>CM068961.1:123363474-123373698 GCA_035128595.1 Eptatretus atami
CGAAGTCAGTTCAGAGTTTACTCTGAGTACTGAGGAAATTCCATGATAAAAAAGTTTTATGAGGGAGGTAAACCTGGGACCAAGTCCAAAACACTCGAGAACCTTGAAAAGGTCGCCATGATAAAAGGTAAAGAAGCCTTTCTCTGGTCGAGCACAATCAAACCAAGATTATATTTTAACTATTACAACACATCCCAAAGAATCCATATTAGGAATATGCTATCAATCTATCTGTGCTGTTAGGGATACAATAGGACTGATCACTTGAAGCAAGATCTAGAAGGGGAGAATGCTTCGAGCCAAAGCTTGGAAAATATTTTATAGTCCGAGTTAAAAAGAGAGATTGGGCGGCCATTGCCAATCAAGCTGGGGCCGCCTTATTTCGGTAATAAACTAATTAACTGCTCTACACGACAGCTCATTGGCAATTCCCCACATTGTAAAGATACTAGTAAAGACCTCCAAAAGCTCTGGACCTAGTAAGACCAAAGGATTTGTAAGAACTCGACTGGAGGGCGGTCTAGTCCAGGAGATTTTCCAGTCCGGCAGAGAAGCAAGCGACGAGTGTAAGTTTTCCAAGGATAGGTAAGGAATCAAGTGTCGCTTTGAGTAGCATTAACGTGGGTAGATTCAGACGTGAAAGTATTGTTTGCATCAATTGCAACATGTTTGGCCTCAGTCTGAAAGAAGTTATAGATCCCCTCTTTTATGCTATTTGTGATGTCACACATGTCCAGAGTTGAGTAGCTTTAGGGGTTTTCAATCTTGCCTTTGATGGGATATAATATATAAAGAAAATTTTGTTGGCGAGTCCAAATTATAAATCTGATCCATCCGTAATTGGATCATTGCACTTTCACTTGAATACGTTGCAACAAGATCATTTAAAAATGGCCGTTTTTTTTTTTCCAGTAGCAGATGGTTATATATGTTGCACTGGGGTTGTTTTTGCAAGATCAGATTTGTAATTTCAGTATTTTCTTTTTCCTAGTAACATCCTCTCCTTTTTTTGATAAAAGATAGAGAAGTGATTAAACTGTTGGGCAAGACGCAATCACTGTGCTTTGGCGTAGTCCACCATAACTAGAGCTACTTAAACTATTCTTTCGTTCGATGAGGCCATTCCAAACACAAAGGCTTCACAAAAAAGTAACATTCTCAGTAACACCCGACGTTAAAACTTCCAATATAGGAACTGCCTGTTGCCTAGACACGAGCAGCTTAAAGGAGAATGTGTACCAGATATCAAGAGACCAAAAAGAGAAGGCACGCATCTCAGATTTTAAATATCTTTATCAAGCATTGCAGTATTGACATAAATAATATAGAGTGTGTCTCTGGGAACTCTTAGGGCCTGTCAGCTACCTTAGACTTTTAACCAGCAATGGCAACGTATAAAATGTATGTACACAGATTGGGCGTACGCTAAATTTTGATGTTTAATATATATATATATAGAGAGAGACGTATTCCATAACGTGTTGGTCGTATGCAAACATATTAGTAACAGGGCACAGAACGTTTCGTTGGCTGCTATTGATAACTTTTACCAACGAATGCTGTTAGCCTGTTCGTCGGCGCTTCACAACCTATCCAACGATAGTTTTAACTTAACGCATAGCGCGCTAAATGTATCGCCGAAAAGTGGCGTAGCCTTTAAGAACCTGCCGGACGCCGATTTAAATCATAACCGCCTGAGAATTTGAGTGTCAACATGCAGTCCACCTTGAGATCTTTGCCCAGCCGTATAGCGGCCATCTGAAATACGATGTCTAAAACGCTGGACACGTCAAATACGCCGTATAGGTAAGCACTTGTGTTATACGTTAAGAAGTAGGACCTGGAAAACAATGAAGTACTGCTGTCATAATTACGATAGAATATATATAAGCATGCTGAAAATTTTACGACATACTCGCAGTACTGACATAACACGTTCGCATGCTTGTCCATATGTCCCTGGCACGCTCCGCGCTCGTTTACACAGCGACGGACACACCGTTACCTTGTAAGGTTACTCATAGTCGACCGTCAAGGTAATATTTAACATACCCGCAATCCTAATTCAACCAATGGGTAACGTCCTTTTAACCATATGAGTAGCGTGCTCTGAACCTATGTTTAACGTGCTTGAAACTATTTAGTACGTGCATTGAACCATTTGTAACTTTGCCTTGAATCAATGACTAGCGTGCTATGACCTATGACTAACGTGTGTTTAACCTATGTGTAGGCATGCTTGACTAAGTATAAACGTGCCTCAACCTTTGAGTAACATGCTATGAACTATGGTGTATGCATGCTTTTTTGGAACCCCTAAAGTATACGTGCCCTCTAACCTTTGATAACATGCTATGACCTATTGTGTACACGTATCTCAAACGCACATTGTCGTATGTAGACGAATTAAATTGACGTCTTCCGGACGACCACAGCAATTACTTGAACGTGTTTCTAACTTGCATCTACCGTATAGCGTAAATTGGCAGCGTTAGGCGGAATTTGGTATATACCAAATGGGCTTCACAAGAGGCAACGCCATCATTGTTCCAACAGACTCCATGTTGAGTAGAGGCAATGCATAGTATCAGTAGTAGTAATACTATTAGCAGTAGTTGGTGTGCGTGACAGTAGTAATAGTATAGTCGTTGTAGTAGTAGCATTGGTAGTAGTAGTATGTCTATGTCCAGTAGTAGTAGTAGTAGTATTCCATGTCAGTAGTAGTAGTAGTCGTAGTAGTCAGTAGTATGTCTATGTTCAGTAGTAGTAGGCAGTAGTAGTATGTCTATGTCAGTAGTAGTCGTAGTAGTAGTATGTTCCCTTTTTTTTTGGTCCCCAAGTAGTCAAGTGTAGTATAGTAGTAGTAGTAGTAGTCTATGTCAGTAGTAGTAGTAGTTGTAGTTGTAGTAATTGGTAGTAGTAGTAGTCCTGTCAGTAGTAGTAGGTGAGCGTGATGGGGCAGTGTGTGGGTGATGATGGACTACTCTGTGTCCACTGAATGGAGACTACTTTGCACCTTGTTCGATGTTACTTTTCGGCTAATTTTTTTTCCTCATTCCCACGATGAAATATTTCTTTGTTTTACCTTTTTAAAGTATTAAAAAACGACTTTGACAAATGCAATAAGTACTAGTAATGAAACAGAACGCTTCGATAACCTTATACATAAGTTAATACACAAAAGATTGTTTTATCGGGTTTTAGGCGTCACCACCTATGCCCAACGATAGTCCAGCGTTGCATACGTATAATTCCCAACACGTATTCATAGGTTATAAATAAGTCACGGGTATCCCTAAACATTACTTTGATTGTTTCGACGTATGAGGAACTTTCATGAGTAACGTGTTGCGAAGTGGAACAACGTTCGTGTAGCGTGCTACAAAACGTTACTTCATAGGTAGAAATAAGTTTCGGGTACGCCGAATTTACTCTACGTGTTTCGACCTTATCGATAACATACAATTAACGTGTGTCAACGATCCGATAACGTCGCCTACAACTTATGGGCTCAGCGTAGCGGAAACGTGTGAGCCAAACGCCGGATACGTCCGTAAAATTTCAAGCATGCAAAATTTTTTGGACAACCAAAAATACAAACGTTTCTAAACACAGCGTAATACGGACCTATGGTAGTGGTTTTTTCAAGCGTGCACTAACGTACACATAACGTACCCATAACGTAAATCGACGTGTGCCAGCGTTTTAGACAAATTTCTATAAATCGGCATAAGCTGCTAAATCGCAAGGTGTGACAGCCCCTTAACCAGGTGAACTGACGTTGTCTGGGGTGTTTGGACACGCCAAACATCATGAGTCCCACAGTTTTTATAATTTTTTCCCCAATTTTTGGCAGATTTTGGATGTGGCTTCCAACTGTTTTCTGTCTAAGCAGGGTGAAGGGTACAGTTGAAGTCACCACATCATAATAAAACAAAGTTCAAGTCAATTGGCTTGAAAGCTCCTCTAGTTTAAGAAGAAGTATATTTTCAGCATTCTCATTGGAGAATAAATGTTTACAAAATAAGATTTGATTGTTGGCATGAACTGAAGACAGCCAGACGTCCAAGGAATTATTTCATTTATAATGACTTGCGAGAGTGTTAATGAAGGAGAGAACAAAGAAAGGCATCCCGGCAGTGAAGTTTGGGGTTGACAGGGTTACGCACAATTTCTTTCAATTTAATAAATTAACACTGGAATATCAGGGAATGATCTTTCAGTTCAATATTTCTCTTACGATAAGAGTCCCTCAAGAAGTCCCGACGCTGTCATCCAAGCGTCTGCTTTCAGCCTTTAGAATCTGAGAGGATCATCTTGCCTCACACAACAGATTCCTCACATGGGGAACGATTGTGTTTCAGTTTCATTGTGAGCATCACTATGATTGCTCGTTTCAATGAAACAATCTTTTACAGGAGCGCTTATATATATCAGAGTTACGTCTGGGGGATTCCTTCGGAAATGTAAGAGAGTGGACTCCTAAGATTGTCCGTGACACGGCCACGGTGCTCGGGTCATGAGTGTCACTCTCCATTGGAGATTTAAACTATCCCATTGTTTCCTCAGTGTCCTTATTGTCCTCATCTATTGTTTTTGTTAGAGAGAGACTCGTTAAAAGTTTCTCTCCTCCTGTGACTGTTGGATATGGGAGCAGTCTACATGAGAACGTCACTTGGTAAGAAGGACCGCTCTCCTGTGGGGTTCGAAACCAAACTTGATTGGGATTGGAAATAGTTCGATACGTGTTTTCATTGATAACGTTTGTACAGCGGATGCTTTCTGAATTAAACTTTCTTCTTACCAGAAAGGCAAATCTGTTATGACATGGACTTCCAGTAATTACATTTTCACTGATTTGCCTTTTACCGAAGGTGACACCACGTGGTGCAAAGGGATTTACGTTTCTTAACTTTTGAGACTGGTAGTGAACCCTCAACTACACTGTCCATTGCTGCATTTGGGAGGCGGGAGTGTTACGCCGGTTTTATCCTGTCATTTCGTTGAAAGGGAAACGTTAACATTAATTGTGACGTCGTTGTTATTCGGTTCGGCGTGGAAGGCTGCGTTTTCCGAAGAGGGCAAAACTGTTTCATGTGCTCCACGCACCACAACCAAAGCACTTTAGGGTGTCAGTGGTTTAACATATACTTGGTAATCGCGACTATTTACAGTGAAACTTAAATGACGTTCAAGATGGATAATCAATTGTTGAGTACCATAAATAATTGTCGATGGAAACACATCATGGTACTGGCACGTTCATCTTTGCAGCCCCAAAGGGAGCATCAATTAGGGGGACACGCAAGTGTCCATCAGCGCTGCAGCGCTTTCAGGATACATTACTGCTCAGGAATGGCGGTACATTTGAGATCACCCACTTTTCTGAGCAGGAGTATCTAAAGGATACGTCATCACATGGTCAGTAGTCGAGGGAGCAGGCCTTGTTGAACGATGAGAGCAACGTGCTCTTCGTGACACAAACACGATAACCGTTTATTCATTCCGCGACGTGCGGCACGTACAATTCAACCCGATTATGTTCCAATCGCGAGAACAATCGCTTTTCCACCGAACCTGCCCTCACGGTGGCAGAGCATGCGACGCCACTTTTTTGCCGCGATACCGTTTGAGCACGGCGACGTATCCGCGCGAGCGAGCAGTCCGCCATGTTTCACCACATCGACACGACGACGTGCTCCAACTCAGGAAGAGGTCAGGTCAGGTATGGGAGCATGTGCCAAGCAAAGCACGTCGCTGCGTCCACTTTCGCGCCGTACTCCAGGGCCCTCTCGTCTGGCATACCCAGGCAGATGCCAGGCCCATCCCCATCTCCTTGAAATGATGGTCAACCCTGCGCACCACGAGGCACGTGTCGGCCCACCTGGCCTCCTCCATCATGAGACTCCTCGCTGAGAGAAATCTGGTGAGCAGGATCAGCACCAGGAAAACGACCACATGTCCATACAGCCGCACTGACGCTCAACGGACTATGCAAGGTACAATCCATCCGAGTCTCTCTCAGCAAACCGCTTCGTTGCGACACAAAATCCGACCCAGCGATAGCCAAGGATTCTCCGAAGAGACTGGTACCAAAGGAATTAAAGTCTCCGTCTCAGATCCCCTTGTCCAGAGTCCAAGTCTCGCATCCATAGAGCAGACTGGAAGTACCAGGACTAAGACTCGACTTTCGCTCCTCCCGACAGGTACTGGCAGCGCACAACCCATGATCCAGTGAATCCATGACTCCCCAGGGCGCCGACCGCAGACGTCTATTGACCTCTGACTCACAGCCAGCAGAGACATGAATATCACTGCAAGGTACAGTGAATCTTCCACGACCCTCAACATCCTCAGCCACAAACAGACACAGACAGGACAGCAAGCATCCAAAGTATGTCACCGAAACCTGGATATTAGTTTTGACCCAAGAACCCGTAATCCCAAGCGGCTCCGACTCTCATTCAGCACCGTCGAGGGCCCCAAAAGATATGCTAAAGTCTTGCAAACCGATGACTGCAATCATCTCAAAATCAAGGTCCGAGATCTTGACATTCCCAAAACGATGCACCGCAGCTTGATCTCTCCGTCTTCTAATAATCCAGTTCCATACAAGGTGGCTGAAAGTGTGGGGGCAGTAACACCCTGACGAACTCGCAGTCACAACTGGAAATAAGTCAGAGATGGTACACCACACTTCACGGCTCTCAGTACCAGAGTAGAGTTCAGACTTCAGCTCGATCAGTTTTGGTGGCACCCAGCGAAGACCAGAATCCTCCAGAGGAACATCCCGATTGCACTGAATCGAACGCTTTACAGAGATCAAACATATGGCTGCAAGCAGCCCCTTTGCCGAAACTCTCGTCTGCGTTCGGTGAGGACACGAAGAGCAAGGATAGGTCAATCGTTGACCTTCTTGGTGGTAAAGCCTGACTGCTCTGGACGCTGGTGCTCAAGCAGATGGTGGCGAACCCTATCAAAGAATTATCCGAGCAAAGAACTTGCCCCGGCATGACGAGCAGCGTCACACCCCTGCGTAGTTGTTGGCAGTCTGGCGATCAAACCCTTCCCTTTCAGAGAGAACACAACACGGCCCTCTTTCCAATCGGTTGGGAATGATGCCCGTGTTCCAGGCAGAGCAAAACTGCATGCACGACACGAGTGGCAGCATTTCCACCCAGCCTGAGAAGTTCAGATGGATGCCACAGATCCCTGAGCTTTGCCCCGTTTCAACTGTTCACCGCAGCCCGTGTTTTCCACAAGCGAAGGTGGACGCACAGTGATTCGAGGGTCAGCAACAGGGACTGGAACACCTTGACGTCAAACTCGACGCTGGGGGATCAGCCTGGTACAAACGCTCAAATAACCGGCCAGCGGGGCTCACTTCAGACTCCTCTGTCAAGAGCGCTCGCACTCTCTGCTCTAACTGCAGTGCTCCGAGGGAATGGGCTTGAATGAACGCAATGCACGAATTCCCTGTAAGCGGGACGAGAATCACCTGTCGCACAGGTGATGCTCACCCCTCACAGATTCTCGCACATAGGCCTCCTTGTCCACCTCCAGTGCACGCTAACAGTGTGCTTTACGCATCAGCTCCTGACAGCTCAGCTCTGCATTCAGCCTGGCCCTAGCGACTCTGGTCAATGGTATCCAGTGTTCCTTGAGAGACAAACTCTTCTTCTGCCCTGCGGGTGAGTTCCAAGAATCCACCGGCAACATCAAGGACGGTGGTGCTTGAGGCACTCGCACAACTCTTCAGACCCCCAAAAGCACCCAGACCCCCCTAATGTCCACTCAGCATGTTTCGCAACACTCCTCAGCTACTCTCTCATCCTGAGCTTGCCAACATCAGCCTAGGCTGGGATGTACCATTCTCGAGGATTTAAGGTGCAGCTTTAGAGTTGCTACAACAAGCTGTGGTCAGTATTGAGGAACTGAGCCACTCGGTGACCCTGCAGTTCTGGATCATCCTCCAACGACCGTCAATGGAGGACAATGGTCAATCTCCCTTTGCCAAAACGCCAGCGTTGCGAATACCAAGTCCGCGATGAGCTTGTGGGCGCTGAACCAATGAACCCCCACCCTAAGTCATGACTTCTTGGCAAAGTCAAGGAACTAGTGCTATTTCTGGTTCATAGTTCCTGACCCGGGACCACACACCCTCATAACGCCTCCCTATCATCCAGTCGAGTGCCATTGAAAATCCCCAAGACTCGAAGTGTATCTCGTCTGGGGCACTGATCAACCAGCAGCTCGCGTGGCGTAGAATGGCATCCTTCACGGTGAGATAAATCGCCTCAGTCGGAGCAATAAACAGAGAAGGGAATGAACACCTAAGGATGCGAATCCTTAATCTCATAATACGCTCGTTGACGCGGATGTTACCGTTCAATTATCATTGGGGTCAGCTTATTGGAAACACAGGCTACAGCAACTCGCTTGGTAATGGTAAACATTCAGAGCGCCCAGACCAATAGGTGTGTAACCACCCCCATTATCTCGCCGCAATCCGGTCTCCGACGAACCTCAGAGAGAGCTGCAATCCGATGTCCAAACGCTTGAGCCTCAGACTGATAAGCAGAGACAGGGTGATCATCCTCTCTTAGGGATAGGACATTCAAGGCACCCACCGAAGGGACGCCTCAGGTTAACCCAAGGAACGGCCGTCTGGTGGCGACACCTCAGGACGACACCTCAGGAAGAGGAAGTTACCAATACACTCCAACTTTTCCCGACACCTTGGGAGGGAGCGCTAACTGAACATAATAAGGAAAGATAAGCGAAACTAAAAAGCAAAATAAAGGTTTAAAGCGAAAAGTTTTTGAATTTTTGAAATGACGACAGGGCACCGCCAGGAACCGGACGATACCCTGACTAGCCGTAACGTGACGTGCTCCTCTCCTCTCTCTTCTACTCTCTTCCTCTCTCTCTCTCTCGTCTCTCTCTCTCTCTCTTCTCTCTCTCTTTCTACACAGAGGGGAAACACGGGAAAACCTCACAACCAAAAAACACGAACACAGAAGGAATGAAATGGGCAATGTGAACACAAACCAGCACAACGGAGGACAGGCACTCACCGACAGAAGCAAGCAGCAGCCATGACAGTAAACACAACGTACCAAACGGCCCAGCAGGGGCGGAGAAACAGAGACAGACAGAGACAGAGAGACAGAGACAGCGACACAGAGAGAGAGAGAGAGGAAGAGACAGAGAGAGAGACAGAGAGAGACAGAGATATGAGAGACAGAGAGAGAGACAGACGAGAGATAGACCAGAGACAGAGACACCGAGAGAGAGACAAGAGAGAGACCAGAGAGAAGAGACACAGAGCGAGACAAGGACAGACAGAGACTGAGGACACAGAAGACAGAGACAGAGACAGACAGAGACAGAGACACAGAGACAGAGACACAGAGACAGAGACAACAAGACAAGAGACATAGATACACAGACAGAGACAGAGACCAGAGACACAGAGAACACAGAGAGACAGAGAGAACAGAGAGTTAGAGCTGAAACACAGTACCGTGCTTGGAACAGAATTGGGTCGCGAGGGTTCATGGGGGACGACATGCGATGGCGATGCACCCGCTGTTTGAAACCCGACAGGAAGAGCATGATTGATCCGCCTCCAGAATTTCTACAACAAGGAGAACAGAGGAACAGAAAGAACGGAGGTGTGCCAAGGTGTTCGTAATGCTGAATTTTGGGGAGTTTGTGCATTTTGTTTATTTTTGGAGCAAGATCTCTTGGGAATCAACTCCAGATTGACAACTCAAAAGGCAAGCGCACGACTTGTCAACAACACCACTTGTTCAGTCACATTTACACTAAATATGTCACCAAGTAAAAGACTAATACACCGAGAGAAACCAACAATTATATGAAACCAAGAGCATTCAACGTCCGAAAGGCCTAAAGGTTAACTTCAACTGAGTGATCTGTTCAGATCTTCCCTCTCCAAGATCAACTTGTGCGATTTAGACCATTAAAAATATTTAAAGGGATACTGTATTGCTATTTAAATTATTCACATGCTATGAATGAGAATGTTTGTAAAATTAATTTTTTCAGATTACATGTGAAAATCTGTCAAATCTTTTCAAACAGAATGTAATACGCAGCCTTTTTTTTAAATCCAATAATAGTGGACGTAACCATCCCATGGGGTGGTCGAGTTTGGCATACTTGCTGAAAAACAGAAGGCACTCAGTAGAGGCGACA
>CM068961.1:123446623-123458432 GCA_035128595.1 Eptatretus atami
AAATCCTCTTCAAATTTCATGTCAATCGGATGAAAATTGAGGATTTTAGAAATACAGCCTTAGTTGTTGACCTTTGGCCTATGTTGACTTTTTGACCTCAAAAACAATAGGATTTTTCCTTATGACAAACTCTACCATGTGGTGAAGCTTCGTGAAGATCGGTTTAAAATTGCGACCTGTAGGCGACAAACAGACACAGACAGAATAACAAAATCGACTAACCAATATACTTGAAAAACTTCGATTTTGCAAGAAACAAACAAGCAGTCATAGACTGGTACTTACGAAATCGTCAACTTGACCTCTGACCTTGTCTAATAAAAGCTGTCTCTAGAGAAGGTAGCGAGGCAAACCAGAAGTTTCTACGATGATTCTGTACCAAACCATCAAAAATCGAATGTTTGACCTCACTGTGACCTTGACCTTTGACCGATTTTGAACAAAATCTAATCAGCGCTAGCCATCACCCCTCCTGAATCACGTGGTGTAATTTGACATTGGTAGCTTCTTCCGTTCTCGAGTTATCGTGCCTACAAACAAACACACAAACACACACACAAACACACAACACACACAAAACAAACACACACACACACACACAAACACACAAACAGATGACGGAAGTCATCAATATACTTACGAAATCCAAGCAGTCATAGACTGGTACTTACGAAATCGTCAATTGACCTCTGACCTTGTCTAATAAAAGCTGTCTCTAGAGAAGGTAGCGACGCAAACCAGAAGTTTCTACGATGATTCTGTACCAAACCATCAAAAATCGAATGTTTGACCTCACTGTGACCACCTTGACCTTTGACCGATTTTGACCAAAATCTAATCAGTGCTAGCCATCACCCTCCTGAATCACGTGGTGTAATTTGACATTGGTAGCTTCTTCCGTTCTCGAGTTATCGTGCCTACAAACAAACACACAAACACACAAACAAACACACAAACACACAAACAGATGACGAAGTCCATCAATATACTTACGAAATCTTTAGATTTCGTAAGTAACAAACAGAAAGGGGTGAAAACATTACCTCCTTCACCTTCGGTGGCAGAGGAAATGAAAAAAAACATGACCCACGACAATGTTAGGAAAATATTATATCAGCCATGGTTCGTTCGGCCTCAGCCGTTTATACCTGAAATGTGAAACACCATACAACCCATGCCTACAGAAAACAGATATTTTGAAACGCCGGCTGCATTTTCCATCCAATCATCATGTAACTTTGTTAAAATATATATATTATCCATGGGTAGGCGTTTATATGTTGAAAGTTTTGTGTCGATCGCTCAAGCAGTTGTGGAGAAAACAAATTAAAAAGCTAACCTGAAAGAGCAATCAGAGATTGCAGACCCTCGCCAGGACTTTTTATGTGTGGTGTATTTTGTGTGGCATATAAATAGAAGAATGTACTAAATGAAAGGTCATTGATTGCAAATGAAAGGTCTAAATGGTCTTGTTGTAAATGTGTCAAAGGTCGAAAGGTCTGAAAAGGTCTAAATGCGTCTAACGCCCTGTTCTTCATTGCACGGCTCGCAAGCCACTGGCAGCCTAAAATGCAGCCCCTGACATGCGGCCAATAATACACCAATGTGAAAACACCCCTTCATAATCCGCCGTAAATGCTCTCAAATTGACCCAATGGCTTCAAATGAGTGTTCCAATGCGAAGCATAAAAGTAACATAACTACATCAGGATCTGGGTGCAGTAAACAAACGATTACATTTGGACCCAGTTAACCACAACGAAGAAGAGTATGTGGAGGCAGGCCCGAATAACAGCCATTATGGAGTCTTGCAGGCAGAGTGGCGGCTCTCACACTGATGTCTTATCGGCAAAAGTGGTCCCCCTCTAAACAAGCTCGAATGAGCTAAGATCCTTGTCCTCTTAATGATGACATCATAAAAACGAATATGACTTTATTGTGATGCATCAGGTTTGCGATAAATTATCTGTGCTAATGCCCGGCTTGATTCCCGCAAACAAAATTCAAACAGCTTGCCTAGTTTCAGAGATAATGGTATAGGCGATTTCCATTAGCGGCAATATGACGTCAACTTTTTTTCTAGGAAGAATTTCCAAAATCGGAGATGGTTACTACCTGTGCGTGGGCTTTCTGCATATACATGGCAAGTTTCACGAAGATCCGATGAAAACTCTGGGTTGTGAAACAAAAAATGTCAAAAAATAGGAATGACGTCATAAAAATTTATATGACGTCATAGTTATGTATCATATGTGCGGTAATTCATCTCTGCTAATGCCCTGTTCGATTCCCGCAAACAGAATTCAAAAAGCTTGCCTAGTTTCGGAGATAATTTTTTAGGCGATTTCCAGTAGCGGAGATATTTTGACGTCATAACGTTTTTTCTAGGAGGAATTTTCAAAATCGGAGATCGTTACTGTCTGCGCAGGGTATTTTTACATGTATATGCCAAGTTTCAGGAAGTTTCGATTAAAACTGTAGGCTGTGAAACAAAAAAGTCCACAAGAACAACAACGTGAGTAAGACTTAGAGATCCTCCACGAGGATCTAATAATAGTGAAGATCACTGGTCCAAAGGGTTGAAATGGTCTAAAGTGTCTAAAGGGTCTTTGAGATATAAGGGTTATAAAGAGTGTAATGGGGTCTATAGGATCTAAAAGGTCTTAGGGCTCTTTGGGTTCTAAAGGGTCTTAGGGGTGTTTAATGGTCTTCAGGTTATAAAGGGTCTTAGGGTTCTGAAGAGTCTTAAGGGTCTTAAGTTAATAAAGGGTCTAAGGAGTCTTAGGATTTTTAGGGGTCTTCAGGGTCTCAATATATTGTTACGGTTGTAGGGGTAGATGGAGAAATTTCATAGTAAAGTTAGGATTGCATAGAGTTGCTTGGTCCGTGGACGTGTAGGAGGCATCTCGAATGTAAACTAAATAAGGAAACTGTGAGCTTAAGTGTTACATGTCACCACACAGGGGGTGGTGCTGTCAATTAGATGGGGATTAAGGCCAATTTCCCCCAGTACGTAATTGCCCCCGTGACCTTTTCCCTATGTTTTTGTATTTCAAGACCGCCAATAAAGGGGGATCACGTCCTTAAAACAACTACAACCGAGCCGTACCTCCAAGCGGGTAAGAAGCCCTGCATTCAATGGTGACGGCTGGCGAGACCACACCCCCGGAGTGGATGATGAATGGGCGTGACGTCACAGAGCGGGTAGAAGGAAAGTGAGGTTCAGAGCAAAAGTTGGGAGAGGACACAGTTGGTGAGAGGAGTGTGGCTGAGATGGAGGATCTCGTTTTTGCTCTCCTCTCGGCACGACGAAATGGCTGCGCAATTCCCGTGTTCATGCTGATGAATTTGCAGCGTGCTGGGCAAGACGCTAGCCATTCCTGTTCGGCCGAGTTGCGAAGTTGTATGATTATGAGAAACAGAGGAAGAGGAGTGCACCTCTCAGCGAACTCGTCCTTATTCCATTGTGTGTTCCAGGAGGAAGGTGGGCAATCATTGTGAGCAGACCTCATGTAAGAGAGGAACATTCAGTATATTCGTTCATGAGAAGAAGCCGCACGGCAGTTGGTGAGCCCTGGTGTGGAATAACACCTCACAAAGTACCTCATGTACCGTTCCCACACAGAGAGCAGCTCGGCGCCATTTTGGGCGCATCTTCCCGTGCTGGACGAAGTGGCTCGATCACAAAGTTCAATCGAGACCATCTCTGGACAAAGCTTAGTGCCAGAATAAAGGGAGGATTTTCTTTTCTTTCATTTTCCCCTTGTCTGTTTTAAAGTCCGTGGGTAGAGACGCCTCGACTTTAAGCTTTAATTTACCTCGCGTTTTATTATTACACTTTGAATTACTGCCATTGTAATTATTTGACATATTTTCATTAAATCCCCATGTTTATTTTAAGTTACTGGTGTCTATTTGTCGTGGTTTAGAGTATTAACCCCTTGTGCTGTGCATCCATCTGCTCTGCCTTTGTTGCCCTTACCCTTCCAGGCATGCCACAATCTCCGAGGATCACGTGTTCGCCCCTCAGGAAAACCGCTCGGCGATCCGGCCTGGACGGTGTTAATCGCCCATCCACCACAATTGGGTCGGGGGAATTAACGTAACAGCCATGGCCGCGCCAACATATAAGGGTCGAATAATGTAATTAATACACATAATTACATTCTGTGCGGACAAACAGACAGACAATCAGAAAGACAAATGGACCCAAATGCAATACCCGCTCCTCTGGCGAGGGGTAATAAAGGTGAAAAGTGAGGGCGGAAGAAAGAAAAAGTGAGGACCTCGGCCGACTTTGCACAACATGATGAAGGATGGTTGTGGACGCTTAGTACTAGTTGTGAAATCAAATGCCCTATGAAATTATGTACAGCATAAAGTTCCTGTATTTTATGTTGTAGTACTTTACCATCGTGTCGTTATAATCAATGCTGAAATGATTATTGTGCAGGTATCGACAATTTTGGCATCCCAGATGCAGAGTTGCAGATTTTTTGCTCATATCAAGAAAACCCTTCTACTTTGTCCATGTTTTACTGTGACTTCCATGGTACTACTACAATAGTGCAGCAGCACATATGGTTGGATGTTGGCACAAAGGCTGATCTTTCTTTTATTCTGTGTCTCAGGCCAGCTGTCGTTCCATCTCGCCATTACTGTCTTTCTTCCACCAGCTGTGTGCGCATACTACCTGCTACTGAACTCTGTTCACTGCAGCTCTGTATACAGAGCAGCTTCATCCAACATGGATTTCAACTGTACGTGATGATTTCAACTATAACATGCTAATTGGCTTGGAGTTGGTAACTCTCCAGCCAGTCACAGCACTGCAGCAAAGGACTTCTGCGACTCCATGAGCCTAACCCAATCTATGAACCTCTTTCCTTATGGACCTGGTAATAACCAACTTTCCTTCAAATAACTCTTGTTCCTCTTTTTCTCCACTTGGTTTATCTGATCATGTTCTTGTGAGAGTCCACATGTGTGTGGCTGTTGTCAGAATGTTATCTCAGCGCCGAAGAATCTGGCTGTTCATTCAGGCCGACTGGCAAGAACTGTAAGCTGCGTCTCACTTCAGTATTGGCATTCTATCTCCATCACCCTTCATATTAATGCTGCTCTTGGATTCTTTCACACAAGTTCCTCACATACACATCTTTATCCAATTTTTTCTGTCACTAGCATACCCATCCTCTCACCTCAGGTCCAACGAATATTGTGTGAGACAGATTCCTTTAAACAACTTACCCCTTATTCATGGAAGGCCAATCAAACTGAAAGCAATCTCAGGTAATTCCACAAAGCCTGCCACAAGTGTGTGTCCACTCTCATGAGAGCTAAGCCACCTCAAGTCTGAACTTTCAAACGTGTCTCGTTCTTCAAATTCCTGGTGGCGCCTGGTTTTGGATTCCAGCTTTGCTATATGATCAGCGTACGGGAGGTCACGGATTGATCTTGAAGTCCATCAGTTCAAAATAATGAATCTTTTCCAGTGCCTGGCTGTAGAAATGGATCGTTGGTACATTTTGACAATCCTTTCAGAGTGACAGTGTGACACTGAGATTTATCATTTTTGAAAGACTCAGCTGCTGTCTGCCTTTTTGAAAGATTCAGCTGCTGTCTGCCTGTTGGTGGGATGGGGATGCCGTACGTTGATGGAATAAATAATGTAGAGTTATGTGCAAAAAGAAGGAGAGGTTTTGCAGAGAATCAGAGATGTCATTTTGTATATGAGGAATAGAATTGGGCCCAATTATGTAGTCTTGGGGCACTCTTGCAGCTCCATTGGGAGAGGAGAGGATTCCATCAGTAATATCATGTTGACTTTGAGAAAGGAGGAAGTCAGAAAGTTATGGATGAAAATGGGTTTGTATGCCACAGGCAGTGAGATAATCAAGCAGAACAGGATGCCACACTGTGTCGAAGGCCCGAGATATGGACACGGTCATGGCCTCTTGAGATGTAGGGCCTGTACCTCGCAAATAGAGAAGCAGCAGCATGTCCATCGTGGAATGACCCGGAAGGAATCCAAACTAATGGTCAGAAATCAGCCTGTTATGAAATGATGAAAGACTTGACGTCAGCAGCAATGATGGATTCCATGACTTTGCCCATTGTTGGAAGTAAGTTTACTGGCCTTTATTGTGAATAGGAGTGACATTAGCAGTCTTACAGAAAGACAAGAGGCAGCCAAAAGTGAAGGACAGACTGAAAGGAATAGGCAAAGGAAAAGCAAGAGCAGCAGACCAGGATTTGAGAAAACTGGCACTGTTGACATCTTGGCCCATCGTTGATGCGAAGTAGACGCTCACCAGAACCTTTTCAGCTTCTCTGGGAGAAAGACACAGAGTCCAGGATGTAGTGGGCATTATTGGGGTTGGGGTAAGGTGGGGACACAGTCAGATGGGGTCTTCTGCCTATTTGGATCATTTCTTACCTGTCAGTCAAGATGTGTAGCCGAGACAATCACTGGTAACTCTCAGAAACCGACTTCTCCACTTGATCAAGTTCCATCATCTTTGGTTATTTCCTTACTTTCAGTTATCTCTTCACTTACATCAAAAAGTTATGAATTTCTGCATTGTTGCACCAACAACATTTCCACCCTCATTTAAGCAAGCCTTAACAAACCCCATCTTGAAAATGACCTTCACTGTATCGGAAGGATCCTCAAAATTACAAACCTCTTTCTCTTTTATCTTTTGTTTTGAAGATTCTAGAATGTGCAATTTCCAATCAGCTTCTGGAAACCCCATAATTCCTGCTTTAAACGGTTATAAAACATGAACAATGCCCTCCTGTGAGTCACAAATTAGATGTTGCACAAAGCAGACAAGGTATCAGCAACATTTTTAACACTTCTGGATCTATCATTTGCCTTAAACACACATGACTATAGTATGCCACTCAACAATCTTCCACCCAATTATTGTGAATCTCTAGATCTGCTTTTGAATGGTTTAAAGTCTATCTTTCAGATCGTACGTCGACTGTAAACATTGCTGGTTATTCATTCGACCCAAATCATTTTTCCATCTGTCAGTGTTAGCAAGGGATGTGATTGGCCCACTGTAGTTCTCTCTCTATCTGCATCCACCTGGTACAATTTTATGGACTTTAATTGTTATACTGATGCTACCCAGAACTATTTGTGCATTCAACCTGATGCTTGCTTCCACAAATCTGAATTCCTGTCTCTCTGCAATTCAAACACGGATGTCCATGAACTTTTTCATACTCGTTGGTGTGGACACTGATACTGTCTCTCAATCAAAAATATCCAACTACAGATCGTCATACCTGGGGATTACCACCTGACCTCTACTTGTACCCTATCCTACTATCTACGAGATCCGTCTAAAAAGTAACGGGACTGAGCCTGCTGTGTGCTCCTCTTACACAACTTAAATGAACGGGTTGCGTCACAGTCTTTTGCAACATTCCAGCAATATATATGATTGGTGATGGTTGACTGCGCTCATTGTGTGATTTTTTACAGGTCGTGCTAAACACGTTGTCTCGTCTGAGTCATCGCGTTATGAGTCGTGAGCAGAGAGCCAATCTGAAGTTTCTTGCCAAGCTTGGCAAAACACCTACCGAATCCTTCGCAATGCTGCAGCAAGTCTACAGGGAAGAAACAATGTCAGGTGCATGTGCATTTGAATGGCACAAGAGGTTCAAAGAGGGACAGGAGGAGGTTGAAGACTATCCACGGTCTCGAAGACCTTCAACGAGCAGAACGGCAGACAACATAGAGCGTGTAAAGCAGATGGTGCGCGCAGATCGTCGACTCACGGTGCAGATGATTGCTGAGGAACTTTCCATCAACAAAGGACACTGTCTGGAGCGTCATCACTGAAAATCTCGAAATGCGCAAGGTGTGTGCAAAGATGGTTCCCAAGCTGTTGTCCGAGGACCAGAAACAGCAGAGTCACTGTCTGTCAAGACATTATCGAGCCCTCGAGCGATCCAGACCTGCTCGGGAGAGTCATTACTGGCGATGAATCATGGATATTCGAATACGATCCCCAGACCAAACGGCAGAGTCGTCAGTGGAAAAGTCTGGCATCACCAAGACCAAAGAAAGCAAGGATGTCAAAGTCGAAGGTCAAGGTGATGCTCATCGTGTTTTTTGACATCAAGGGCATCGTCCACTTCGAGTTTATATCACAGGGTCAAACAGTGAATCAATACGTGTACAAGGAGATCTCCGGTCCTCATGAGATCAGTCCGGGACAAGAGAAGGGATCTGTGGGAGAACAACGCCTGGGTGCTCCACCATGACAACGCCCCTGCTCACAGTGCCCTGAGCATCCGACAGTTTCTGGTGGAGAGGAACGTGCCAACTCTGGAGCAACCCCCGTATTCACCAGACTTGGCCCCTTGTGATTTTTTCCGATTCCCCAAGCTCAAGGGGGTGATCAAGGGGACCCGATTTCCTGATGTGGAGGCCATCAAAAGGACCGTGATGATGGAGCTCCGGAGGATTCCAGAAGAAGCCTTCCGGGGTGCATCGAAGCGTGGAAGAAGAGGATGGACAAGTGTGTGAGACTGGAAGGAAACTATTTTGAAGGGAACAAGCTGTGATTTCAATATTTTTTTGGAATAAATTTTCTGTGGTCAGTCCCGTTACTTTTTAGACGGACCTCGTATATGAATACGTGTGTGTGTGTGTGTGTGTGTGTGTGTGTGTGTGTGTGTGTGTGTGTGTGTTCCAAAACTCCAAAACCATGAAACCTAGCAGCCTGAAACTTTTCATGCATACTAACGAAATTCCAAGGTGGTGCATGAATGACAATTGGGTGTTAGGGTTAATTAAAACACCCCTTTTGATGATAATTAAATGGCCTCATTTAATTATATGCTTTATCAAGGCACACCTTCAGTCACCTCAATCTCCCTCGCTGGGGTCTTAATTTGCCATTTTGTTCGTCCTGCTCAACGATGCCTGAGTTGGAACAGGCAGCACTGATTTCTTCACAATAAAGCACTCAAAATGTTTTTTTTTTCACTTTCCTCACTCATATCATTGAATGCCTCATCTACAGTACAAACATAAGAATCACTGTATACATCACTGATGTGAGTGCTATAGTTTTCAAATGAGGTTGGAGAGATTTCATGCATTATATGATGCGATTTTCCACGATATACTCTCACAAACTAATTAAAGTATATAATGGAAATATAATTTGAGTTTGGTGGATCACATGGCTGAAATAACTCAAAATCTAGAGCGAAATCTGAAAATGTCAAGAAATCGGAAGATGTTTAATTTTTTTTGCGGGTATGTGCCATTACCAATCAGCTTGCTATCACTTGCCAAGCCAGCCGTTCCTTATCAACCATTTAATTGGAGTGCTTGCTTGAGTACTTAAGTCACTTGCCGAGCACCCTCGAGTCGATAGTGGTACAGTTCGTGTCCCGATTGGGATGTACAGTCAGCAGTTGTTACAAGGTAGAGGTACATAGATAGCACACACGGACGTGGTACATTTGGGTAGATTTGGTTCTGTAAAGGGACTCTCCATGGGTGTGTGTGCATACTACCTCCATGCTTGGTTACAGGTGCTGTGGTGGCAAAGTTTCATCCCGTATCTAATGATGATGATGGGTAGTGGAGGTTTTAACTTTTAACCTCAGCAGCGTATGAGCGATCACATTTTCCTTTGTCCTTGTGACTGTTTCTAAAGCAATTGGTTATTTTATATGACTCGGTGTGCTTTGGAAAGGTTATATGGTATCTCTTTGTGAGTTTCAAAGCAAAATACATTTGATAAAACCCGATTTCCGAGCCATTTGCCATATTAACATGTTTTCTAAATTACAGAGCCAATTTTTTTCCACCTGTCACATGACTATTGGCAGCTGTTTATAAAGATAAATGTTTATGCACATCTCCTTGAAACGTCGACAATGCAACGTTGTTTTTTAAAATTTACATGTTGAGATTACCCCAAAACAAGGGTGAAAGCTTGCTGATATCAGCCAAGCACTAAATATATATATATATGTATATGTGTGTGTGTGTGTTGTTCATAAAGCCCAACATATTCTCTCTGCTCACCGCCCTACCCCCACCTCTTCTCTCTCTCTCTCTCTCTCTCTCTCTCTCTCTGGACAGTGGTTATCTCCATACATGGCTGGACGGGTGTTTATATGTGGACATGTCCGGATGGTAGTTACTGTATGTCCAGACAGACTCTCCCCTCACACTGCTTTACCTGGACCTCCCTCACATTCCTTCTCCTCTCCTCACCTCTTCCTCCTCACTCCCCCACCCCTCTCTCTCCCTCCTCTTATTCTCCACCTAGTATTCCCGTCAGCGAAGTCACGGGTGGTATTTGCTCGTATTAAATCAGGCATTTCTCTGTGTGTACGTCTGAAAATCATAGAAAAATAGAGAATTCATAGAACACGTTAAGCCACGTAGTGTTCAAGTATATATTTCAATTTAGGTAAAATGATTTTAAATATTTTTAAAATTCCAGAAGTTTAGCACTATTGAAGCAGTCTTATACATTACCCTCATTCAACCCCATATGTAACACATCCAAATACTGCTAAACGGAAAGGTTTTGAAAGTGCAAGGTGTTTTGTGTTGAAGAAATTACTTGAAAGTAATTTTCAGATACAAGTCCAATTATATTATTAGTTTGGCTATAATAATCAGGAATATGAATTTAAGTTCAAGAGTATGCATGTATGACAAAAAAAAAGAAAGAAAAAAAACTTGCCGGGAAATATCGGAAATACACCACTTTAAAGTTGAGGGGCATCTGTGTCCATTAGTCCTTAAAGGGTTTAACAGTGGTTTTGCACTGAAGGGAAAACTTATAGGGAGGGCATGATGATTGTGAATATGACAGCTCCGAAGATGCTTCGCTTGGCACCAAAAATGGCGGCTGTATGATTTTTTTTTCAGGTTACAATTGTGGGTGGATTCAGGCAAGCTGTCCAACCAATGGGTAGAAAGGAGCATTACACACACACATACACGAACAAGCGTATTATTACATAGATGAGCAAGCACATATTTCCTAAACAAAGAAGATAGAAAGCAGCCTTGGAATGTAGAACTTCCAACCTCGATAAATACTTCGGCGGTTTTCAAAATTCAAACAGTTTCATTTTTTGTTACGGCAATTGAACTATGTCTATATAAATTACTTAGTCATTCTTATGTGTCCCTTAAAACGTAAGAGTTTTCTGTTTAAATGTTTATTACATCCTTTCTATTCATTCAATGAAATTGTGATGGGTCTCCATGATTGGAAATTGGAGATGATGGAAGTGACATACTGGTGGATAGCCTGAAGGAACTTGCGCTGGTGCCGCCGCACCCGAGCTGGGTCCAGACGCTTCATGAGCCTCGTGTGCTTGTAAATGAGCCATGTCTCACGAAGCACGTTTGCTGCCGCATTCTTTATCTATTGGGACACACAATTACAAGCCATGGATTACAGAAAGAACTAATTTCAGGTAAGGTTATGGCTGGTGCAGAGAGCACATAAAACAGCATGCAAGAGATTTAATCACACTCATTATTGACGATTTAGATGTGTAACTTCAAGCATTGCTTTAGCTGCTCAAATCTTACTGTGGTCGCAGGGCAATTTGAACTCGAAGAAACTTACTGGTAGTCTAAAACCAGCTCATTGTCATTTATCATTTTTGATCAATTAAATAAAACCTGAACACAGATTCATCAACACCCTCCACAATGAAAAGCATGACATCTCTCTGTAGTCTATGCTACATATCACTGCCGCTCCACCTCTTGTGGATGGCTCGAATAAAATGGTTT
>CM068961.1:123468528-123479292 GCA_035128595.1 Eptatretus atami
TTAATGGGACAAAGCAGTGCACGCGGGAATATGCGATGGTGTGCCATCGACAACGTAGTTCTAGTTTGCCGCTGTGAAAGAAATTTTACACAACCCAAATAAAGGTCTTTTTGTTTGGGAAGGCCATTGAAGCCTACTATACGTTAAAAGGGGGACAAGGAAGAGGCCTGGCAAGAGAAAAAGCACATACGAGTTCAGGAAAGGTAGAGAGAGCTATTATGTTAGTGTGGCTTTTGGACATAAAGTGTATCGGAGAACAGCTTGGCACCTGCTTGGGGGAGGGCAGGTATAGATCACCAAACGCCAAACTGAAATCAAAGTGCACCGCGGCGGTATCTTCGGTATCGCGTAATCGATGAATGCTGGGCGGGATGCTCCGGACTTTCATCTTCCCACGACGCTACACTCTCGTCTGCCGCTTGTTCTTAACAACCAATACGTCCCGTAGCCGTAAATGTTTTGTTTGCCTTTTTTTCCCACATGAGTGAGCGGATATGTTACTTTAGTATCATGCTGTAATATGTCGTTTTTGGGGCCATTATCTCAATACGAAATACATTTAATTTATATATCCAGATTCCCGGATCTCATGGCAAACGACAGCAAAGTGATGGTACGTGCATACAAATACAGATGGCTTCATGAAGAAGTTGAAAGTGGCGAAGGTGTTGCACAGAATGCCAATATTCAAATTTTGAGTTTGAATTTTTTTTTGAGATTTAAAGATGGACAAACAGACAGAGAAGGTTGAAAACATAACTCGGGCGTCGCACCTTTCGAGGCGGAGGTAAAGCAGATGGAAACTTAGGTCGTGGGGTTAGTGACTCACCCTGAGTTGTCCACATCAGGTGTGGTCCGTAAAATATTGGATCAGGGTACAGGCTGTCATCCTGGTGCTTCCCAGGCAACGGGCATTGTAATCCGAGAGTATGGCGACTACTTCGGAACAGTAATCCCGTGCGTTCATCTGCTGTTTAGCTTGTTGGCGTTATAGGGCCCCCATGATAATTTTCTAATAAACATGGACCTGTTGTGATCATGGCATTGGGTGGCGTATCGTCGAACGGTTATGAGTTTCGGCAGTGGGGAAAGGTTTTGCCATGATGTTAAAGAAAGAAGTTTTGCCAAATTCAGGTTTTGCCGACAATGATTAATATCTCATAATTCCTGCTGTAGGCAACTTATGTGGCCAGAAGGAAATTAGCATTGATTTGACGAGAGGCAACAAAAACAAATACTTTCATTCCAGACTTGAGAATGGTATATTAACAACACACACACACACCATATTTAAAAGACGCACAAAAAAGGAAAGACAGCATATCTAATTGAGGTTTCGGTACACATTGATTTTTGGTCTAAATAAGGCAGAAAAATAAGAAAATGACAATCAGGATCTCAATAAGTGAAGATCTTGGGATCTGAATGTGAATTGTACGGTGATAAGTGGGAGATATGGGAATGATGAAGAAAACCTCACGAAGATCTTTTTTTAAAAAAAACATCCTGGGAATATTCTAACGAACAAATCAGTTTGGAGGTGTCCGGTGGCTGGTGATAATCTGAATAAGAACCTCGAACAAATTTGGAGAACAAGAACTCACGCTTAGTCATGAATTTGAGATCCTTACTGAACGGGCTGGATATACTGTCGAGGCCTGGGGCGGATGCTGTTCTCCCCCTTTTTCCTTTTTTCCCCTGGGGGGGGAAAAAAACTATGTGGTGGAGATGACAATGCTATTCTCGTTCGGCTTTTCTGATCTCATGTTTTAAAAAAAAAATAATGGCCAATACACGTTGGGCGCTCACCTGGTCGGCGGATCAGAGATAACAGAGGGAACACTAAGGGATGTCAAGTTATCTAGAATTTATTGGAGTGCCCCCTACACTGTAAAGAGAAGAAAAGTTAAATCCTGTATGGAATTTGTTTTTATAAAGTGCAGTGAAAACTTGGTTCATACGGGTCTGGAATTAAAGTTTGTCGGATAGTTTCATCAAATCGGTGTGTGTGTTTTCTGAGTAGGAGAGAAATTAAACCTCTCTGGGAGGACTGCTCGAGACCCTCCTACCCAGTAAGGACCGTTAAAGTGGCAACGCTTTTTCAATGCCTGAACCAAACTTATGGTACAAACACGGCTGATGAGGTTTGGGTCAGTATCAACGAATTGTGTGTTAGTTTTAGAGAAGTTGGAAAAGTGTTTGTGGACGGACGACGACGGACTGACAGAGGGATAAATTGTGCCATTCCATAGCTCTCCAGAGTACAGTATCCAGGTGAGCTTAATAAAGCCTAAGTAGTCAACTCAAAAATGATATGTATATATTGATGTTTAAAAATAATGGATTGTATCCAAGTTATTAGAATTATATTAGATTTCAATGGTGGGTGGTGCTAATAATATGGAGGAATTTGGGTTTTTAAGATAGATAAGAGGTTAATGGCTTGCACAGCATCGAGATAAATGAAGTTTTCTAGGTTATTTGACATGGTCAGAATAAGTCTGCAGCATTGATGGTGATCTACATGAGATTTTATAAGGCATGATGTTGATCCAGATGTGTTGCAAGTGTTCAAGTACATCCCCTTTTGGTGAATCTGTTCCAAATCGACTCACTCTTCACTCCATCGTTTGGTTCCTCTTTTCTCTCTATGTATACACTTCCTCCTAGTTGTAATCTCATTTCTTCTTCCATGAGCTTAAGTGGCTCTGCTCACAACTTTTATCAGCTCATCCGCGCATCTGTACCATGATTTACTAATTACCTCCATATTGCCTTCCAGTTCTTGCGTTTTCTTCTCTCCCTCCAAACCTTCTTGTATTTTTTTGTGTCCATTGTGTTTTTCTTCCTATTCTTGCGTATTTGAGTATCATCCGTGTGTGTCCTGCTCCTTTTCGCGCCCTCCTTCCTTTATTTAATTCCCTACCTATTCTTCCTCAAGTGTCTTTACTGCGTCCCTCAACCTGCTGTTGGTATGGTTTCTCCATTTGTCTGTTCTGTGTTTCTCTGCTGGTCTACATAGATGCCTAAAGTTGAAGAAAATAAAAACGAAGTGATGATGTCATGTATTAGAGTCTTTGAGTGATTTGGTAGAAGGAATCTGACCAATGAGAATGGATGAAGCACAGATCTGATTTCCAATCGAAGGGATTTTCGGTCAGGACGCAGGATGACGTGCAAGCCTCAAACAGGCAGGTTCAAAGGACACAATTGTCAGTTGGTTGCAGGATTTTTTTCGAGCAGGGAGGGAAATGCGAGACTTCTCTTTCGCATATAATTAAAGTAACAGCCTTTAAGAAGTAAGTGGCAAACCAGCAATTCGAATATTTCTAATCTTGGGAACACCCTCCTTCGGGTTATCATTAAACAACACAAATTTAGCTAAATAGCAGAATATTGGAAAGTCTGTTCCATTTAGAAAGTTTAGAGAATGCTGATGATGATGTCTCTCTGTCTGTGCATCGAGTTGCTGAGCTCCACTCTTTCCCATGGGTTATATTTTTTCAAATTAATAATCAGGAATGAACTAATAGGAATGGATTTATTTAAAGTGTTTTACAATGTAATATTTTGTAAAGTAATGACTCTGTACATAATTTGCCCAACAGGAAAGGCATGTCAAGTGGATTTGTATTCATGCGTGCTGCCATGGTGCATTCTTGTGTTCGTACACATCAACGAACATCGTGGCGACTAGTTTAACTTCGAGGGGGGCCAACATGAGGGACACATCGGTTTCATTAAACGTCTTGTGCACAATATTGTAACTTCAATAGAAGGAAGCTGGGGACCAGTGTTACTGTTTATTCATCACTCGAGCACGGATGAATCAATGGCGGGCAACCTGACAGCAAATATGTTGGAGTTTAGTGATTTCTGCCGCCTTATGCCTATTTTTTATCCTGGCGGTTATCCTTGGCTGTGTGGGAAGCTGCTTCACATCTGGGTGAGTGGGTGCATATTATCGGCTGTCAGTTATACGGGTGTACCTTTTCAAGTCTGAGCACTCACTTGACCTGCTGTTTCGTCGTGTCATGCCACTGCGAGTGGCCTACTACTTGTGCGTATCACTGGCCAATTCTTGGCGAGGGCATGTGCGATTTCTGATCGTCACGTTTTATGCACATGTAGGCAGCAATTTACTTTCTGAGTGCTCAGTGCGGAGGCTGTGCCGCTGTGATTCGGCTTTGCATACCTTCCACGATGTTGATAAAGTGCTAAACTCATCTTAGCTTGGTGGCTAGCTATTGTGCCAAGTGTTCCTCCGATGTTCATACTTGTTCATGTACAAATCGACCGCTGTTCGTAGCCTCAATCAGAACCAGGCCCTGAAGGGGGTTTTTGCTATCTGGAGCAAGAACTGAAATCGTTTTGTGGCTTCATGGTGCTCACTCGGCCTTCATGGTATGTTCTTGACCATGCCCGTATTGCTCGCAACTGCTTGGGAAGGATGTGCACAACGTGTGGCTGCTTCGGCTCAGGTTGGGCGGGCTCGTGAGGCGTGGTGTGGGGGCCACGAGCTGCGCGTTTCTCGCGTTCACGGTGCGATTATCTATCGCCAATTGTTTTTGCTGTGCATGCTTTCGTACGGTGTGCTTTGTGGTTGTCAGCGCTTTTGCCAATCGCTGATGTTTGCAAGCTTCTGTTCCGCCTATATTCCACCATGCTGCTTTAAACTGCAACTGTTCTCGACTCCTTGCTGCTACACCTCAGGTGGGTTAAGCAGCTGCAGTATAGCTCTGTAGCCGGTTTAACGAATGAACACGAAGGATCATGTCTATATTGTTGAAAAGTCACACATCTTGAGCCTATGCGCATGTGTCTTAGTTAGGAAGTTAGCTCCATACTAAACCATTTTGTTCACACCGATCTAATAGCATAAACTAATGTGTGACAGGACTCCTAGCTGAAGGCCCTTGTCACACTTTGACGTTTTAGCCGCGTAATGCGACGTATGAAAATTTGGCGATACGTGGCACCACGTCGAATTACGTTATGGGTAAGTTTTGGTATACGGTTTAAGAGCTAGCTGAAGCACGCGTGTCTATAAGTGTAGTAGCCGAGGTCGGTCGACAAATTTTTTAAACTGCTCAAAATTTCCGAGTGCTGCGTATGAATCACACGGTTCTGCTATCGGTTGGGCCTAAGTTGGTAGGCACGTTTGCGACATCGTTGGACCACCAGCGTCGACCGTTACTTGTATAGTTAATTAGTCGAAAGTCGTTGAGTAATGTTAGCGTACCCGAACTTAATTTCTAAGCATGATGGAGTAACGGTCTTGACCCTATGTTGTAACTGTATCTTCACGCATATGTGACGTATGTAGTAGTGATTTGACGTCTTCGCCGGACGACACGATTATGAACGTGTTTCTAGCTTACGCTCGCTACTTGCGTATAGTAGGTGTAAGTTGGCTAGCGTTTAGGGGAATTGGTCCAAAAAATGGGGTTACAAGGAGGAACCCGTCACGTGGTTCCAGCTGCCTATGTTGAGTCGGATGTCATGGTCAGTATCCGCATAATAGTAGTAGTAGTATGTAGTAAGTAGTAGTGAGGGTAATGAGTAGTATATGTAGTAGTAGGTCCAATGTCGAGTAGTAGTGGTGAGCTGGAGTGGGGAGGGTGTGGGTGTGTATGGATCGCTCCTTGCGTCGTGTCATCGGTGGCCAGAAAACTGTATTTGCACAGGTTCTTCGGAAGTTTTTCTTCGGCATGACGGTATGAGTTGAATGACTGAGTCGGATGTCTAGGTGGGTTATGATTGAATCGTCGGGGGCGGCGCAGTTTAATAGCTCGCACGATATAGTCGTGATGGACGCTGGCATTGTGCGCTATGCATGAGTTTAGGACTAAATCGTTGGTAGTAAGTGTCGGGTGTGTAACGGCGACAACACGCTACATGTCGTTGGTATAAGTTATCTATAAGTAGGTCAGGAACGTTGCTGGTGGTACGTGTGAGTGACTCCGTTTCAACGTATCATCGTTATGATGGAGAGTTGCCAAGGAATGAAAAAAACAATAAATAGTTTCAGCGGTCGCCAGCGTTTTACATCTAGCATGTTTCGAATATGTGCCGCAGTATCAGGTGCGCGTTAAAACATGCGTAATAGTGTGGTGGCGGTGTGAGCGGTGCTCTATCCTAGGAGATATCAGTAATAGGTGTGTGCATCTGGTCTCTTGACTTCCAGCTGGGAGTTTGGGAATTCACATGTTTATGTTGGCGGTTCAACGTATCCTCTCGTCAGCGATGGACGGCTAGGTCTCAGAAGACTCATTGAGTATTGGTTGTTTATGGACGTTAATATGCACTTATTTCTCAAAAACATGTTTTGTGAATTTGTTTGTTGTTCGCAAGATGAAGATGTTGCGGATTCGTCATGTTTTAAAAAAATTAAATTGCATAATGGCAAGTTCTCATTCAGTCATGATAATCAGTTGTCCGCCATAATGATGACACTTGCAGCTCGACATTGGATGTTGTGAGGCTCGGTATACGAGTCACAGAAACGTACAAACGTATTATGCATGTTCTTCTCTATTTAGCGCGCCATCTTACTGAAATCCTCATCTCAACCGGCAAGCTGGCAAATTCAAGCCAGTCACCACCTGGCTGTAGATTGTCATATTTAATGGGTTCTGGTGTTCAACCTGCCAGTCAGTAATGCGACGCGGTACGGGTTGGTGTGGGGTCAGTGGGCACGTTCGTAGAGGCAGCTTAGATAGCTAGACGTATGAGTCCCAGGGAAAGGGCCATGAAAGAGTAGAGGCCTCGCTCACGCAGGGATTTGACGAGAGAAAGTTCCAGGCTAATTTGAATATCTGGTGTTGAGTAGATTTAATTATGTCTCCACGCGTGGTGTGCCGAGATACGGTTTTTCATGTGAACGGAGAGCATCTTCGCTACAAAGGGCAACTTATGTTATTAGTTGCGAGTGTATTGTGTGTGGAACGAAGTGGCTGGTCTGTGAAGAATTTACAAATAAGTTTGCTTTCCTGTAAATCCCACTCGACAGGTTTTTGAGGATAGCATTTTATTGTGGGTACCTTGGGCTCTATCATAAATGTGTCGATCAGGCTATAGACTGAGAGCCATGTGTTTTTGTAATGTGGAGACCTGTGTTTTTGCAGAGTTATTCATTGCTAATTTGATTCGTTCTTCAATAACGGCAGCTTCCTTCAGCATCTTTTATTTGAAAACCTATTTATTGAATTAACGTGATGAATGGATGCAGCCGAGCCATAAACATTCTGGACTGAAAGCGAGTTGATGATGGAAATTAGGATATTTTTCACATGTTTGTGTTCGAAGTACGAAAAGAAACCCTTTGTCAGGTGAACTTTTATAGGCCGAAGACTACTCTGTGGTCAGAACCAACTTGCACTGTTCAACAAGAGCTGAGTATATGTCCTCTTTGCTGATCCCTGTTTGATTCTGTGTTTGGCTTTCATGCATGGTGTGGTACCAAAGCAACGGGAATGGAGCCTATCGCTCTAATGGGTGGGTGTGCAGTTTCTTTTGCTAAGTGGTGATGTGACAAAGCAATTTTTATCTAAAGGAAATTCTGTAAACGGTTTGAAATGGGGGCCGTAATTACAAAAACATCATGTGAAGGCATTTTGTTGTTTTTGCTGCTCTTTCAGTTTAATGTCAATGTTTGGTATGAAGTTAGGATAAGGTCTCAGCATGTTATCTTGTCGCTCACCTGATTCAGTAAGTTGTAAAGGTTTTGTGATTAACTTCTAAGGGAGGCGAATCAATCTATAAACTGACATTTTGGGTACTCTATATATTATATTCATTCTAAATACTATTCATTCTCATTCTTCTCCCGCACACCTTTTTCTCTCTTCTCTCTTCCTCTGCTCTCTGTCCCTCCTCCCTCTATCTCCTTTTCTCTCTTCTCCCCGCCTCTGTCTTCTTCTCCCCCTCTCTCTCTCCTTTCCTCTAGGCTCTCATATCCTCGTCTCTCTCTCTCTCTCTCGTCGTCCTCTTCTCTCTCGTCTCCTCCTCTGTGTAGTTGCTGATAATAGATACTATGTAGCAAGTCAGTATAAGAAGAAAAATTGTTGCATGTTGAGGGTTGTTGGACACTTTGGCTCTTGTGGCACTGTTCCCATTTCTTGAGTTTTCTGGTTTTGTTGTAGCTACTGGTACAAACTGTGCAAGGTTCATGGAGTATTATGGGCCCTGTGCTTGGGTGTGCAGGTTCGGACTTTTTACAATTCCTCCCGAACCACGCTGCCTGGATCTTCCAGAACGACTCTGGCCACAGCCAGACCTCTTCTATTCCACTTTGTGCCAGTATAAAGTCTCCAACACTCACATTTTGGAAAGCTTGAATGTGGGTGGTAAGTGTTCATTACGGTAATGTGATTAAAATTTAGATTTGAAACGAACAAGCCTGGGTGCCAAGAGGATGAAAGCTGTGACTTAATGCAAGGCATTGCCTTTCGTAAGGTTTCCATTTGACTGGTTGGTGCCTGCATTTCCAAAATGCGTCACCATTTGTGAAAGATAAAACGACATGTCAATAGAAGATGCGTGCAAGTTTGTTCGCGTAGCCTCACGCTTGGTAAACACAACACCGATTCTATCATTGAAGGTTCACAGAGCAAAAGTCATCAGGAGATTGCACAGCCCGATTATTTTAACTGAGGAGTGCAATCAATCCTTTGCTCTTCGGAAACACACATCAAATGTCCCGCCCTGAGGGCAATTGTAATGCGACAAATATATTATATATTATATATATATTTTGTAGAGGTCATTAAAGCCGGCTCTTTTAACGATTTTACAACTGTAATCTAAGACTTTTGAAAACTCACATGGGGAAAATATTCGCTTAGACTAAATAAGAATTATCGTCATTACGTATGTTGGGGAAATGGTTGTGGTGAGACATGCAAATATTGAGAACGACAATAAACAGGCGTATGATGTGTATAAAGAAGTTGGTAGAGGCTAATGCAGGGGCTGGAGGTTGGCCTACAACAGAGGTTATGCCACGCTCGTTCCTCTGAGCCTGTCTAGCCGGGTAATGATCCCCGAACGCAGCTATAAACTGTCGAACTCTGGTGTTTCACATGAGCGGGTGATGTTCGATCAATTTGTGTGGGTCTCCTTGCGATGGACATTCAAGCTTGGCGTCCATCTGCCAGCATTCGTTGGTGGACGTTAAGATCCTCGGTGTCCTTTGCGAAGAGTAGGGCGAGCCATTCCGGCACCGATGGAGAAACTTAACAATTCATGCTCCTAATGCGTTGGGAAGGCAATGGCAAACACCACAGTATATGACCCTTGCTCAGGGAAGTTGTTTCAGTGACATTGAAGTCTGCAAAGAGTATGGTTGTGGTATGATGTGGAGAGAGAGACAGAGAGACTAGGAGCCCATAGATGAGACCCTAGAGATGAAGAGAGTGAGAGAGAGAGAGAGATGAGAGAGAGAGAGGAGAGAGAGGAGAGAGAGATGGAGAGAGAGACATGAGACAATTGAAGACAGAACGAAGAGAAGAGACAGGACAGAGACAAGAGAAGAGAACATGAGACAAAGAGACAAGACAGGACGAGACAGAGGCAGCAGGAGACAGAGAAGACAGAGAGAGAGCTTTTGTATGCTTTATTATAATAGTAATCAAACACTAGAAAAAACACAACTCCCAATAAAAACAAATCCAAACGTTTTACAGCAAAAATATATTCAACAAGCAATAAAACAAGGGTGTCTGTTTTCATGTCAAAAACCAACAAATAATCATTATGAAAAGTAAGTGTAAGTACTTTACATTTTTAACAACCAGATTTCATCACGAAATGAAACTCAAAACTCATGCACTGGTACAACTGATACCCAAATAACAGGCTCGAAGATAGCCTGCTTCCCTTTTTCTGTGCCTGAAACATACCTTTAAAGGCAAAGCAACATTTGCATTTTTCCGCTTCAAATTTTGCTTTCTGGTTTTTTATAAATTGCAGTTAGCAATCAATGCCCAACGAAAACGACAAAAACGAGAGGACTGGTTTTAACTTGATTATAATCCCCCCCCCCCCCCCGATTCCATAATTAAAAGATGGGAAAGGAAAAAAACAAAATTAAATTTATAGAAAAGCTGTTGACGGAAGAAGAAGAGGGGTACAATCTCTCACATTCATAAAAGAACGTGGGCAACATTTTCAATCAAAGTCACAAAAAGGGCTAAAAGTTAGAACAGAAGAAATTTAACTTATGGAGTAGATGTCTGTAGTGACGAGGGGTTGATGTGCGAGTCTCAATTCAGGTCCTCCAAGTTCGCCCAACGAGTTTGGAGAACTTATCAGTTTTGTTCACACTGGAGTTAAAAAAGCTCCTAGCGGATCGTAAGGTCTTCATTCCACGATTTTTCAACAGTTTTATGAAAAACCGGTATACATGCTTCAGAACATATGTGTAAGATAGCCCGTTTTCCCAGACGGTGAAACACAACAATTTCTCTAATGTTTGAGGAGCACACCTCTTTGTTTTTTTGAGGCGAATTTGAAGTTTCAGTCGGAAATAGAGAGCGTGAGTCGTACACTCACCGAGTCCACGATGTTTAGTCTATGTAAAGGTGTTGAATTACTTGCTTTCAAGACATTTTCACAATACGAGCAGACAACTTGAACCAGTTTTTAGAAAAAGTGAAGCTTCAACGGTAGCCGAGGGCAATCAAGGATCGGCTGCAACAGGTCTCATGCACTCTGTATCTTCAATACTGGTGACAATGCATAACGACGACTGGAGGTTGAAAT
>CM068961.1:123518570-123531087 GCA_035128595.1 Eptatretus atami
GTTTTACATACATTTTTATACGTTGCCATTGCTGGCTAAATCGTCAAGGTGTGACAGCGCCTTTAGCACTGAGATGTTTATCTCATTCTTCTCTTTGTCAATATACTTTTGGATTTGTATTCAATTACATGATACAATTCAATCTCTTGATGATAATTGTGGTATTCTGTGAAACTGAATATAGAAACTAACCAATGAGCTTTGAGCTGGGTTTCGACGAATGGGAGAAGGCATTCCTGGAGTGAGAGGCTGGAGACAAGGCCGTAACCTTAGCTTAAATGAATAAAGTGATTGCTCTTCAATAAAAGAGCCTGCCGGGTTTTCTTTGAGTACACCAGCTGTGTTTGTACGTGTTGCAAGCGTTAGTAAAACTCACGTCACTACAATAATGCTTACACACATTCTAGAAGTCAACAAAAAGCAACTTTTTGAAAGCAAAATTAGACTGTACTCCAACCTTTCACAAGCACGCAATGTCCAAGCAGCAATAATCCACAGGGAGATGCTGAACACCAGCAGCACAGTTCCTGGACAGATAGTCATGAGGGTCTTCATGACAAAGCGTGTGTCAAAGTTTATTTTGTTCAGTGCACCAATGCTTCGAGATGAAGCATCAGTAAAGAGCTTTGAGTGCAAAAGCATGACTCTGGCTAGGAGGTAGATCCTCAGGAACATTGGCACTGACAAAAGCACATCCAGGTCTGCCACCTTTGTTTTCAGCTCATTATCAAAGGCAATACGAGCTGTCCAGTGGAAGGTGAAGTGCCCGGGTGGTGGATGCACTCCACACACAACTAGCTCAAGAGCAATGGAGAACACTCTTCGGGACGTCATAGCAATTCGCCAATCTTCTGCACCATTGTCTACCATGAAGAGCTGCAGGGACAAAACAAGAAAAAGAGCAATCAGAGATTGCAGACCCATGCCAGGATTTGTCTTGTGTGGTGTTTGTGTAGTTTTGTGTGGTGTATTTTGTGTGGCATTTGTGTACTAGTGTGTAACGTAATTAATAAGAGATATAATTAGAACTGCCACTTTATAACTGCTGGCAGTGATGACGGGGTACCAAGACGTCCCGCTTTGATTGGACACCTGACCCTGACCCATGACGTTCTTTATTATTATTCAATTGAATTCAGAATGGGATTAAAAGACATTCAATTCAAATCAAATGGAAGACCAAATAGGTACAGTCCTGCATTGGAGTCATCAGAAGGAACCTAAACAAGCAAAAAAGCAAAGATGAAGTCATCAGGAGGAACGTGGATAGGGTTCACATAAAGCTGCTACTTCTCTACCCTCAAAGCCAAATGAGCCTTATTCAAAAAAATATATATATATCAAAAAGAATCCAAATTAAAAAAAATTAAAATTCTGACTGCCAGACCATGTGTCCGATCAAGTTGAAATTTAAAATATGTATTCTCCATCAATACTACATCATAATTGTGAAGTTTCACGTCGATTGATTAAGCGGTTCCAGAGAAAGCATGATTTAATATTTTTCTTAAATTCAATATGGCTGTCAAACCATGTGACCCATCAATTATTCCTGAACAAACTTGCACACCCATGGCTTGGGGAACATTTGTGTAAAGTTTCCCCTCGATCTGTCCAGCCATTTTGGAGAAGTTTTTTTAAAATATGTTTTAGGTTAAATCCAATATGGCTGCCAAACCATGTGACCAATGACATCATATGTGTGAACGTTTTGTTCCTCAGGGATAGACGGTCATACGTGTAAAGTTTCGCTACGATCTGGTCAGCCACTTCAGAGAAGATATTTTTCTGAAGCTTTAAAAAAAAAACAAAAAAACAATGAGTGCTGAATCAGGTGACCAATGACATCATCAAAAAATTTTCTGTGGACTATTTTATCCCTAGATGACCCTTAAAAATGTTCATACTGATCAGATGTAACGTCCTACACATGCAATGATGACGTCAACGAAGTACATATGACGTCATTTTTTTTTAAATCACACTTATTCCCCATGAGGAGTACTTGCCATGTGCAAAGTTTCAATTTTGTCCTTGGTACGGTTTCAAAGATAAGGTCCAAGGTTTTTTCTTTTTTTTCAACATGGCTGCCACACCATGTGACCTATGATGTCATAGTTATCATTAAAACATTCTACATGAGTAGTCGCACCTATGGTGAAAATTGTCTCAATCCGACAAGCGGTTGCGGAGAAAAAAACGAAAGTTCTGTGCGGACAAACAAACGGACCCAAATGCAATACCCTCTCCTTCCGCGAGGGTAATAAGTTGCTCCTAGTTAGTGCATGGTCCTTGTCATTTCAAACACAATCCATCGTGTTCAATAAACACTTCAGCCACAAGAGTTAGATGAAATGCATGCACGTTTAATAGGACTGATTCAACACATCATTAAGTTTATCTACAAAACTTTCCCGCAGTCTGGACTCTGTATTCCTCTTGCCATGTCCCATCAGGACAACCTTGAGCACCAATGACCTTTTGTCCAACTTGTCATACGTTTTAGGCTCATGGAGGAGGTAAAAACTGTGACAAAGACAGTAAAGTACGCAAGAACATCATTACAAAAACGGCAACTGTTGTGGATATCGTTAGGTGACCGGATGAAGGTCTCTATTCATTCATCTCGTGGTGTCCATCTTTGAACTACACACACACACACACAAACACACAACACACACACACACACACACACACACACACACACCACCACCACCGACGGGTCTTATAGATTTTGATCTCATAAATCGAATGTTACTTATTTGTTTGTTCAACAACCTGCAGCGAGTTGTAAAAATGACTTTGAAAAGTGTGTTTTTGCCTCACCAATTGTGCAATCGATCCATAATTCTTTGCATGTGTGATGTTAGCTCTAAGGAAAACCAACCAGTGAGCTGTAATCTTGGGTGCAGCACAGTTGTGCTTTTTCTAGAGTAAGAAAAATAATAATAATAATAGCACTGATTATTTCCATCATGGAGTGTTGAATTCATGATCCATCAATGGAAGATTGCTCCAAAGTGTGCTCTTATAGTGGATCGAGCTTGGCAAAAACCACGGAGAGTGGGAAGGTGGAGCTTGAGGTCGAAATAGGTGATTATTACCATATAGCCATCAAGCACGACCTTTTGTGGACTGATGAACCGATTCCAACTCAGTATGGGTATCATCGGCGTTGTTACTCGAGGTTCACAAACAAAGCTAACATTCAAGGTGGCAAGAAGCGTCTTGAGAAGATGTTGGTGGAAGAAGGTACAACGTCTTGTTCCTCTGAGTCGGGTGAACCTCTGATGAAAGCGTGATGAAGATCACTGCGTTTCTCTGACAACTCAACATTAACTGGAGCCCAGAGATCCGAAAATGTGCTGCCTGTGTCATGCATCATGTCCAAAAAAGTCAAACACTCATAAGAGGGCACGTGACCGATTGAGAATGGCAGAAACACCTGATGCAGGTGAGCATTGCTTTTGAAATTCCTTCAAATTTGTCCAATGAATTTGTGCCTCTGTCCTATTGTGATCTATTGTTTCTGAGTACTAAGCATGGTAAAAAGCTGAGATAACACTGAAAGCAACCCACTGGAACTTGTACTGTAATGCATTCTCCCACCATGAACGGCACTACACGATACAATTTACATAAAGAATCCCCTCCAACCCCCATCCTCAAGCTCAAGTAGTCAATGCCCTTCATGTCAAATCTCAAGTAGCCAGTGTCGTTCATGGTGCTCTAAAATGTGTCTGCCAATTTTGCTACTTTGGATTCAAAATTGTCAGCTCAGGTCAGATCATATATCTGGCATGCTACAAATATCATGTAAAACCACCAGGTCCCCCTCGTGTGGAGGGTCTATGGACATGGACACACAGCAGGATTAAATATAAAACCTGCTTAAGGGTGAAGGAGCTCCTTGTGAGCCAACGGTCATTTATTCCACCCTCTGCCATACCATCTGTCATCCCTCAGACTGGCAAGCAGCAGCTTCTTCGCTTCTGCCAGATCTGGATAAAATCACATGGTGGTCCAACACGTGGAACATGTCATTCATCCTGACAAATCTCACACTCTCACTATGTCTCTCCGAAAGGACCATTTAGAACCCCCCTCACCCCCCCCCCCCCACCCCATATACTTTCTCAACAATCCTCTGGAAGAAGTCCTTTCTTTCAAGCTTCTGGGTCTCACTATCTGCCATGATCTTCCTGGGAAAGCTACATTTCCAACCTGGCCTCCAAAGCCAGTCCCCGACTGTGAATATTCCGTCGTGCAAAGTCCTTCCTCGGCCACCTCAGCTCCTGACCACATACAAAGCTTTCGACCGCAGCCTGATGGAGTACTGCTCTCCCCTCTGGGCTGGTGCTCTGCCTCTCATCCTTCTCGGCTTCACGCTGTGGAAACCAAGGCATTTAGGATCATTGGTATCTCCCGTGATGAGGCTGAGTCTTTGGGTATCTCGCTCTCTCACCGCAGGTTGGTCGGTGGTCTTTCTGTCTTCTACTGTCTCCTCTCTGGTCTCACCCCCCCCCCGCTCTGTCTGTGATATGCACCCACCCCCCTGCTCTGTCTGTGATATGCACCCCCCCCCATATTTCCACAGGGCGCTCAAGGTCCGCCAGCAACCCCCTTCTGGTAAAACTACCAAAATCAAGAATACTGCTCACCTTCATTCTTTCATTCCTTTTTTTCCCTGCCTTTGGAACAAACTCCCACTTCTCTTCAATCCCATTTCCCCCCAGGCCTTCAAAACAGCCGTTCACCACCACTTCTTGTCTTCCCCCATCCAAAACAAGATCTTTTCTACCCCCGTTAATCCACCCCAAACCCACCCCCTTCAAATTCCCCGCTTTCCTTCCTGAAAGTCCCTGTAATGTCCATCTTGTATACCCCGTGTTCCCCCCCCATCCCTCTCCCTTCCACAGATCTCCTCATGCCTCTGTTCTCCACTGTTTTGTCTTCCCTCTCCTGCCCCTCTTGTCTCATGCCCTCCTTGCTGTGCGTTGTGTGTTAGCTCTCGTACAAGCCTCGACAAGGTATGCAAAAAAACAAAAAAACAGTCATCCATATTTGGTGCCAACTGCGTCTGTGGACGTCCTCCTGCAGTTGTTTACCTTCCCAAAGAGGTTGGTGGCAGGATTTTCACTCCGGCTACCACAAAATACTTCATTCCCCAATAGACACAGTAGTGTATGTCGGGGTGGTGCTGAGGTGTCGTCCACCAGACGGCAGTCTTCTCGGGTTAACCTTAGGCGGTCCCTTCGAGTGTGCCTGGAATGTCCTATCCCTAAGAGATGGGGATGGCCAGGCGGAGGGCCCTGGAGTACCAGCGGAAAGTGAACGCAGCGACATGCTGTGGCGCATACTCCCCATGTATGTTTCAATAGTGCTTATCAGAGTCTCTTGCAATCAAGCAATCAAGCAAACATATTCCTTGAATTATAGTAGTCGGATGACTGTTTTAGTTAGTATGAAACTGAGGATGCCTTGTCGAGATTATATTGACTATAATGACAAGCGGTCGATCACATTTTCAGGAATGCTCAGAAGAGCTGCTGAGCTCAACGAGGACGAGCAGATACTCGTACACATTCGAAGCATTGCTGTTGAAATGCGGTTCATTCAGAGTGCTATCAGAGATACACAAAGTTCACATACAACAGCAAAATTAAAACAGACAGGTTGGTATTTCATTTTGAAGGCTTTCCTTTTTTGTGATATCTATATATTTGAATGTGGCAGGATGGCCTGGAGGGAAGCACACACGTCTCCAAGCTGTCTAGCCTGGGTTCGAATCTCGGTCCCAGCTATAAACTGCTATAAACTGTCAGTCTGGTGTTTCACAGGCAGGGTGATTCACCAATGTGCGAGCAAATCCCGTGGATGGATGTTAAGCTGGTGTTCTGTCTGCCAGCATCAGTTGGTGGACATTGAAGATGCCACCGTGTCATTAGTGAAGAGTTGGGGAGACCTGGCACCCTGACGAAATTCTAAATTCCTGCTCCTGACTACTGCTGGGAAGGAAATGGCAAACCAGCCAGAATAATCCTTGTCATGAGACTGCTTTGGGAAGCATGTGGGGTTGGCTTTGACCAAACGGAAAAACAAATCCAGTCCCATATGTTTGAATACCAACAACCATGAAAGGGATGAGTTTTCAAATCAATTCATTCAGCATCATTGTCGATTATTTATGATTGATCATTGTGGGTTTTCTGTAATCAATTCACTCTTTAAATATTTTTGAGGGAAAAATGAATCACCAAAACCCTACGAGAAGAAGGCTTTCACGCTTCTCTGTGAAAGTGTGATTGAGGAAAGCATCATTTGTAATGGTGGAGTGATGAGCCAACTAACTTCTGAAGATATTTATTGAACTGGCCGAGACTTCGGAGGGGAAGAATGCTTCCAGTTACAGGTAAGTGAAGTGCTTGAAGATGACATTGTAGCTCCACTCTCTATCCTGGAGCTCATTGGCTTTAAATATAAATTAAAACCCACGGTTTGATGGCTAATTCATTCATCACATTTTTCCATCGCTGATCTCTCACAACGAAGGTCTGTGTTATTGTTGATATTTTCAGACCTCATCGCTTGAAACAATGGTTGAAAAACAAAATATCCATCGGCCATCGTTGCAAACTGCAAGCGAATTAGTTTCTGTCGATAAATAGGATGCTGGTCTTTTCATTGAAAGCCTCTTGTCATTGTCGCCATGATCTGGATCAGAGACTGAAATGTCTGCTACAGACAGTTCACCTCTTATTCCTTCGACAACACTCAAACTGCGTCCCGAGTCTAGTCTGCAGCTTCTCTACTACTCTCCTATGATGCTGAAGGAGGTACATGGAGTGGGTGAAAGCCTAAAAGTTCCATGACCTCCACATGCGTCAGATATGGACGTGAAGGCTGCGGAGACAATTGTACCCATGGCACTATACAACGTGCTTGCCTGGAATGGTGGATTTTCAGTGGAACCTACATCGGATTAGCTTGTTCAAATGCAGGACACTCATCTGAAACTGCTGTCCTTGTTCCAAGATGTCGTATACCTGCAATTCAGGGGGTAGAAAACCAACACCAAAATCTTACTGTTTGAGTATGGCACTCCATCATCTCAATGGATCTTCCATATTGATTGACCTCTTGAATGGATTGGGTTCATTGCGCCTAATATTCCACAGTCATAGCATTGGAAACTGCACTTGCATAGATGCTACTTTAGCAAGAGGACCTTTACCTTCTGAAAGGTATAACACGTGATGTCTTCACAATCCTTGTGTGGGATAACATTGATATGAATCAAGAGACACCATCTGGCTGTGGGACGACTCACCGTACAAATGGGATCATTTGTTATTCAGCGTAATATTGGACCAGCTATGGTTCACGAGGCGAGGAACTGTGAAGCGCGGAGACAGGATCAAACTCGAACGATGTGAATCTTCACTTCTCGAGTATCATGGACAAAATAGACATGGACCCACATTCCTTAATGTCAACTTGGAAACGACAAGACTTGATCGACATCTCAAACCCGATAGAACCCTAGACCGACTGTTTGTCATCATGGGATTTTTTTCAGGGCAATCAATTGTCAATTTGGACATGTTTAAACACGCTTCTCCATCGCAATGATAACTTGGTGAAGCCAACAGTCGGTTATTTACCTGTTGTGGAAGCGTCACCAACTGACATGAATACCGTGTATATGATTTTGCAATGCAGTGTTGATTTGGCTGAGCAGATGGGACAGGAACAAGCTGTGATCGTATACTATCTTGCCATCTATGCTAAGGCGCAGGAAATTTGCTGGGCAAAAGAAGCGTTGAAGAACAAGCTCATTGAGCGTCTGGGAGAATTCCACACCTGTATGCATTTCACGTCCATGATTGAGAAAAGATTTTGAGATGCTGGTTTCTGCGACATTTTAGTGGCATCGCGAGTCGTCGCTCTCGGATCCATCAACGGAGCTTTGGAAGGCAAACATTACAATAGAGCCGTCAATGCCCACAAAGTAGTATTTGAGACCCTCAAATGACTGCGTGTTAAATCCTATCTGAAATCATTGCCAGAAGAGTTTTCAACCGAAAATCTGTAGATTCATACTTCATTCCAGAGACGTATTTCCCTCTGACGCTTGCAATGCTCTCTGCAGAAGTGTGGAATTGCCTGAGATTTTCGCTGTATACGATACTTTCGTCGAGACACAGATCAAGAGTATCAAAACACTTGCATTTTGGAGTTCGTACCTGGAGATGGTTGGGATGGTGTTACTCTTCTTACGTGGGATGAGAACTTTGGATTGGTACTTGCATCTTGCTTCATTACGCACCATGATTGCATGTTTGTTGGTTTTTTTACATACGATAAGGTGCATTATGCACAATTTCTGCCTGTGTATTGGCTAGAGATGTCTGAACTGCCCGAATCACATCCTTCTGCGATGGAGCAGATTCTGAATGGACAATGGAGTGTGTAGCAACAAAATACATACAGCTTCTCTGCCACAGTCTGTGATCAAGCCGTTGAACAGACCTGCAACAGAGACACCAAATGCACCGGCAGCGTCACAAAGTTCTCTCTGAATCGAACAGCCGTTTATCGATGGCTTATCACCCAAAGTGGTAGAACGATGATAACTTGACAATGCAAAATTATGGTTGGTCTACATGGTGAGGCCAGTCAGCGTAAAGACCTTGGCAGAAGCATTCGAGAAACACACAAATATGCCATGAAAGATGTGATAGATTGTGTTGAGGCTGTGGTCAATCCCTTCCAAACAGAGATATCGAGTTTGATCAACATCAGGTCAGGTGTTCCGGCATCTCAAGAATGTGAAGATAACTTAATTAATGCAGGAAGAATAGGAGAGAACGCATTCGTGGATTTCATCAATACTCTGTTGTTGTCTATCGATGTTGGATTTCATGACTCGATCAAACGATTAAAGCTGGCAACTTTCACGACAATGTCGAAGAAAGCTTCGAAACAGAAAGGAACCTGTGCAGACAAAATTCTCACTGATCACGGATTTTTTGCGTGCTTCTTGGCGATGAGTCGAAGTCGAAATGGTGATCAAAGGAAAATATTGTCGTACTGTCTTGCATACGTATCATCCCCACTTGCGAGTGGAGATGGTGGATCAATCATCAAGAACAATATATTCCAGCTACTCCATCGCATTGAGGATTATCATGTCAGCGATGTTGCTACCTCTTTACCAGAGTTGGCCGCTCTGAATATTTATGGCAGGAACATCGTCCATTCGATATCACTTGCGTTCCTCTCTACCACATTCAGGGGATTCACACAACTGATCCTGTTAAAGATAATGAACAGAGCTAAAGCGGGGAAGCATCCATGAGTCGATATCGTTTTTTATCAAAATCCTGTCAGGTCAGGTCAGGTATGGGAGCATGCGCCAGAGCAGCGCGTCGCTACGTCCACTTTACGCCAGTACTCCAGGGGCCTCCATCTGGCCATCCCCCAGGCAGATGCCTGGCCCATCCCCATCGCCTTGAGATGCCGATCAACCTGCTGCAACCAAGAGGCACGTGGTTGGTCCATTGGCCTCCTCCACTCACGAGACTCCCTCACTGAGAGAATCTGGTGAGCAGGATCAGTGCCAGGAAAACGAGCCACATGTCCATACAGCCGCAGCTGACGTTCACGGACTATGCAGTAACAAATCCAAGTATGCAGAGTCCAAGTCTGCATACTTGGACATGCAGGTCCAAGTCTCACATCCATAGAGCAGACTGGAAGCACCAAGGACCTGAAGACTCAGACTTTCATCTTCGCCCACAGGTACCGGCAGACCACACCCCATTATCCAGTGAACCATGACCCCAGGCCCGACCAGACGTCTATTGACCTCTGACTCACAACCAGCAGAGACATGAATTCACTTGCCAGGTAAGTGAATCTCTCCACGACCTCAACATCCTCACCACAAACAGGCACAGACAGGAGGGCAGCATCCAAGATATCATTGAAAGCCTGGATCTTAGTTTTGACACAAGAAACCCGTAATCCCAGTGGCTCCGACTCCTCATTCAGCAGCCTCGAGGGCCCCCAAAAGGATATCTAAAGTCTCCGCAAAGATGACTGCATCATCTGCGAAATGAAGGTCAGAGATCTTGACATTCCCAAACGATGCACCACAGCTTGATCTCTCGACATCCTCCGAGAATCCAGTCCATAAAGTGCTGAAAAGTGTGGGGGCCAGTACACAACCCCTGACAAACTCCAGTAAACAAATGGAAATAAGTCAGAGATGGTACCACCCACATATCACAACTCTCTCAGTACCAGAGTAGAGTTCAGACATCAGATTGATCATTTTGGTGGCATCCCACGAAGACAAGAATCCTCCCAGAGGATCCCAATTCACTGAATCGAATGCTTAAGAGATCAACATAGGCTGCAAGCACCCCTGCCGAAACTCTCGTGCTGCGTTCGGTGAGGACCCAAAGAGCAAGGATATTGATCCAATCGTTGACCTCTGTTGGTGTAAAGCCTGACTGCTCTGGACGCTGGTGCTCAAGCAGATGGTGGCGAACCTATCAAGAATTATCCGAGCAAAGACCTTGCCCGGCACTGAGAGCAGTGTCACCCTTCGATAGTTGTTGCAGTCTTGGCGATCACCTTTCCCTTTCCAGAGAGGGACAACAAGGCCCCTCTTCCAATCAGCCTGGAGCTTTACACCATTTCAACCGGTTCACCACAGCCCGTGTATCCATAAGCGAAGGTGGACCACAGTTGATTGAGGTCTAGCAACAGTTATTGTAACACCCCTGACGTCCAACTCGTCAGCTGGTGATCAGCCTGGTACAACCGCTCAATTTAACCGGCCAGCGGGCCTCACTTCGGACTCCTCTGTCAAGAGCCTACCACCCTCTGCTCTAACTGCAGTACACCGAGGGATGGGCTTGATGAACGCAATGCACGAATCCCTGTAAGCAGGACGAGAATCACTTGACCACAGGTGATGCTCTACCCCCTCACAGATTCCCGCACATAGGCCTCCCTTGTCCACCCTTAGTGCACGTACAGTTTACGCCTCAGCTCCCTGAACAGCTCAGCTCTGCCATCAGCCTGCCCTGTGACTCTGGTCAATGGTATCCAGTGTCCCTAGGGACAAAAATCTTCTTGCCCTACGTGAGTTCCAAGACATCCACCGGCAACATCAAGGCGTGGTTCTGAAGGCACTCCACAACTCTTCAGGACCTCCCAAAGCACCCAGACCCCCCAAATCTCCACTCTGCTTGTTCGCAAACTCCTCAGCTACCCTCTCATCCTTGAGCTTGCCAACATCCAGCCTAGGCTGGGATGGTACCATTCTCCTGGATTTAAGGTGCAACTTAAGAGTTGCTACAACAAGCCGGTGGTCAGTATTGGGAACTGAGCACTCCGGTGGACCTGCAGTTCTGATTACCCTCCAGCGACCATCAACGAGACATGGTCAATCTCCTTTGCCACCCACCAGCGTTGAATACCAAGTCCAGCGATGAGCTTGTGGGTGCTGAAACCATGAACTGGCCACCCTAAGTCCATGACCTCTTGCAAAGTCAAGGAACTTATGCTATTCAGGTTCACAGTTCCAGGCCCATGGTACGATCACATGTCTTCATAACCATCCCTATCAGTTCCATGTGATGCATTGAAATCCCCAAGACTAGAAGTGTATCTCGTCTGGGCACTGATCAACCACAGACTCGAGCATGGCGTAGAATGCATCCTTTACTGTGAGTCATTCGCCTCAGTCGGAGCACAAACAGAGACCAGGAAAATGACACCTAAGAGTGACGAATCCTTAGTCTCATAATACGCTCGTTGACCGATGTTACCTCAATTATCATTGGAGTCAGCTTATTGACACAGCTACAGCAACTCCTTGGGCATGATAACCATCAGAGCGACCAGACCAATAGTCGGTGTAACCACCTGCCATGATCTCACCGCAATCCGCTCTCCGAACCTGAGAGTGCTGCAATACCGATGTCCAAATGCTTGAGCTCAGATGATAACAGAGACAGGTGATCATCCTCTCTTGGATAGGACATTCCAGGCACCCACCCAAGGGACCGCCTCAGGTTAACCAAGGAGACCACCGTCTGGTGGACGACACCGCAGCACCACTCCGACACACTCTCCCGCAATCTGACACGAGAATGTTACCCGTGGTTTCCCTCCTATCATCAAAGATGGGGGTCCTGAAGGCTTTGCCCCAATCCCGTCATCCGGTGAGCTGCCCTGTTGAAGGAAGCTGCACAGGAGGTACTCCCACGGAGTGGGTTTCAGATTTCTTTGCGTTTTTGTCTTTTGCGGAATGAAGGGTTTTACGGTGGCCGAAGTGCAAATCCTGCCACCAACCTCCTAATAAGAAGTAACCCAACTGCACGAGGACGTCCGCAGACACAGTTGGGCACATATATGGATGTGGCCGTTGGCTCACAAGGAGCTCCTCCACCCTTTGACAGTTTTGTTTTTAATCCTGCTGGGTCCAATCCAAACACCT
>CM068961.1:123531190-123556858 GCA_035128595.1 Eptatretus atami
CCTCACCAAAAAACCTGGTGGGGGAGATGGTTTAGTCGCCGACAACCCGACCATGGAACAGGTTAGTGCAAGTTTTCATGATACCTGTAGCAAGTCACAGATGTAATCTGGCCTGACCTGACCTGATATCCTGTGACCAGCATCAAGTTCCCTGAACATGCCAGAAGGAAAAAAAATTAAATCACAAGGATCCTTCGATCTTCATCGCATATATCGCCCGGATCTGAAAATACCTGGCCAGTGGGTCGACTTCCTTCACAATGGGAACAATAAGGAAACTTTGATCAAATTTCTCTATTCAGCATGGTCAAGACTACCTCCATTCAAGTTCAGTAGCATTTAATTTGATATGACTCATGGCGAGCGCTATTCATCATTATGTGAAGAGGGCAATGTCCTTCTTGTAGAAAAAGTACTCATTGTGTAAAGTGACCAAGTGGAAGTGGACACACGCATGCTCCTTCACTGCCAACATGCTCCCCTCACTTATTCTGGCATAGTGATTCAAACGCCAGACACAGACATTGCTATTATAGCTTTGAATCTGAAATCTTAGCTGCAATGTCATTTGTATGTCTACAAGGGACCAAGAGGAAAATAACAACTCCTGAATGTGGATCGGCTTGCCGAAGAACTGGGTCAGAAAGTTTGTGATGCTTTGATCGGTATTCACGTTTTCGCTGGGTGTGATAGTTCGATCGGATTCCACGGCATCGGTAAGAAGAAGCCATTCATTCTTCTTTTGAAGAAAGAGACGTTCCAGGATGCATTTGCACTCATTGGTGTGAATTTCATCAAGACCGACTATTTCTCGAAATCGATGGAGTCCTTCATTTGCGATCTTTGTGGTGAGAGCATTGACAGTGTCAATGAAGTCCGCTTCTGCTTGTTCGGTGTAAAATCGTAAAGTGAACGATCTCAACCTCCAACATCGGATTGTCTGCATCTCCATACCCAACGTGCCAATTATCAGATGGCATTGTATCGCAAATCACCTGCCCAATTTTGTCAAGCCACCTGATCCATCCAAACACGGTTGGAAATTACAAGATGATGAACCCACAATTCACTGGATGAAGGATCTAGATGCTCCACCAGAAATTCTCAATCGCATACATCGTGGCTGCGAGAAACCAAAGTGTCATTGCAATGTTTGTTCTTGCAAGTCAAATGGTATTTCTTGCACCGATTTATGTTGCTGCGCCAATTGGGAAAATACCTCACCAACGGTTCTTGAAGACTATTTTGGAGGATGCAGACAGTGATCTGCCGGATTCCGATGATTTATAGTTAGTAGATCTACTTCAAATGATATAACTTGGTTCTGGAATATTCATTATGGATATTGCAATTCAGGAAAGACAGTGGTTTTGGAGTCCGTTTGTTGTTCCCTTCATATTTTCTGAGTCAATAATAATCATTGAACGAATTGATCATTTCAAACTGTGTGAAACATGTTTTATTTACTTTCATGATGGATAAAGTTCAACTGCTTTGTGGGATGCAGATTCAACGTAAAATACCACTTTAACTGCCAGCTTCGGAACATTTAAATTAGGGTATTCGGATTTCTTGGCTTTCAATTCATGAGCGTATTTAATTAACATTCCACAATCTTTGCATGGAAATAAATATTTTATTCAATTGATGTATTAAGATGTGAACACCTTTAATGGATCGTGAACATTAGATACTGTTGCGGTGATGAAAAAGACCCCCATATATTCACAGACGCATGGGAAGATTTCTGGGAAGATTTTTTCCCAGACAGATATTCCTTTAATTTATGTGAGACAGATCCTTGGGCTTTTGCATAGAGGGATATTTTGGGAGAGAGATGCATCTTGAGTTAGCATGTTCAATTTCTATTTAATCCCTCCATCTATCAATCCATCTTTTGACACTTCTTTAACTCCAGCTTCCCAGCCATTGCCGGTCCCTCACTCTTTGCCTTTAAAACCCCGTATGGATGGAAACCTCGCTTCACAATAATCCTAACTCTTCATGCTCAAGAGATTCTGGGCGCCTTTTCCACGGAGATCTCGGCTCTGCTCTCGAGGACTTTCCACGTACATCGGCAAGCGTTCTCGTGAACCAAGCATCCGATCCATCACGTCTCGATCTCGTAAGCGCTTCGGTCTGCCGGGCACTTCAATTCTCCACTCTTCTCACCTGTCAGGAGCTCTTGACATTCGATACTCCACTTGCCCCTTCTGCCAGAAGGTTTTGTCTCGTAGTGCTCCAATCCACCACACGTCACCTTCCAGGAGTGCTCTCCACTCATTTCATTTGCCGGGACATCTTGAGTCATGTTATTTGCCAGGAGCAAACTCGACTCGTCTCATGTGCCGGGACTTTTGGTTCATCTCGTTCTCATCCATCAAGCTCTCCTTACCACAAGTCCTTCGTCCAAGGCCAAGGTTAAGCCTGCACTCACGTCTGCCTGTTCGGACTGCGAGAACCACCAAGGGAAGCTTGCACGCTGCACGAGGCACGAGCTTACACGCATCTGTGTAAGGTGAAGCAAAAACCGTACCCATGCTCCACTCTGCACTCTATCTTCTTTCTTTCTATCTACATTTCTGCAGAATGATTGATGGTGCACCATTTCCTGTGTATAGACTAGGTTAAGACTGTGTAAGTGGGTTCAGTAAGCGTTACGAATAATTACCGTTATATTGTGCCTTTCCATTGCGATTTCTGTCCATTCATCATAAATACATGCTCATGATTGCCATCTTCAACACCTGCCATTGCTGATTGAATAAATCTTGTCGTGCTTGTTGAATAAATGTACTTGTTACACTGTTAAACGTTTCTGACCTGCTCACTTTTGTCCTTTCCTCCATTGGTCTGACATCGTGTGTAAGTTTAGTAAGACGGGAAGTTTTGCCCCACTGATTGGCTCGGTGATTAGCCAATAGCCATCCATGGTCCGCTCGGCCACACATAATAAATAGACGGGTGGCTGTTGAGTGCAGGACCCCTAATTAGGGTTGCTGTGCCAATGGTAAGGTAACACGTAACCAAGGAGCGAAGACCCTGAAATGACGAGTTTTCCTCAGTCAGGATCCGTTGCAATCAGCCAATAGCGCCAGTTTTGTTGAATCAAGCCCTTTCACACTCGTGACGGGAACTGCTTCGTTAATAAGGAATACTGTTTTCACTGCAGGTTTTTGAACAACTAAACAGGCAGATTCAGATTCCTGAGATCAAAATCTAAAAAAACAGTCATGTTTCCATCGTTTTAAGATTGGAGCCACGAAAATGGTTTTCCGGGCTAGATAGAGGTCTTCATCCAGTTGCTTAAGTGAGTGACCTCCACCACCGAAGGTGGACGGAGGTTATGTTTTCACCCCTGTTTGTCTGTCTGTTTGGCTATCTTCTGCGAGCAGGATATCTCAAAAAGTTATGGACGGATTCGGACTAAATTTGGTGGGCAGGTTGGGTGTATGAGAAGGATGATTCATATATAATTGACATCAACATCACAATTTATTTGATTTTGGTGAAGATCTAGATCCGGAACTGGAAAGAAGAATTTTTATATTTTTTAAGTGATGATTTTTCACCAAAGAGAGATAAGGCCAAAAACAAAACACAGCAAAATATTTCAAAAAGTTGGAGAGGGATTGTGACAAAACTTGGTGGATGAGTTGCGTAGGTGACAAGAACCAGCTGATTAGATTTTGGTTCAGGTCAAGATGCAGGTCCGGCCTATCAGTGCGATTATAATGAAACGTAAAATGTACAGCCTGGCGGAGGTATGAGCTCTTCCAAGTACTGTTCGAGTTTTAATATTATACAGATTGCAAGTGGATTCTTAAAAAGGTTGTACAGCATATGGTACAAAAAAATAAATTAAAAAAAGACTCCTCATTCATTGCAAGATAAAAGTTACAAGAATATTATTCATGAGCAGGGGGCTCGCTGAAATTCCACATAATTTAAAATGAGACGTCAAGTCCTCAACCCCATCCCCCTCCCAACCGCAAGTCACCAACACCACCTCCCCAAAACCTCAACTCTCTCCCCTCCCCTTTTCTTCCTGTTCACATTACACAACGATACAGATGCACGAGGAAACTTTGGTGCAGGAGGAGGCATTCGCCCATCATTTAATTTATTTTTTCTATTGCCACATGAAACATGAAATTTTCATCAACTGCCAATTCGATTCAAAAAGGGTGCATTACATTATTTTCGCATTAGGATTAAACATGTGAATTGAATTAGGCACAGATAACAGTCGAAAACGACAGGAGCATGAAGGTAAATGCCTGAATGATTAAAACATGCCTGTGTTGTTTCTGTTACCGTTCAGTTCAGTTCATCAAGAACAATATTAAAGTAAATTACGAGGGACGATAAATTATTCACAATCTATAATTTTTTTTAAAAAACTGAAAAACAAGCATAAGAAAAAAATAAAATAAAATAATTATTTTTACTATGTTTGATCAATAATAATATCAAAGATTAATTATATTAGTGTTAAAGGCCCTGTCACACCTTGACGTTTTAGCCAGTGTATGGCAAGGTATCAAAATGTATGCAAAACGCTGGCGTACGCTGAACTATTGATGTTTTTTCCCAGTTTTGGACATATTCATAACGAGTTGGACGTATGCATAACGTATTAGTAACGTACACAGAACGTTTCAATCACATATAGATAACTTATACCAACGAATGCTGAGCGTGTTGTCGGCGTTCACAACCTATGCCCAACGATAGTGTAACATATGCATAGCACGCGGCAGCGTATCGCCGACGATCACGTGGCGTAGGCTATTCATAGGCGCGGCCGACGATTCAAATCATAACCACACTAGACATCGAAGCGTGAAGCCGCTGTCACACCTTGACGTTTTAGCCAGCGTATGCCGACGTATGAAAAATTTGCCGAACCAAGCTGGCACACGTCAATACGTTATGGGTAAGTTTTGTATACGTTAAGAGCACGCTGGCATACGTCATAGTACACTGGCATACGTCGTAGTCGCTGGCATACGTCCTCATACGCCGAGTACGTCGAGAAATTTTCAGCATGTTGAAAATTTATCGACGTACTCGGCGTATGACACACGTTCCGCATACGCTGGCCATAAGTGGTAGGCACGTTACGCGATCGTTGACACACGTCGACACACATTACTTGTACGTTACTCATAATTCGAAACACATCGAGGTAATGGTTAGGCCTAAGTCACATTTGGCACGGCGGCCGTAGGGTCTACAAAATCTACGGCCACTAGCAATTATAGGCGGGCCGCAGTATTTCCACGGTCACACAATGTAGCAGTCACATATGTTTTTATTTTTTCGGGGAGCCGCACGGCGTATTTATAAATTGTGGAGACCGAAAACGTGGGGGTGCCGTACGGTCTTTGATTTGAGTCGCACGGTGACCTTAGGGCGTTCCTGCGGCGGCCATATAATTTTCAAGGCAGAACGCAAGGTGCCCGCAAGGCAACCGCAGGGGGGCCCTAAGGCGAACGTGCGGCCAGACGGACGGTACGATGTGGGTTCTTTCTTTTTCTTTTTCTTTTTTTTACCAGTTCTTTTGTTTCGTTCGGCTTGTCGAATTGCTACGGCGAATGTAGAAATGAAAAAAGTTATAACTCCGCGCTATAATTCCACGGCGACCCTACGGCCTGTAAAATATAGCCATACGGTGTAGGGCCACCCTGAGGCCACCGCAGGAACTCTGCGGCCGCCGCACGTTTGTCAATTCAGAGGTGTTACGGCCGCCGTATCCTCGCCGTAGAGCAAATGTGACTTCGGCCTTAGCGTCACTGTTCCAGACTCCCTGTTTTTTTTTCTTTTTTCTTTTTTTTCTTCGGTATGACGGTGATGTTGACACTTGATTTCTAGTGCGGTTATGATTTAAATCGTTGAGCGGCAGCCTATTAATATATATTATATTATAACCGCACTAGAAATCGAAGTGTCAACATCACCGTCATACCGAAGAAAAACAAAACAAAAAAAAAACAGGAGTCTGGAACACTGACGCTAACCATTACCTTGACGTGTTTCGACTTATGAGTAACTTACAAGTAACGCGTGTGGACGTGTGTCAACGATCGCGTAACGTGCCTACAACACGTTACTCATAGGTTAGAAATAAGTTCGGGTACGCTAAACATTACCTCGACGTGTTTCGACTTATGAGTAACTTACAAGTAACGTGTGTCGACGTGTGTCAACGATCGTGTAACGTGCACAACTTATGGCCAGCTTATACGGAACGTGTGAGTCATACGCTGGCATACGTCGAAAAATTTCAAGCATGGAAAATTTGTCTAACAGCTCGGCATACTACGACGAATGCCAGCATACTACGACGTATGCCAGCGTACTACGACGTATGCCAGCTACTACGATGTATGCCAGCGTGCTCTTAACGTATACAAACTTACCCATAACATATTCGACATGTGCCAGCGTTTACCCAAATTTTTCATACGTCAGGCATACGCTGGCTAAATCGTCAAGGTGTGACAGGGCCTTAACGAGCATCTACTGCACATACAAAGTACATACACTACCTACAGCTATGTACACTGGGTTCGAAGGCTGGAAGAACTGAACAATAGAGGTCGAATGGTAACAATGGAGCAAAGTGGAACAGGTGAGGTTGTGTAAGCTGTCTTGTGAGATCACACGTATTTTCTTCGAAGCATTACTTTTGTTGCTAAGAAAGTTCAAGCTCAGTTATTATTTTATGGTTGAAAAGTCTTACTTTTCCATCGTTCAAAATATTTAATGCCTCCAACATAAATGAGCATTTTAGCCATGATTGTTACTACTCAGCTCTATAGATGCCTGTACCTGTATCTCACGAGCATGGTAGACCCCGATGAGCCCCAAGAGGATGAGGGTCGACAAACTGATGAGACACTTAAGAGCCAGAGAGACGTACGAAGCCTGCCATACAAACACAAACAAAAGACAAACATTAGTAATAGTCGTGTAGTAGTAGAAGTGGTATATAAAATACGAATAATACATGTACTCTATTTACAATGACAACATTAATAAATAGAGAGAGTAAAAATAATAATAGTAATAACAGGGTAGTTCAAATTTGACCTTGACTTTGTATATAAAAGGCAGCGTAGTGCGTGTTCAATAATTTTTGTGAGTGCTGTATTTGACTTTCCAAATGATTCGTGCTTCATTTTTTTTTTTTGTATACGTTATGGAGACTCATGAAAAGCTCAAGCAGAATGGAAGGGGGAAACACCATCAGTTGAGCGAGAGTGAGATCAGAGGGAGGGGGGGGACACATGGAAGTGAACAAGCTGAATTAAACATAGCAAGAAGAGAAAGGGGAAAGTGGGGATGAAATGAAAAAGGAGAACAAGATCAACCAACAACTAACAAATGAAAAGATGTGAGGGAGAGGGGGAAAAATCACAATAATCTAAAAAAGGGGAGTGTTTGGGAATGGAGTAATTTTGGGGTCGAAGGGACCTGAGGTAGCGGTTAACAGCAGTTTGAAGCCCTGGAGGGAAGAATGGGACTGAACAGACTGGGGAAGTTGGCTCCCACAGGTGAGAGAAAAGTGGAACAAATGAGTGAAGGTGAGCAATGAGCCTGGATTTTTGGAGTTTAACAAGAAGAAGTGTGTACCCTGCAGTAAACTGGGAAGGACAAAGCCAAGAGAGGGCAGAGGGTGCAAGACCAAAAAGGAAGCGGTAGAATACAGAGAGGCCACCAATCTGCCTGCGATGCAAGAGTAACAGAACAAGACACTCAGCTTCATCACTGTGCATCCCTTACTTTTTGATGGCAAGAACGTGTGTACCCTGCAGTAACTGGGAAGACAAAGCCAGGAGAGGGCAGAGGGTGCAAGACCAAAAAGGAAGCGGGATAGAATACAGAGAGGCCACCAATCTGCCTGCGATGCAAGAGTAACAGACCAAGACACTCAGCTTCATCACTGTGCATCCCTTACTTTTTGATGGCCTTCCTTTCCATGGCATTAAGAAGGGCAAGGTGTGAGGCAGGGGTGCCAGCCCAAAGTGAAGAGTAGTACTGCATCAAGCAAAGCATGAAGGCCTTAAAGGTTGTCAAACATACAGATTGGCCAATGAAAGACCTTGCATAATGAAGAATACCCAGTCAGCAGCTGGCTTTGAAGTCCATCTTGGAATATGGTCTGCCCAAGAAAGATCGTGGCTGATGGTGAGACCCAAAATTGAAGTGACTTAACCTTTTCAAGTGATTTGTTGAGGAAGCAGATGGAAGGGTTTGCCAGACGGTCCTTTCGGAGAGCCAGGGTGAGTATGTGGGATTTGTTGGGTGGAAGGACATATTCCAAGTGTTGGACTAACTCCTGATTCTATCAAGGTCTGCAGATAGTTTGGAGGCCATTGTCAAAAATTTGACCTTGGCGTAGCATTTCTGTTACAAGCCAGCAACAGAGTTATTCTGAAAGCGGAGAGCTTCCTCGACCAGAAAAACAATGTTGCCACCTTGGGAAATAATTTGGAGCCGGACTGTAACAAAATGAAGCGATCTCATGGTGGACAAGCTGACTTTGTGCAGTCCCTCAATCCACAGGTATCAATGCTAGTCTTCCCTGCAGTATCAGCTGGTATCGCTGTCCAAAGTTTCAAGAAGACGGCTGATGAATTGCCAAGTAGTGAGGATGAAGCCACCCTCCCAATGGAAGATAATTTCCAATATCCTGTACACGAAAATCTTGAACTATGAAGCTGCCTATACTGTGTTTCCATCAAAATCAAAGCAGACATGAAATCCACACCAAGTCACACCTGCATCGGGGACATTAGCAGTCAAAGTCCAGAAAGTGTCGTCCCTGAGAGTTTGTATCTATTTCTTCGACTTCTCTGCTCTTTGGGTGAGTTGGATGAGGAAAGTAAGGCTGCTGATCACTGCACAAGATTACTGAGTATTGCACAGGACATTGTGTTATTGTCCTCAGACAGCCACAAGCACACTCCTAAACACCCTAGTCACGTACTGACATTTCACCAAGCAACTAGGTCCAAAGACCTTGTGGAGCTTTTATATTCAGCAGGTCACTGTAAGCTACCATTCAGTCAGGTATGTTGACACAGCATTAGCAAGCAAATTCAGTACTGGCAGGATATGTTGAAGAGGGAAACACAATCACCCCCAATGAACTTCACAAATGCTCATTTTGCAGGCGACATCAGGTATGCCAATGACAACATAGACATTATTGAAGAAACAATTGATGGAAAGGGAACCTTCCATGCATATCAAACAACTGCCTTCAATGGAAGTGTTCCAGGGGAGGAGATACCAAAGCTGAGCATGGAATCAGCATGTTCTAGATCTGTTGATGTTCCTGATGACTTCAAAGACATTCTTCCCTCAAATATTGGAACCAACAAGCCTGATCCCAGATTCCAAGAAACTGTGGTAGTGGACTGGTATAAACCTGCAGACTCAAGTGTTGTGTCAGAGGCCAATGCTACGGATATTGCCAGACTTCAACATCCTGATAATCAGCATGTGCCTGATTGGACAGGCTTAAACCAGCTAATGACAAACGTCAATCCCACGAAGGACAACTATTAATCCTATGCCAATCGTAAATGAGCCTGCGCATGATTTTGACACTATCTGGACAGTGATTCAAAATTACAAAAGAATGAGAGCTTCCCCGAGACAGAGATTTACAGTCCTAACTTTTGATGAACAGCTGCATTTGTAAGACCAAAATGCTGTAATGGTACAAGTCAAATGAATGCAAAAATCTGGTGGTAATGCTCAAAGGGTTTCACATCCAGATTAATTTTGCAAAGGTGATTGGGCAGCACATGGTAGATTCTGGCTTAAAGGACATCCTTGTACAGAGTGGAGTGTACGGAGAGAACACTGCTGAGAACAATCTCAAAGGCAAGCAATGGAACCACATAATCCGAGATGGAACTTGATGCTTCAGTCATGCAAGCAGATGATGAGCTCTCCAAGGAATTCTATGATGCAGATTTCAAGGCTCGAGAGACTACAATGCACAACCTGTTGCAAGAAATTCAGCATGTTGAAACCTTGTTGGCAGAGTTTGAGAGAGCACAAGAGGGCAATGCCACACACATCTTCTGGAGGCAATACATGCATCTTGTTTCCATTCTTCTTCGATTTACAAGAGCCATCAGAGATAAGGCAAATGGGCCTTATATTTATTTGCAGTCCTTCTCTGAAATGTTACCTTTGTTTGCAGCAAACGATCATGTTAATGAACTGAGATGGGGGTGTGCCATCTTGGCAGATATGAAGCAGTTGGAGTACACAGCACCTGAAGTGTATGAAGGATTCCAGTCAGGTGGATTCATTGTCAAAGAATCAAACCAGAGATTCAACCAATTACCTGATGACCTCGGACTTGAGCATGTCAACAAAATTGGCAAAATATCAGGAGGGCTGATTGGAATGACTCGATCTGATTCAGCACGCAATCGCTGGGGACTGACCTGCATATGGTGAGCCTGGCTGGCTGATGGCACCAGATAAATGCTCGGAATGATAGATTACAATGAGGAGGAGGGAAGACACAAAGAACTCGGAAAAGGACAGAACACAAAGAGATGAAGATGATGTGCAGCAAAGCTGGCTACTCAGTTCCAGGAATTCCAGGTATTCAACAAGAAATCGTCAGAACTACTTTATCTCACCATTGGTGACATTCCTCAAGAATCGATTGACAAGACCTGTTGAATGCACGACAATTATGGCACAGAATTAGAGAGGCATTTGTCACAGAGCAGTTAGTGGAAAGGAACACCAGCCTTCATGCACCCATTCCGATCTGAAACATTTGCATCCATGTTTGCTGTAGAGGTGGCAACAGATAAACCAAAGCAAAAGACTGCAGTCATCAAGGCTGATCGAGATTTGTTCTGCCACCTTATTGTATCAATGGAAGCTGATCGAGAGATTGATGCTGGCAAGCTCCCGAGGCAAGAACTGTGCAGTGTTCCTCCAGCACTGGCTACAAGTGAGAGAAACCTGATAGCAGGAAACAAATCTCAACTACTCCCTTTTTTGGAAGAAGACATTTCACAGACAGGTCTGCCACTATCCCAGATAACATGCACAGTGGTCGATGGTATGGCAGCAGTTCAGGCGATGGGAAAACCCAAGGGTGCCCAGACCTTTGGAGATTATTGTGATGCTTTTATTGTGATGATCAACTCCAATTTCAAAGAGCCATGTACCAGAGTAGATGTAGTGTTTGACCGTGACATACAAAACTCAATCGTGGATGCAACCAGAAAGCCCCAAAATGGGAAAGGTAGAGGGATAAGATGGGAAATCAACAGCAGGAACCTGAAGTTGCCTGTGCAGTGGAAAGTCTTCATTGACCGAAATGAAAACAAAGAATCCCTTGCTGTGTTCCTCAAGAACAAACTCAAGCACCTCTTGGCAACAAAGAAACGGTAGTCAGTGGTGGGAGTGATGGGAATGCTGTGTCCTCAACATGAAGAAGCATGGACCAACACACTTGATCCTATGAGGAGGCAGACACTCGTATGGTTATGCATGTCTTTGAGGCAAAGTCAGAAGGCTATGAGAGAATCAGTCACAAGCAGTGATCGAGATGTTCTATTGCTACTGGTTGCCTTCTGCCCTCGACTTAGCAAAGAGCTCTGGATGAAAGCTGGCACATAAAAAACACGCCGCTACATTGCAGTGCACGATGTAAAATGCCCAGATGATATTAAGGATAGACTGTTGGGTTTTCATGCCATCACGGGATGTGACACCACAAGCCAGTTTACTGGAACCTCAAATGGGTCATCTTGGAAGAAGCATCCTCACCTTCTTTCCCAGTTAAGGGTAGGACACATACAAGATGCACATGCGCTGACCAGATGTGAGGACTTTGTATTTAAACGATATGAACCAGTAGGAGACACAAAGTCAATTCACAATCTAAGATGCACCCAGTTCTGAAAGGGCAAGTGCAGGCAAGAAAATCTGCCACCAACCCATGATGTCCTACTTCTGTACATCCGCCGAGAACACTCCCAAGCGTTAGTGTGGCAGAACTCTTTGGCATCAAATCCAGAGCTTCCTTGTCCAACAACATGTGGTTGCTACTTTGATCAAGACAAACTATTGCCTTTACTGATGACCAAAGAGAGCCTTTCTGCTGAGTGTGTGGACATCACAACTTGTGGATGTACACCATGTTGACGTCAGTGCAGCAGGACAATGTTCTTGCAACAGGATCAGACTAAAGTGTACAAAAGCTTGCAAAATGTCATGAACGGTGACAAAACCCCAATAACAATGACCGATCGTAACTCGCCTGATTAGAATATTAAAGGTCACGACGGTTATGTTTTAGAATGTTGCATCGAGCTCATTTGTGTATATTTTGTGTCTGTGAAAGCCCTTTGCATAAAGGAAACAATTAAAAGAGATATTGAATGTATATGTACATGTATAAAATATGTTACGTGTGTTAGCATCAGGAACATCACAGTATTATTGGGAAATTAAAAACCTACAAATACTCTGGATTGAAAGATGGCGATTATGAGGTACCCTTATAACTCCTTGTTTACAAGGCACTTTAAATCTGTTCCCAGGGTGGTAACAATATTTTTCTGAACCAGGAAGGATGCTACATCAACTCCCCATACGTTGCCAGCTTGCAACAGAAATGTTACCCGACCACCTTTTCTAGTCCTCTTTTTGAGATTGGCCTCCAGACGAAGAGAGGGAAGACACTGCTGCTTGCCTGTCTGAAGAATAATAAATGATACGGCAGAGGGTGGAATGATCAGCAAAGATATAAGCAGGATTTTCCAGTTCTCTTGAACTTATCAGCCTCACCACGAGCCATGAGCTATCCTGAGCGAACCAAATATAAAGCTGGCCTCCAAAGCCAGCCGCACACTGGACATCCTCCATTCAAGTAAATAAGAGCTACTCATAGTCTACAAAGCCTTTGTCCAGAGCTCAATGTAGTACTGCTCTCCCCTGTGGGCTGGTACCCCAACATCACATCTGTCTCTCCTTGAATCTGCGGAACATACAGCTCTCAACATTATTATTGGAATCTCTCACAACGAACCCGAAGCACAAGGTCTGTTGCTTTCATGCCTCAGGCAAGTCAATGGTCTCTGTTTTTTTTTTAACCGCCTCTTTCCCAGTATTGATCCCTCTGCTCTCTTTCTCTGACCCTACCTAGCATCTCCAGGATGCACGCATTCTTCCAGTAACCCCCATCTAGTTAAACTTCCAAAATATAGGCTGACTGCACAACTCAACTCCTTTGTTCCCCACTTCCCCCATTTATTGTACCGCCTTTCAGAGGCCATTCTATCCGACCCTTCCCTCGAGGGCTTCAAGCAGGCAATGCACCGCCACCTCGTGTCATCTCCTATCCTGACCCACGATACTTCCCTCCATTAATCTTTCCTAACCCAACCATATTATTAAATGTTGGTTTCAGTGTTTCCAGCCCTTCTCTCTCTTCTCCTTTCCCAATCGTTTATTTCCTCGCTGATTGTGCCCAATTGTTGCCATGTTACCCCACTGTCAATTTAACCTTGCTCTTCCATGAGCTTCATTTTTGCAGAGAAAAAGGAAAATGCAATGCATGGTGGGTACCGAAGGACCTCTGCTTGGTCTTGACCCATTTTCACAATCTGAATATCTTCCCTCACTTCCTCTTCCAAGCCGAACATGTTGTCAGTAGTTCGGCCAAGATATTAGCCCACTGCTTTGCCCCAATGCCAATGTACCGCCCTCACAGCCCTTACTAATTATTGTATTCCTAATTATGAACATCAGCATAAATATAACAGCCCATGAGCTTAATGGCTGAACGTTATCGAAGCAAAACCGAGATGAATGCCAAAATGGACTTCCTGGCATCATCAGACTGCTGCCAATTAATCTTTCAGCACCTTCTTTCGGAAGAAAGCATATCTATAGATGAACAAACATGGCAGCAGACAACGAAATCACTGCAATAAACACTACAAAGCACTCAGTACATAAATTATTCACAAAACATCAGCTTTGATCCTGAAGTTTAGAAGAAAGAAAAACCTGATGCTCATTACCTTTAATTATCAGGATTAATTGTGTGCAGGCCTGAGAGGAGAGAGAGAGTCTTGGCCATATGTTCACTGCATTTGGACCAAATCCCCAGAGCTAATGCAACCTTATGGTCCTCTGGGATGGCTACAATTCCGGTACAGAATGAACCGATGCTTTGGTATCGAGTTATCGTTTTCTCAATTCTTTCTCTAAACTTTCCCATTGTGTTAAATTCACATCGATATAACAATCTCAAGCTAACATCCAGAACACACTAAGTGGCTGAACAATACCTAGTGGCTTGTTAATACACTGTGATTCCTGCCAGAAGCTACAGGTGTAAATCAAAGCCTATTATATTTCATCAGATGTGTGTGTATGTGTGTATGTGTGTATGTGTGTGTATGACTCACTCGACTAGGATATACAGATCACATTTGATCTGATTGCCAATGTGGACTCACTCACTCACTGGCAGACAACACCAATAAAATAACATCTCCTATTCCTTTATAAACATGCAAGGAAGCTAATCACTCATCCAATAAGTTTCTACATCTGAATACACACTATATATATATAGTGAAAAATAGGATGGTAATGGTTCGTGTATAATAAATGTTAACCTGTCTAATCATTATTACTAATTATGTTACACTGACAGGTGAGCAAGGTATACAATCAACTTGTGCTTGAATTGAACACAACATGGACCCGATACTCGAGGTCCCTCGCCTTTTGGGTGGTATGTGGATTAGATCTGTGTAATATGAAAGATAAATCTTGAATGTTTTTTGAAATATCGCGTACACAATCCAAGTTATCAAGATGGTTGCTGTGGGAACAGAATTCATCCAATCACAGCCGTGATTTAATCAGGTTGAGGAAACGTCATGAGGAATAGATATCTGCAATATGAAAACTAAATGTTCAAAGGTTTTTGAAATATCACGTATACAAACAGTACATGGACGGATAAATGATCGGTCAGTTGGTCGGTCGTTCAGACAGAGCTCATTTTATTGTCCCTGTCTCCGACCATAAAACAACAAGGGGCGGGAGACAAATATGTTCTGGGCATTATACAACTTTGTCAAGCTATGCCAAAGGCCACCCAGAAGCACGAGTTGAACCCGTCGGCTTTTGAGCGCCCCTCACACGATCGGCTTGACGATCCAGGTCAAAATGTTACGACGGTTACCTGTTATGTGACTGTTAGTTGAGCGTGTGAGAAATGCTGTGAATGTTACGTTGAAAAACAATTTGCTGTTGTTGGAGATCCTGCACAGAATCTGTGCATTTTTCAGTTGTTGTGTATGGTTCAAAGCTGGCCTCCAAAGCCAGTCACCGACTGGGCATCCTCTGTTGTGCAAAGTCCTTCCTTGGTACACCTGAGCTCCTGACCACAAACAAAGCTTTCGTCCGCAGCCTGATGGAGTACTGCTCTCCCCTCTGAGCTGGTGCTCCTGCCTCTCACCTTTCTCGGCTTTACGCTGTGGAAACCAAGGCATTTAGGATCATTGGGATCTCCCACGATGAGGCTGATTCTTTGGGTCTCTCTCTCTCTCTCACCGCAGGCAGGTCGGTGGTCTTTCTGTCTTCTACCGTCAACTCTGGTCCGCCAGCAACCCCCTTCTTGTAAAACTACCAAAATCAATAATTACTGCTCACCTTCACTCTTTCATTCCTCTTTTCCCCCACCTTTAGAACAAACTCCCACACTCTCTTCAATCCCACTCTTCCCTCCAGGTCTTCAAAACAGCTGTTTACCACCACCTCTTATCTTCCCCCATCTAAAACCACGATCTGTTCTGTCACACCTAATCCACCCCAAACGCAACTCCTTCAAATTCCCTGCTTTCCTTCCTGAAAGTCCCTGTAGCGTCCATCTTGTTTACCCTTTGTACGCCACCCCATCCCTCTCCCTTCCGCAGAACTCATGTTTCTGTTCCCCACTTTTTTCCTTCCCTCTCCCGCCCCTCTTTTCTCCTGCTCCCCTCGTTGTACGTTCTGTGTGTTAGCTCTCATATGAGCCTCGACATTGTATACAAAGAAAAAAAAAGGTTCAATAAAATGAGACCACTTGGACTGGCAGATGGTTTAGAGGTATAATCACTTGCCTCGAAGCTGTCCAGCTTGGATTTGATTCCCGACCTGACTATAAACTGTCATCCTGGTGTTTCACAGGACGGGTGATTCATCAATGCGCGTCGTCCCTCGGATAGACGTTAAACTGGGCGTCCCATCTGCCAACATTAGTCATTGGACGTTCAAGATCCGGTGGTGTCCTTTGCAAAGAGTAGTTGAGCTATTGCCAGCAGCAACAAAAAAATTACAAATTCCTGCCCCAACCAGCGGAGGACATTGCATCAGCGGCACAGTCATGCCTCAGCCAATGATGATACCCTGCAGTGTTGTGTTGCATGTGAAAGAGGAAGAAGAAAAAGACCACTTTATTCTGCTTTCATTATTGAAACTATAAGTGCACTCATTGACGTCGCGCTGTTGCCAGATATGCCTCCACCCACATCATTACATCATTATACATACTTGTACCACGTTTAATTTAAATCTCCAAACACAAATTCAAAATATTAAATAATTCTGGCTGCCAGACCATGTGCCTGATCAGGTTGAAATATAAAACATATATTCCCCATGACGACAAGATAATTGTGAAGTTTCACGTCGATTGATAAAGAGGTTCAAGAGAAATAAAGTTTTGTAAATGTCCTTTGAATGCAATATGGCTGCCAGATTATGTGACCTACTAATTTATCGTGAACACCATGATATCCCCAAGGCTTGCGGAACATGTGGGTGAAGTTTTCCCACGAATGGTGAAGCTGTTCTGGAGGAGGTTTTTTTTTTAAGGTTTATTCTTCAAAAAAAATCAAAGCTGCCAAAACATGGCTTTGGTTAGGTTAGGTAAGGTATGGGAGCATGCGCTGGAGCAACGCATCGCTGCGTCCATTTTCCATCAGTACTCCATGGCCTCTGTCTGGACATCCCCGAAGAAGATGCCTGGCCCATCCCCATCTTCTTGAGATGCCGATTCACCTGCTGCAACCACAAGTCACGTGGTCATCCCGTTTGCCTTCTCCACTCACGAGGTTCCCTCGCTGAGAAAATTTGGTGAGCAGGATCAGCATCAGGTAAATGAGCCACATGTTCATCCAGCCGCAGCTGACGCTCACAGACTGTACAGGTAACAAGTCTCACTTGAGTCTCTCTCAGCAACCGCTCGTTGGACACAAAGTCTGACCAGCGATAGCCAAGGATGCTCTGAAGAGACCTGGTACCGGAGGAGTTGAGTCTTCATCTCAGATCCTTGGTCAGAGTCCAAGTCTCACATCCGTAGAGCAACACTGGAAGCACCAAGGACTTAAAGACTCGGACTTTCATCCTCCTGCATATGTCCAGACAACACCACACCCCATGATCCAGTGAATCAATGACTCCCCTGGCCCGACCAAGATGTCTATTTACCTCTGGCTCACAACATCCTGCTGAAACTCTCATCTGCGTTCGGTGAGGACGCAGAGAGCAAGGACACGGTCAATCATTGACCTCTTTGGTGGAAAGCCTGACTGCTCCAGGAACTGGTGCTCAAACAGATGGTAGCAAACCCTATCAAGAATTATCTGAGCAAAGACCTTTCCCAGCACTGAGAGCAGCGTCACCCATCAGTAGTTGTTGCAGTCCTGGCGATTACACTTGCTTTTGCGGAGAGGGACAACAAGGCCCCTTTTTCAGTCAGTTGGGATGATACCTGTGCTCCAAACAGAGCACAGAACTGCATGCAACGACACGAGTGCAGCATTTCCACCAGCCTTGAGAAGTTCAGCATTGATGCCACAGATCCCTGGGGCTTTACTACCTTTCAACTGGTTCACTGCAGCCTGTGTTTCCACAAACGAAGGCAGTTCACAGTTTATTGGAGGGTCAGCAATGGGGATATTTATAACATACACTTGACATCCAACTCAATAGCTGGTGGGTCAGCCTGGTATAGCCACTCAAAGTAACCAGCCCAGCGGGCCTTCACTTCGGATTCCTCTATCAAGAGCCCACCACCCTCTGATCTAATTGCAGCGCACTGAGGGACGGGCTTGGAGGAACGCAATGTACAGACTCCTCTGTAAGCAGGATGAGAATCACTCATCCACAGGTGATGCTCGACCCCTTCACAGATTCCGAGCACATAGGACTCCTTGTCCACCCTCAGCGCTCGTAGTTTTACGCCTCAACTCCCTAAACAGCTCAGCTCTGCCATTAAGCCTGGCCCTGCAACTATGGTCAATGGTATCCAGTGTCCTTTGCGAGACAAAGTTTCTCTTCACCTGATAGTGGGTTCCAAGACATCTGCCAGCAACATTAAGGATGTTGATGGCACTCCACAACTCTTCAGGATTCCCCACAACACCCAGACCACCAAAATCCCTACTCAGCTTGTTCGCAAACTCCTCAGCTACCCTCTTATCCCTGAGCTTGTCAACATCCAGCCTAGGCTGGGATGGTACCATTCTCTTGGATTTAAGCTGCAAATTCAGAGATATAACAAGCCTGTGGTCGGTTTTGAGGAACTGGGCACTCCGGTAGACCCTGCAGTTCTGAATCATCCTCCATCGACCATCGACGAGCACATGGTCAATCTCATTTGCCACACGACCAGCGTTGGAGTAAAGTCCAGCTGTGCGGATGTGGGCGATGAAACCATGAACCAGCCACCCTAAGTCCACGACTTCTTGCAAAGTCAAGGAACTTGGTGCTATTCTGGTTCACAGTTCCAGACCCATGGGGACCAACACATGTCTCATAACCAACGCTATCAGTTCCAGTCGATGCTTTTAAATCCCCCAAAACTCGAAGAGTATCTTGCCTGCTGCACTGGTCAACCACAGACTCGAGCATGGCATAGAATGCGCCCTTCATGGTGAGATCACTCGCCTCAGTCGGAGCATATACAGAGACCAAGGAAATGACACCCAAGGAGTGACAAATCCTCAGTCTCATAATATGCTCATTAACCGGTGTTAACTCAGCTTATTGGCCACAGCTACAGCAACTACTTCGGCATGGTAACCATCAGAGTGACCAGACCAGAAGAACATGTGACCACCCACCATGATCTCACTTCTATCTGGTCTCCGAACCTCAAAGAGTGCTGCAATAACAATGTTCAAATGCTGAAGCTCAGATGATAGCAGACAGGTGATCTTCTTCTCTTAGGGATAGGACATTCCAGGAACCTGGAAGAGACAACCTCAGATTAACAAGAGGAGACCGCCGTCTGGTGGACAACACCTCAGCACCATTCAGACACACATGACCGCAATCCAACCCGGGAAAGTTACCCCATGTTTTTCCTCTTATCATCAAAGAGTGGGGGGTTTCGACGACTTTGCCTTGATCCCGTCATCTGCTGAGCTCCCTTGCAAAGGGCCGCTGCACCGGAGGTACTCCCACAGAGTGGGTTTTCAGTTTTCTTTGCGTTTTACCTATGTTTTGCTGAGTGAAGTATTTTCACGGTGGCCAGAGTGCAAATACTGCCACCAACTTCCTCGAAAAGGTTACCCTCCACAGGACGACGTCCACATACGCAGTTGGGCACTCGATATGGATGGCCGTTGGCTGACAAAGAGCTCCTCCGTGCTTTGAAAGATTTTGTTTTTAATCCTGCTGGGTCTCCATATCCATACACCCTCCTCACCAGGAAACCTGGTGGGGGAGACTGTTTGGTCGCCGAGAACCCGACCATGAAACAGGTTCGTGAAGGTTTACATGGAACCTGTAGCAAGTCACAGATATGATATGGCTTGATCTGCTGCCGTGTAATCTCTGGGCCCACATTATAGGTGGAGAACTTTTTGTTCCTCATGGACAGGCGGTCATACCTGGAAAGTTTCGCCTCAATCTGTTGAGTCATTTCGGAGAAGAAGATTTTTGAAGGCTTTTAAATGTAAAAAAAAACAATAGATGGCTGCGAACCACGTGACCAATGTTGTCATCAGCCCCCCCCCCCCCCCCAGACAATTTAGCCTCGATGACCCTCAAAATTTTTCATAAAGTGTTCGATGTATGCAATTATAATGTCATAACGAAGCCATCTATACAATCATAAAAAAAAAAATCAGACTTGTTTCCCATGGGGAGTACTTGACATGTGCCAAGTTTCAATTTTTTCCACGGAGGGGTTTCGGAGATAGAGTCCTAAGTTTGTTTATTTTTCCAACATGGCTGTCGCACCACGTGACCCATGACGTCATAATTATCATTAAAACATTACACATGAGTAGTCGCACCAATGGTAAAAAAATGTTTTGTCAATCGGATAAGCGGTTGCAGAGAAAACGGAGAAAATTAACACGGACTGATGTACGATGAAGAAACCTCAATGAAGAACCGGGCCTAACTGATGTCTCAGACAGTTGGGAAAAAAAAAATCAGTCAATCAGTTTACAATTCGGGAGATGAAAGACAATGAACCCAACAAAGAAATTGTTCCAAAGAGGCAAATACAAGGAGATGACGCATTAACTGCAACAAATCATTATTTGCTGAGCAACGGTGCATAGATGATAACCATGATCTATCCCTTTATGATACAGATCCTTCAGTTACCATGCTAGCAATTCTATGACCGAATAGATCAGGTGTTTCACATTTCCTCTCCATGTCAGGTAGGGTGGGAATTTGGAAAAGGAGGCAGGCAGGGTGCCAGCGATACCTTGTCAAAAGACAGGGAAGGATTTTTAACGTCGACCAGCAATCGATGCTCGCCAATGGATCCACAGCTTGACATCCATCCGAGGGACGGCACTGTTGATGATATAACACCCGCCTGCCAAGCACCAATCCAACGGCTTATAATCGGGTTTAGAATCGAACCCAATGTCGAAAGCTCAGAGGGGAGTGTGCGACCTCTATGCCAAGCATGTCAGACAAGGTACAAAATGGTTATACTGTCGAGATATTATGTTATCCAAGTTAAGCCACGTGAAGAACATAAACTCTGTTGGCCTTCGAGGCACAAGTATTATGATTAGTTTTGGACGTGTACAAACATGTCAATGAGAATGTAATCTTGGAGAGGTAGGACGTGTGGACACGTGATAGAGCAGTGATGGGGTTAAATTAAATAAGATGTGGATGTGACAACAGCATGAGATGGCAAAAGGACCTTTTCTTGGGTGTGAGTTTGTGCACACATAGACATTGAAAGGTTTCATCTTCACTCATCAAGTACTGTTGACCAGACTCAGTGTGATGGTTAGAGAGTCCGCTCCGAGTCTGGGAGGACAGTGCTTCAAACCCTGGCAGGATACGAAAGACTTTAAAAATGATATGTGCTGCTTCCTTGTTTGAGGTTTAGCATTTAAAAGGGTTAAGAGTTGGCATCCATGGGGAGGAGGAAATGCCCTGCTGAGTGCAGTGAGAAAGGCGGCGCTGGTACCCAAAGTGTCCCAGAAAGTGTCAGCACTTGCCCGAAGCTCAGTGGCTGTGCTCGTCTCGCCTAACAGTCCTGAGTATTGTCTCGCGTATTCGTCTGTATATCCATGTGTGTGAGATATGTGTCTGGCAGCTCCGATACGAGCCTTAGAGCCTGTAAAAAAAGATTTTAAAAAGAAGAAGAATAAATAAATATAACAGTGTGTCGTAGACTGTATCAGGGTTGCACACATGAGTATGGGACATCAATGATACAAAATAAACTTTCATTGTTTTTACAAGAGCACGACACTTCATAGTCCAGCTTTGGGTCACGTCAGCAAGACAGTATTCTCAACAATATTTAACAATCCATTTGATTCTGTAAGTTGAGCCTGGTTGGTAATTAAGCGGCACATCTGACACCTCCATTGAAGGGCAGGTGGTGTCACCTGAAAGGTGGCTGCCGAGCTCAGTTGGTGGTGTGTAGTTGGTAGATATGAGATGTCTGCTATTATATTTGTTCCCATGTTGTGGCAGATCTAATCAACACTGCAGTCCTGGTTAAGCGCCTGCAGGGGGTATTGCATCTCAGAGCATGTTATCCTTCTGATAACTTAATTGGTCAATTAAGTTAGAGTGTAAATATATAGTCCCAAAATGATAGGCCAAAGTGCCACGTCGTGTATATCCTGGTGAATCTACTTCTAAACACATTAATAGGGTGTACATAGCATTCTCAAACATTATCAGTCTGTATCTTTACAGACACCTAATTTAAACACCTAATTAAATAATGGTTCCTCTGTGTCGTTCTGGTCTTGCACCCCCTGCCCTGTCTGTGCTCTACCCCTTTTGGGTCTCCAAAGGGCACACACTCCTGCAAGCAGCCCATTCTGATGAAACTCCCAACATCTAGGCTCACCGCTCACCTCGTTTGCTCCTCTTATCCCCGCCGCCCCCACCATAACCTGTGGAACCAACTTCCTCAGTCTGTTCAATCTCATTCTTCCCTCCAGGGCTTCAAGATGGCTGGCTGTTCACATCCTCCTGAGATCATTTTATAAGCCATCCTTATCCATCTATTTCTAACATGATTAATTACACCCAATCCACCCCTTACATGACAGATAATCGTTTTCTCCCCTCTCCCTTGCCCTTCCTTTCCATTTATACGTTTAATTGAAGACCCGAGTGGAAGAAGTACTGAAGTCACAAGAGGTACTTAAGCAAAATTTTTAGAGATATGGATTGTTATCATGCAGTGGATGGTGTTACTACTGGTTCTAACTCACTTTGCCCAAAATGTGACTTAAGTACTGTGACTTAGTCCCCCATTTCCCCTTCCTGTTCTTTCTGTCCCTTCCTCGTTTTGTTTGAACTTCTATCCAGCTTGTTATTTTTGTTATCTAACCACCAATTATTTTTGAGGTCAACATCGGTCAAAAGGACAACGTAGGCCAAATTTCTAACATTGTCAATTTTCATCCGATTGACTTGAAGTTTGAAGAGGAGTTGCATATTTGGTCATTCAATTCAACCACCAATTATTTTTGAGGTCAAATTTGTTTTATGGATTTTGCAAGTGTCATGCTCTGCACAACGTCGTCTTCTTGTTTGTTTCTTTGTCTGTGTACAGGATATCTCAAAAAGTTGTGTACGGATCCGGAAGAAATTTGGTGGACAGGTTCGGTGTGTGACAAGGACGAACTGATTAGATTTTGGTGACGATCAGGATCCAGATCGGACTACTAGAATTTTTTAAGTGAGTCTTCACCATTGAGAGATCGGGCAAAACCGATATAAAGCATGATATCTCAAAAGGTGTGTATGGATTTGGACGAAACTTGATGGACATGTCGGGTGTGTGGCAAGGATGAATAGATTCGATTTTGGTGACGATCTGGATGGGAGAATTGTTTAATTTTTAAAGTGATTCTTCACCATTGAGAGATAGGGTCAAAAACGATATATAGCAAGGCATTTAAAAAATGTATTGGGCCCGATATGTTCTCATGGATCAGGTATTGAGTGGTGGAGGTATGTGCTCTGCCGAGTACCCTGCTAGTTTATTAACGTGATTGTCACTACAACTTGCTGTTGATCAAATTGAGAAGTACTGAAAACGTTGGGTGCATCGACATTTGCGTACTGCACAAATTGGGGAGAGGGGAGATAGCAGTGAAGTGAAGAGTGAAGGAGATAGCAGGAAGGGGAGGTGAGAACAGACGAAGGATTAGGGTTATTAGGTGTGTGGGTGAGAGGGGAAGGGTCGGTGGTGTTCAGTGTCCCCCAATTTACACACAGAGTATGTCGATAGACTGTGTTGTTGATACATATTACATCTGATCGTAAGACATTGGCATCACTCATATTGTAGAAGAAAACAATGTCTTGAAAACGGGTGAGGAAGCATAAATAAGGTTTGCTTCAGTACCGAGGATGAGAGGTTTTTGAATAAAAAGTAAATGCAATAAATAAATAAAAAGTTTCAGCGCCTTTACTCTAGTTAAAATTGATATTCGATTTTGTCTGCTTTGCTCAAACAAGTGAAAGACTTCAAGAAACTGAAGGTCAATAAAAGCAAAAATAAATTCAGATTTCCAGGACGATAAACTGTGATTCGAAAGTCCCACAACGTATTGTAACCATATGTGCTGATAAAGTGGAGAACAAAGAGCAAGGTAGGGAAAGATACCCCTGTTAGGAAAGGTGGAGTAAGAGTACATTGGGTCTGTATCATCACAAGCAGCCTATGTATATATGAGTATGAGTGAAAGCAAAACCTTCCACTCACTGAGGCTCCCGTTGGCTTACTGCCGCAGACATGACATCTCTCAGTGACACACACACAAAATGCCAACAGATTGTTACGGTGTAGGTACGTGCTCTACCAAGTTTATTCACCTCTGTTTGTCTGTCCGTGAGCAGGATATCTCACAAGGTTATGGACGGATTCGGAAGAAACTTGGTGGACAAGTTGGGTGTGCAACAAGGATGAATTGATTACATTTTGATGAAGATCTGGATTCAGAGTCAATAATTTTATTTCTTAACTGATTCTTCACCATTGAGAGATGGGGTCAAAAACGCCATCTCAAAAAGTTGTGGACGAGTTATAATAAAACTTGGTGGATGAGTTGGTTAGGTGACGAGAACAAGCCAATTCGATTTTGGTTCTGATCTGGATCCAGATCCGGCCTATCAGTGGGATACAAAACATAAGCTGTTCAGCCTGGTGGAGGTATGCACTCCACCGAGTGCTGTTCTAGTTACATTTGTGCTTGCAAAAGTTTTCCTCTGAAGTTAGCACAACCCTAAGCGTGTATGACATCACTTTTCTTGGATTTAAGATAACAAAATAATGCAGGTTTGCTTTGGAGCAACAAATGAGACAACTTCAGCATTCAGGATCAACTTCTATCCACTGACACTCCAACATATTCAACCTCTCTTTTAAAAAAAACAAATGTTTTAAAAGCTCTTGTCCTGGAAGGGAACTGAAGATGGCCACAGCAACATGGAGAAAGTCGTTACCGTACAACAGATCTCTACGTTCCATGATTATGTCGAGTGCTGTGAGATAGGGGTCCAAATACCAAATGGTTTGATCCATTTATCATGCCTTATCTCATGCAAGTCCTTCTCCCATTATCTAGTATTTTTTTATTTATGTCAAAGTCGATAAACTTGTGTTTACAATACAGAATATGCACCGAGTGGCTAAATGTCCTGATGAGTTTATTAACCCACATAAATGATGTTCCAAGCCTGAATTTTTTCAAAGGCTGGTACCACATCCTAAAACGACAAAAGGGAAGTAGAACGAGCAATCAAGGATTGCTACTTCGACCCACGTTTTGTGTGTTATATAGTACATACTTTAAAGACGTACTCACATTCTAATTGCACATACTTTGTACATGTACCTACATTCTAATTGTACATACTTATAATACGTACTCACATTCTAATTGTACATACTTATACACGTATCACATTCTAATTGGTACATACTTTATACACGGACTCACATTCTAATTGTACATACTTTATACACGTACTCACTTTCTAATAGTACATACTTTATAGACGTACTCACGTTCTAATTGTACACACTTTATACACATACTCACATTCTAATAGTACATACTTTATACATGTACTCACGTT
>CM068961.1:123559719-123573973 GCA_035128595.1 Eptatretus atami
ACTCACATCAATATGATACATACTTATACACTTCTACTTTCTATTGGAACATACTTTATACACGTACTCACGATTCTAATTACATAACTTTATACACAGACTCAGTTCTAATTTGTCACATGACATTATACACATCTCAACATCTCAATTAGTAATACTTTATAGAACGTACTCACATTCTAATTGTACATACTTTTATCAGTGTACTCACATTCTAATTGTTACATACTGTTTATACACGCACTCACATTCTAATTTACATGACTTTATTACGAAGACTTCACATCTAATATAGTACATACTTTATACGAGCGTTACTCCATTCAAATACTACTTATGACACGTATCCGTTTAATTGGAACTACGTATCACTTCACATTCTAATGTTACATACTTTATACACGTACTACCTATTCAATAGTACATACTTTATACACGTACTCGACATTCTAATTGTACTCTTTATACCACGGACTCACATTCAATTTTACTACTTATACACGTACTACATTCTAATTGTACGCTCTTTATACACGTACTCACGTTCTTTATTGGACATACTTATTAGCACGTACTCAAATTCTATTGAGCCTACTTTATAACGATTTCACATTTAGTACATACTTATAACTTACTCATGTACTGAATACTTTTTAGACGTACTCAATTCTAATTAGTACTACTTTATACATGTACTCACATTTAATTGTACATACTTTATCATGTACTCATTCTAATTGTACATACTTTGATACACGTATACTTCTAATGTACATTACTTTATACACGTACTCACATTCTAATTAGTACATTACTTTATACACGTACTCACATTCTACATGGACATCATTTATACACGTACTCACATTCTAATTGGCACATACTTTATACCGCAATTCTAATTTACTGTTACGACTCCATTCTAATGTTACATACAGTTCTACATTCTTTAATACTGACGTGCTCACGTCTTAATTGGATCATACTATTAACCTACTCATTCTAATTGTACATACTTTATACACGTTACTCACGTTCTACATTGACCATCCTTTTACAACGTACTAGACATTTCTAATTGTACATACTTTATCACGTACTCCCTTTCTATAGTACATCTTTTTAGCACGTTCACATCTTACCAACAGTTCTAATTGTACATACTTTATAGACTGACTACATATTTCTATAGTTACATACTTTTAGCACGTACTTCACATCTAATAGATACTACTTTTTTAGACGTTACTCCATTTCTATGTACATATTTATAACGTTACTCACATTTCTAATATGTACATACTTTATATACGGTACTTCAACATTCTAATTGTACATACTTTATAGACGTACTACCATTCTAATTGTTACATACTTTATGACAGTACTCACATTCTTGTACATACTTTATAACGTACCTTAGTACCTTTTAGCATTCCACATTTCTAATTGTTACATACTTTATACACGTACTCCACTATTAAACTTTAGACTCATTATTGTACACTTATTTGTTTTTTCTTAATTTGACCTTTATTCTGTTTTTTTATCTTTTCCATATTTTTTTCTTTTTTATTTTTCTTATCTTTTATGTGTCTATTCTTTTTATTCACACTCACATTCTATTAGCACTTATCCGTACACATTCTAATTGTACATACTTATAACACGTACTCCATCTAGTCATACATCAGAATACATTTTCATTACTATCAGTACCACGTTCTAATAGTACATCTTTAGACGACTTCATACATGTCTAATTTGTACATACCTTTATACACGTACTCACATTCTAATTGTACACTACTTTAACACGTACTACATTCTAATTACATACTTTATACATGTACTCCTTCTAATTGGGACATACTTTATAGACGTACTCACATTCTGTATATTTGTCATGATACGTTCTAATAGTTAGATACTTATAACGTACTACATTCCTAATAGTACATACTTTATACGATGGATACTCACATTCTAATTGTACAATTTTATACAGTGCTCACATCTAGATCTGTAATACTTTATGCATGTACTCCATTCTATTGACATACTTTATACACGTCTCACATTCTAATTGTACATACTTTATTCACCGTGCACTCACGATTCTAATAGACATACTTATTAGCACGTACCTCACATTCTATTGTACACTATACATGTACTTAGTTCTAAAAGATACTTTAGACTACTCACGTTCATGAACATTACTTTATACAACGTCTCACCTTCTATGTGACATACTTATAACATACTCCGTTTCTAATTGTACTACTTTATACATGTACTCAATTCTAATTGTACATCTTTTATACACGTACTCAACATTCTAATTGGACTACTTATCCGAAATAAGCAGTACTTTCAATCATTCTATTGTACATACTTTATACACGTACTCCTTTCTAATAGTACATATTTATAACACTCAGTTTAATGACCTTATAACAACTCAACGTTCTAATAGTACGTACTTTATTACATGTTCACATTTCATAATTGGACATACTTTATACACGTACTCACATTCTAATTTACATACTTTATACAAGTTGACTAACGTTCTATTGTTAGATACTTTATAACGTACTCACTTCTAATTGACATTACTTTATTACATGCGTACTCACATTCTAATTGTCCGATACTTTATACATGTCTCACATCTATAGTACATACTTTATAGATAACTCAAAAACATTCGTATTGTACATACTTTATACATGCTACTCACATTCTAATTGTACATACTTATAGACGTTACTCACATTCTTAATTGTTACTACTTTATACATCGTACTCCATTCAATGTCTACTATAGACGTCACATCTATTGTAATACTTTTACAGTACTTCACATTTAATATACATACTTTATACACAGTACTCACATTCTAAGTACATACATTAATTAGACGTACTCAACATCTAATTGGACCTACTTTATACACGTAACTCACATTCTAATAATGTACATACTTTATACACGTACTCACATTCTTAATAGTACATACTGTTATACACGTACTCACGTTCTCATAGTACATTCTGTTTATATCCGTCTTACTACTATAACGTACTAATTGAACTGATACTTTATACACGTACTCCACGTCTAATGTTACATACTTTATACACGTCTCACACACTATCGTAATATTATGTACACATACTCACATTCTAATTGGTACATACTTATAACGTCTCACAATTCTAATTGTAATACTTTAGTACACGTGACCACACTCTAATGTAACTTTTAACATCACTTTATACTACGTACTACTTTTAATCTACATCACTTATATACGTACATCTATCTATACGATACTAACAGTACTACTTTAATTAGTACATACTTTTATATAGATACTCACTTCTAATTGCTACATACTTTTACTTACTCACATTCTAATTGACATACTTATCACTACTCACGTTCTAAATAGGACATACTTATACACGACTCCATCTGTAATGACATACTTTTTACGACATACTCACATTCTAATGTAACATACTTTATACACGTTACTCACGTTACTATATGGATTACTTTATACAACGTACTCACGATTCTAAATTGTAACATTACTTCTAGACGTACTCACGATTCTAATTACATACTTTATACCGTACTACATTACCATAGTACATTACTTAGTATACATCATACTCGTTCTAATGACATACTGATAGTTTCACGTATCACAGTTCTAATTTGACTTACTTTATACACATGCACTCACATTCTAATTGGACATACTTTATGAAGAATCACATTCTATATAGTTACATACTGTACCCTGGCTGGATGACGTCTACAAGGTGTCCACAACGACATCACATCGTGACTTTCTAAACCCAGACATCACGGGGGTTTTATCACAGGCCATCGTTACTACCTCACCGCGTTCGGTCAATCGCCATATCTAGTACCAATACCCGGTAATTACGGGACCGTACTCGCACTGCTTGCATAAGTTAGCGGCACTCCTTTAATAAGCGACGTTTATCCCAACCTGCACCGATTCTATTGATCGGCCTATTAAACACTATTATCCAGTCAAGTACTGCAACGTTCTACTTGGACGACTTATACGAACAGGTTACTCACATTCAATTGCCACATTATTATACATGTCTAGCACAGATATCTAATAACAAGCATAAACACATTGCAATTACTCAAGACATACAACAGTACAACTTAATGTACTACTTAACCATGTCAACTATTATGTACAGTCACTTCATTAAGACTTCACATTTAACGGCCCTACGACTACATAGACATTATAACGACCCGCAATAGTTACAGAGCTTAGTACAACGACTCATGTTCTTGAGAAGTGGTGAACAGACCATACTATACCGTCTCTCAGGCGTCTTCTAAGTTGTGGACCCATATACATAGCGAGTACCACGTCAATCAGCTAGCCGGCATCACTTCACGAGCTCCCGATTCGAATTCGCGTTACTTCAACACGTACTGCCGTTGTATGCGACGCGGCCGATCTCTTGCACATGCGTCGCTCCAGAACCACTCTGCTAATTCGTCAACACTACTGGTGAACAGGGCGATTCACTTCACGTTCATTGGCGTGTTCCAGACCCTTGCGTTTAACCGTGCTGGAGACGAGGCTACCGACCTTCTCTACTCTTCAGGAACCACCTCGAGATTCGTTGAGTTACAAGCAGGGATACCAATTCTAATTGAAACTAAAGTACTCACGACTCAGTAATGTAGCAACTTCTACACCGACTCGGCGACCGTGCTTAACTTTTTTCTCCAAACAGGAGCTGACAAATTAACTTCGTACCAAATACAGTATAGCCGACGACTCACGGATTCAAAGCATACATAGCCTCAATATAACGTCACTTCAGCAGCTCGCTTTAAGTCCTGCAGCCATACTTATAATGGAACTCACTTCAACCTTAGATACCATAGCATACCCACGTACTCGAACATCCCTCAACTCTCTCCAATTCTCACTATATCAACTGTCTCACATTCTAAATTACAATTTTAACAACGTACTCCACTTCTAATGCATCTTCTACACGCTACTTCCGCTAATTACTACTATCCGCTGTACTGACTCATTGTACTACATCTCATCACACGCCACTTCATTGCACATCGGTTAGCAGTTACATTAATATGTACGGACGCGTAATTTTCACTCTTCTCGAAGGGGAGATTGTCTATATGTCGTCAACTATTTAAGATCGATCACGTCAGGCATGTTAAATTCTGAACATTTACAATGAAAGTTTGAGCACGTACTCGGGTACAGCCTATGACATAGCTGACTACATACCTTATGTCAATCAATACCAAATTCTAATAAATTACTTATCCGTACTCAGTTTATGACAACACATCATGTACTCTTATAACTACCACATTCATTTATTACTTATAACACTAGCTATATACATATTTAACACGTACTCAGCAATTGGCACTACATTTTATTGTCTTTTACACGTACCTTACATACTTATACAGCGTATACGTCTTACACATTCTAACATATCAATCTTAGTTACTTTATAGACGACTCACTATTAGTACTCTTAGTTCTTCGGTTGTAGCCTTGTGAATTATCTCGGTGTTGCCTTAAGACATCTTCGTTGGTTGTGCCGTTTGTAACTTGCTTCGAATCTTCTGCGACGGTAGATTGTTGATACCATTCACTTCCTACATCTGGAGGTGTTACGGTGATATTCACGAACACGTTGTTCTAATGTTTTTATTCACGGCTCCGATGAATTTTATTCAGTCATTCAACTGCCAGTGTTTCCTTGGCAGAGTGGACATGTCTATGACTAGTTACACAGAGGTTTCTTTCTTTTTCAAGATAGGCCTGTTCCAAGTTTGATGTTATTTGTAGATGCCCAATCTTTTTGTGCCGTGTTCCAATTGAATTTTTTGCTTTATCAGATTCCAAATTGCGAGTTTTCTTTCATAGACAGTCTCTGGTTTCATATTGGTTTACTGCCGACTGACTCCCAAAGCGAAAAGCAATGAGTAAACCAAGCGAGATATCAAAGCCTTACGGTGAACAATCAAGCAAACAGAATCTACTCTGAGCAACAAGAATCACCTGTCCGTTCTTGTTCCAATACTTATGTTACCAAATGGAGGACTGAACATAGAAAAGTGTTATTGTTCCACAATGCAAAACATTACGTACGAAAAATACTAAAAATAAAATCTGACCTTCTTCTCTTGCTCTCTATTCATTCTTTTGAGTTTCAATCCAAATTTATGATTCTAATGACCCGATGAACCCGTTGGGTTTTCCCTTCTGATGACAGCGATTGATGGACAAAAAAAAAACAAGCCACAAATTTTAGATATTATTTAGTGGTCAAACTTTAACTTGAAGAAAATTGAGCATATTACCTCAGGAGTCATCGTTCAACGAAAGCACGCGTCTAACACAATTTATTTATATTAAGACAACGGAAAGTATTAGTCAAAAGGCGCATGTTTATTTTATGCTTAAAATAATTTTTCTTTGTTTTACTTAAATGTTTGAGATTTTTTAATAATCATTTCAAGGAAAAAAAAAAGAAGATAGCTTTCAGCGACTTATACACGACGAGGTTGTTGCATTGATCAAATTCTGCCCGAAGTAGTTGATGAATTCGGGAAATGATTTTAATAATTTTTCGTTGCCCGATTCTAACAAAAACTTGATTACTGCACACCCACAGGAGAACTGGTGAGTAAACGGTGGCGCCAAAATTTTTTTGCGCTATCATGTACCTTTTGGTGCTGTATTCGGCATACATAACACTAATACATTACATACAACAAGATGAGAAGTTTAAATGTAATATATAGATATAATATATATACAATAACAAATTTGACTTTCACTCTTCCTATACCTCTGGAGGACTACTGTTACATTATTGTCATGTTGAGGGGGTGTAACCATCTACTGGACAGATGGCCCATGCTTCTCCCTTGAAAGGCCTACACGCGAACTCAGATTAATGCGCGCGCGGGAAGGGGCGCAATGGCATGGAGCAGGAGGAGCACAGCACAGAAGCACTGCACCAGACAGCACAAGGGGGTTTATACTCGAAACCCAACATGACAATACATGGATACAGCTTCTTATAAAGGATTAATTCAATGAAGAAAATAGACAATATTTACAAAAGGACAATTAATTCAAAAGTGGTAACGATAATAATGAGTAAATAAATCTAAAGTCGGGTGCCTCTTCACGTGAACAGACAAAGGGAAAACAAATTAAAAGAAAACCCTTCCCCCCCCATTTTCGAGTTATTTTGTACTTAGCTTGGCCCAGAGTGGTCTTTGTGGAACTTGGAATTGAGGCGCTTAATTCGCACGGCCAGACATGCGCAACAAAACGGCGCCTCTTTCTTTTCTCGTAGTGGACAACGCACGCCAGGCAATCCACGAGCGGCACTCCACACAAGGCTCCAGAGACCCAGTTGCAACGGCTTCGTGTGCGATCGTCCTCACCGACCAACCAAGTAGCCAAAGGCCAGCGCTCTTGCTTCACCACACGAGCCAATTGCCTTTTTAACACAAATACAAGGATCGTCCGCGTGCGCTCACCCTGAGCGAATGGTTCGTGCTCATCACCTGAGCGAGTGGTTCGTGCTCCGTCACCCTGAGCGAGTGGTTCGTGCTCGTCACCTCTGAGCGAGTGGTTCGTGCTTCCGTCACCCTGAGCGAGTGGTTCGTGCTCGTCCCCTGAGCGAAGTGCGTTCGTGCTCCGTCACCCTGAGCGAGTGGGTCGTGCTCCGCTCACCCTGAGCGAGTGGTTCGTGCTCCGATCACCTAGCGAAGTTTCGCTGCTCCGTCACCTGAGCGCAGCTGGTTCGTGCTCAGTTACCTCTGAGCGATGGTCGTGCTCCTCACCATCTGGCGGAGGTTTGTGGCTCCGTCAGCATTGAGAGAGTGAATCGATGCTCGTCACCCTAGCGAGTGGTGGTGCTCCCTACCCATGAGCGAGTGGTTCAGTGCTCAATCACCCTGAGCGAGTGGTTGGTGCTCCCTTCACCCTGGCGAAGTGGTTCGTGCTCCGTGCACCCTTGAGGCAAGTGCTTCGCTTGCTCCTGTCACCTATGAGTTAGTGTTTCTTGCTCCATCTCCCTAGCGACGTGGTTTCGTTGCTCTTTCCCCCTAACTGAGTGGTTCGTCATGCTCTGTCACCTAACTGAGTTGGTTCGTGCTCCGTCACCCCTTATGAGCGTTTGTGCTCCGTCACCCTGACTGAGCTGTTCGTAGCTTCCGTCACCCTGATGAAGCGGTTCGTGCTCCTCACCTGACTGAGCGTTTCGTGCTCCGTCACCCCGACTGAGCGTTCGTGCTCCGTCACCACTGACTTGGTGGTTCTGCGCTCCGTCAACCTGCTGACTGCAGTGGTTCATGCTCGCACCCTGACTCGAGTGGTTCGTGCTTCCATTGCATGAGAGAGTGGTTCGTTGCTCCGTCCACCTGAGCGAGGGTTCGTGCTCCGGTCTCAGCCTGAGCGATGTGACCTCTCCATGCCCTTGAGCGAGTGGATTCGTGCCTCCATCTCCCTGATGAGTGGTATCGTGCCCAGAGGCAGCTGAGCGAGTGGTTTCGTGCTCCCGTCACCTGAGCGAGTGGTCGGCTCCGTCACCCTGAGCGAGTGGTTTGTGCTCAGTCACCCTGAGCGAGTGGTTCATGTAACAACCCAATTTCTGAGCCGTTTGCAGAATTATGTGTTTTCTCCATTTTTTTCACCCATCACATGCAGCTGTTTATAAAGGATAATATGTATATATTTTACAAATGTATGTTTATAATGGTTAGTAAAGGTTTGTGAACAATATCCTTGAAATGTCTCGATAAAGGCAACGTTGTTTTTCTTGTGAAAACTACTTCAAGGTTTTCTGCGTTGTAGACAGTAAGTACTGTAGTTGATAATCACACTGGACTCGAACTTGCAATTCCTGAAAATTGGCCGCGATATCGGCAAGCACGTGTGTGTGTGTGTGGTGTGTGTGTGTGTGTTGTGTGTGTGTGTGTTGGTGTGTGTGTGTGTGTGTGTGTGTGTGTGTGTGTGGTGTGTGTGTGTGTGTGTGTGTGTGTGCATGCGTTGTTCATAATTATAACACATTCCTTCTGCTAAATCCCTTACCCCCACTCTCTCTCTCTCCTCTCTCTCTCCTCTCTCTCTCTCTCTCTCTCTCTTCTCTCTTCTCTCCTCTCTTCTCTCTCCCTACTTGTCCCATCGTCTTGCTCGTACTCCCTTCCAAAATACAGTGCAGTGCCCTGCTCCGCATTCTCTCTCACTCTCTCGCCTCCTCCCTCTCTCTCTCTCCTGTCTTGTCTGTCTCTGTCTCTGCTCTGTCTTCTTGTCTCTGGACATATCCGGCCGGTAGGTTATGTCTGGACGGTGGTTATGTCTGGACGATGTCCGGGGCAGGGTTTGCCTCCAGACGTGTCTGGTAGTGTTTCATCTCGGACAGCTTGGCTCTGGAGCGTCGAGCGGTATTTATGTTTGGACAGGAGTTTCTTCTCCGGACGGGAGTTTGTCTCCAGGCCGTGTTTATAGTATGACTGGAAGAAAATGGATTTCAGTCATTATTTTGTTTCCTTCTTCACTGTTATTCTCTGCAGAAATCATTTGATGAGAACGGTTTGAAATCGTAATTAACGGTCCACCCACGTCTGCCTTCCCTTCCTCTCCCCTCATACTGTCTTCCCTCCCCCCACCCCTCTCGCTTCCACTCCCCTTCACTCTCTCCCCCACCCGTCTCTCCCTCTTTCCCCTTGTTTGGTATTACCATTAGTGAAGCAACGGATGGTATTTGCTTGAACAAATTATATATACAGTATATATATTATATATATATATTATATATATTTAATTATATATATAAATAATATTTAATATATATATACACAGATATGCATGGACACACGAAGGTGGATTACCTTCAGAGACCTGGGAGGCTCTGTTCCACTTGAACCTTGTGAAACCTGCACATGGAGATATCGCACGCACGCACACACTGTTTCTTTAAAGTGCAATTTTGTATGTGGATTATAAGTACAGCACAGAGTGAAATTAAATTCTATTTTAATGAAATAATAAATTGCTTTGTACTTAAACCTGCATGATTAAAAAAAACCAAAAAACTTTTGTACAATGTTCATCTTTTCAAAACAAAAAGTCAGCAAAATCATTCCAGAGTATGAAATGTACTTTTGTGTTGTATAGTATTGTATTTGGGTTATCCAGATTACTCCGATCTGGTTTATACAAATAAGACATTTGTGTAGGTTTGTAAGGAGAATGGTTCACACAGGGTCAGTGCAGCGTTTGTGAGGACGGATGTGTTTGCAAGGTGAGAGACATTTGTAGGGGGAGACTCGTAATAAAGCCGCAATGCCTGGGTGGATGTGGGGAAACTGTACCCACTGGGATTCCTAACGACAGAAAACCTCTGGGTGTGCATCGCAGATGGCTCGGTGGCCTCTCTGTCTTCTTGCCGCTTCATTTCTGGCCATGCACTGGCTGCCCTTTGTGCGGCCCCCTCCCCACAGGTCTCTCCAGGATACATCACATTCTGACAGTAACCCATCTCTGGTGAAACTCCCAAACTCCAGGCTCACTGCTCACCTCCACTCATTTGTTCCTCTTTTCTCCCACCTGTAGAACTGACTTCCTCAGTCTGCTCAATCTCATTCTGTCCTCTAGGGCTTCAACATGGCACTGTTCACCTCCTCCTCTGCATCCTCCGTCCTTATACCCTCGTTAACATACTCCAAGCCCACCCGTTCCTTTCCAGGCTATGGAGTTTTCTCCCCCACCTTTCCATTTATTTGTTCCATTGCTCTTTCATCCCTGGTTTTCCCTTCCTGTTCTTTCATCCTCTTACTTCGTTTTGCTTTGGCTTGAATGCCACATCTGCCCCCACCATGTCCTCCTCCCCATCCCCTTATTCTCTCCTCCTCCTCCTCTTCCTCTTGTCCACTCTTCCTCCAAGTGTCCCCTTGTTACCTCCCAGTTGGCGTGTTTCCCTGCTTCCCACTGTGTTCTCGCTCTTCCATGAACCTTGACTTTGTGTACAAAAACAATCTGACAGATCTCTTGGAATAATTAAGCACACGGATAGAGAAAAAAAATAAATAAACAAAAAGTGTATATAAATTGACTATGTGGGATATGAATCCGGGGATCATCGATAGTATCGTAAGATGGGCCAAAAAGCATGGCACCATCAGGTGACCCAAGCTACAGGTATTGGACAACAAATGGAAACACCTGGGTAAATGAGATTCACCAAGCAACAGCTTCCACACCACAGGTGTGGCCCATATGTCAAATAAGCAAATAACATCCCAGCATGCTTAGGGTCATGTATAAAAATGCTGCACAGCCCTGGTTCCCCACAAGGTTTGATGAGCACGACACTGATGTTATCCATACGTCATGGCCATCTCACTCACCAGATCTGAACCCAATATATATATATATATATATATATATATATATATATATATATATATGTACTAAACATCAAGATTGCAAATGAGAGATAATGATGAAATTTCTAAAAATACAGAATCATCAAGCCTCTCGGAACTTACTGGATGGCTGCAGCGTCTGGTGATATGTTCGCCTGGCAAGGGAATCCGGATTAAAGGGCACCTTTGGGAGCAAGTTCTTGTGGAATGACACGATTAAGAAGGATGTTCTGAATTGAATATGTCCACGTGCTAAATCATTCCACAGTCAGAGCACACAGAGTTCCACTCCAGTGAGACGAGAGTCTCCAATGCTTTCGAAACGAGTACTGAACCTCAATGTGGCAATGACGGAAGTCATAATCATCATCATTATCATCATCATCATCATCATCATCAACGTTCTGTACTCGTTACAGGGCGTCAGTTATGCCGAAGGAGGCTCTTCATGAAGGTCACAATTCCCCGAGTGTCTCCCCTCTGACGCAGGACACTCGGCTCAAGGTGGTAGGAATCTGTAACGAGTTCAGGGTGCCGGCGATAACTCGCCTCCTCTTTAGCGAAGGATCTGAGGGACGGGTGCACACATTGATCGACATGTTTACGAAACACCATGGTGACAATTTCTGAGCAGAGGCCGATATTCGAACGCAGGTGAGACGGTGCCGGCCGGAGGGGAGGGATGTACCTTCCTCGAGGAGTCGAGGTTATCCTGCCAGCCATGTGTAGGAAATGGTAATTATGATAACCGGAACATGATTACACTCGGGCTTACTCAGCACATAAAAGCTGTAAAGACAGGTGTGTGCTGAAGTGGTGTTGCGTTGGTTCATGTCCCCCTCTTGGCACATCATCCAGTATTTGTTTATATGTTCAGGGTTGTTTGAAGGTTACATTACACTTCATCTGTGAAACTCTGTACTTTGATTGAAAAAACATCACTTCATAAATGACAGTATGGATTTATTGAACTTTTTTTTTTTTTTTTTTACTGACACCACCGAAGGTGAACATCCGAATCCTGATAAGAATTTTTTAATTTTTTTTAATTGATTCTTCATCAAAAAGTTGTGGACGGATTCGGACGAAACTTGGTGGACGCTGGACACGTTGGGTGTGTGACGAGGAAGAATTGATTCGATTTTGGTGAAGATCTGGATACGGATAGGAGAATTTTTTTTTAATTACCCTGTGCACGCGAAGCGAAGGGTGGGGTGGGGTGGGGTTGAGCATTCCGTCGCGTCAGTAAATCGAAAACCGTTCAACGGAGGAAATTTAAACTTTACCACATGTCACGTGACCATTGGATATAGCACAAAAATTGAGTGTACATGGAAAACCATTCAAAGTTTAATTTGTACACATTTACCTCAGAAGTGTAGATCGAGGCAATTACAAATTTAGCGCCAGAAGAGTTTGCTCGCTCCCAGAGCCACCGACAGCCAGAATGGGACCCGGTACAATACGAAGCGTCAGCCCCTTCATCAACCAGTCAGGGCCCCCTCATCATCAATCATCAGGGCCCCATCATCAATCAATCATCAGGGCCCCTTCATCAATCAACCATCAGGGCCCCCTTCATCAATCAATCATCAGAGCCCCCATCATCAATCAATCATCAGGGCCCCCTTCATCAATCAATCATCAGGGCCCCCTCATCAATCAATCATCAGGGCCCCTTCATCAATCATCCATCAGGCCCCCTCATCAATCAATCATCAGGGCCCCCTTCATCAATCAATCATCAGGCCCCTTCATCAATCAATCATCAGGGCCCCCTTCATCAATCAATCATCAGGGCCCCTCTACTCAATCATATCAGGGTCCCCTTCATCAATCATAAGGGCCCCCTTTCATCAATCATCAGGGCCCCCTCATCACCCATCAGGGCCCCCTTCATCAATCATCAGGGCCCCCTTCATCACCATCAGGGCCCCTTCACAACCATCAGGGTCCCCTTCATCCAATCATCACACCGCCCTTCATCAACCATCAGGGCTCCCCCTTACATCACATCATCAGCCGCCCTACTAACTCATGCAGGGTCCCCTTCATCAATCATCAGCACCCCCCTCATCAACCTCAGGCCCCCAATCACAACCATCAGGCCCCTTCATCAACCATCAGGGCCCCTCTCATCAACCATCAGGGCCCCTTCATCAACCGCCCATCAACATCAGGGTCCCCTTCATCAATCATCAGCACCCCTTCATCAATCATCAGCACCCCCTTCATCAACCATCAGGGGCCCCCCTCATCAACCATCAGGGCCCCTTCATAACCATCAAGGGCCCCTTCATCAACATCAGGGCCCCCTTCATCAACCATCAGGGCCCCCTTCATCAACCATCAGGGTCCCCTTCATCAATCATCAGGCCTATCAGTTGGATACAAAGCATGACCTGTTTAACCTGGTGGAGGTTTGCGCGCGAGCTTATTCCAGTTATTATTATTATTATTATTCGTATTATTATTATTATTATTATTATTATTATTACTATTTCAGAACTTCCCATTTATTCCAAAGCTTGTGTGTTCCCTCGATAACTATGTACAACTCATTGACTGCACAGCTGATCGCAGCAGTAACTCACTGGTCACTGCACACAACCAGCAATTACATTCTTAAACACTTCGGAAACCAAGAATCCGTTCCCACTGGTTACCGCGGTAAACAACACGTGCATGGATTAGAGATTGTGTGAAACAAGTTCAACTGGTAAAGATCGTATTGAGCTC
>CM068961.1:123579489-123597982 GCA_035128595.1 Eptatretus atami
ACAGAACCATGAGGCATTGGTTTAGAGGGAACACCAACACCTGGGCTAGCAGCACCATGAGGCATTGGTTCAGAGGGAACACCAACAGGCAAACGTAATCGTGTTGTTAATAATGTTTGAAAACAAACTTGCAAAAAGTTTTTCAAAATGAAAATTCACATTTCAGAGAAAGTGTCTGATGACAACAATATAATATAAAATATAATATTGAATATTTTCTGTGGCCTTGTTAAAATGAAAGATAATGCAGGCATACAAAGTTGGTCCACAAATGGCATGACTCAAGGTCTGAGCTCCAAGGTCTCTTGTTTACGGTTCGGGAGTTAGTTCTCATTCATCTGACGTCACTTTCGTGCTCGGTAACCGCTTTCTTTCACTTACACCGGATTATATTACGGAACGAAGATTGACTCTTATTATCCGGGTCACCTTTCCATAAACACCCCAGGAGAGTTCGGTTTCCACCACCATGACCGCAATGCCAAAGACCCCAAAGATGAGCGCGTAGTCGCTGAGCCTCTTGCGTCTCTCGAAGAGCGCGCGTCGCATCCCGAGTCTCTGGCCGACCCCGGTGGGTTTGCGACCCCCGGTCTTGCCGACCCCGTCTCTAGCTGGGGGACTCCGTGAGTGCTCTGGACATCTCGGTGCCGGTGGTGGTGCGGATACTCCGCAACAGCCCTTACTCGAGGGTCGCATGAGACCCCCGTTAGTGGCGCTCATAGCGATACGGTCTCAATGGCACACACGTCCCTCCTCGCCACGATTGTCACCATTATAAAGGCAACTCCCCGCTCTCGCTGGACCTCGGCCGGATGTCCCACACCCCCCGCCTGCCGGCTCAGCACCTTTATGGCGCGTGGGTTTCCCCGCCGCATGTTCCGCGATACCAGGACTCTTCTCTCTCCCTCGCCCCCTCCCCTACCCCCTCGCCCCTCCCTCTTGCTCCTCGCAATGCGGGAAGTGATGCCCACCGGGCGCTGCACACAAAGAGCTACGTACGAGGAGGCCAGGACCTGCACCGAGGGGATGTCCGAGGGAGAGGAGCACCAGCGGGAAACGAGACCGAAAAGCCGATGCGAGCAAAACGCGCCGCAGCGGACGTGCCGCAGCCATAGACATTGCTGGGAAACATAGAGTGCGACACGCTCGGAGGAAGCATCCCCACTCGTCGGAACACCAACGGTGCGACGCTTGGAGGTGGCATCCCCACTCGTCGGAACACCGACAGTGCGACGCTCGGAGGTGGCATCCCCACTCGTCGGAAAACCGACAGTGCGACGCTCGGAGGAAGCATCCCCGCTCGTCGGAACACCGACAGTGCGACGCTCGGAGGAAGCATCCCCGCTCGTCGGAAACACCGATTCAGACTCTTATTCACACTCTAGACTTACTTCTACTTTCTATGTATTCGGTGCGGATAGAGTTCGCTGCGTCGATTTGAATTATTATCTTCGTGATGTCATATAATATAGTAAGGCAATTAGGTTAGCATCATTGGTAATGAGCTTTGACTTTCAAAGCAATTATTTTGATAAAATCCAACGGGAAAAGTTCTTTGTATTGTAAGAAACTTGTCATTGCATAATTCACGATTCAATATCGTTCACTTTGTTATTCGCTAGCATGGATGTGTGATCTTTGTCTTCAACAATAATCGGCTTACTTTTGCGACCAACTTCTGTTCATTCTGCTAGTTATTATTGGAAATTTTATTTAAAAAATTAAAAAGAGATTAAAAAGAGACCGTCTTGCAAAATAACCTAGTCAGAAAAGCCTCTCCATATTTACCAGAAAATAATTAAATTGCCTGAAGCACCACCCCCCCACCACAACAACACACACACAATAAAATAAATAAACAAGCAGTCATAGACTGGTACTTACAGAAATCGTCAACTTGACCTCTGACCTTGTCTAATAAAAGCTGTTCTGAGAAGGTAGCGACGCAAACCAGAAGTTTCTACAATATTCTGTACCAAACATCAAAAATGAATGTTGACCTCACTGTGACCTTGACCTTGACCGATTTTGACCAAAATAATCAGCACTAGCATCACCCTCCTGAATCACGTGGTGTAATTTGACATTGGTAGCTTCTTCGTTCCCGAGTTATCGTGCCTACAAACCAAACACAACAAACACACACAAAACAAATGAGGGAAGTACAAATAAATAAATATCCCTCTGCCCCCACTCCTTCCCCCCAGTGAAATAAGTCGATAAACAGATACATTGGATTAATTTGGGTTCGATATGGCGCAGGTACGATGGGCCAAGTGTCCTCGTGCTGTTCATCATTGTACAAGGTGACCACAAAATCCGGTCCTGACCTTACTTGTAATAACTTCCTCCATAATCAATGATATCCTCTCACTTTTTGCAGGTGCCCAAAGTGGAGTTCGTGTATATAGTCAGCAGATTTAGATTTAGTTAAGATAACCCCATTTTTTTTTCTTTTTTTAACAAGCGGTGGATAACTAAAGAAATCACCACAGTCGAATGTGTCGGAATAATAAATCATTATTCCCGTTGAAGCCAAGTGTGCCTGCAGCGGAGAGGCCGATATCCGGAGCATGTGTTCTAACCTCAGTGAAATCAATGACATTAAAAAATATCCATCTGAAACTTTCCATTGTGATCATGCATCATGTGAAGCAAATGCGTACCAAAGAAGGTGTCATTTGAAATAAAAACAAAGAAGGTTTATTAAATTGTATGGGTAATGTTTATTTTGTGGTCACCCTGTACAATCCCAATACCAATACTTTTATTACTAGAACGGCACTCGTAGAGTGCATAGTCTCGCCTCGCGCCCTCATTATGAATAGAAATACCATTGTTAACTGAACACGCTACTATTATAACCCACTGCTATTCTGGCCCCTATACACCCTATTATATCACATGGTTTATTGGCATGGGTTATGAACGTCATAAATTTAATTCTTCACTCACATTGGGTCATAGATGAGATATATGAAGTTTCAGATTTTTCAGATAAGAATTTCAATTCAACCAATTATGGCTGGAATACCACTTCTCCAATGACATCATCATTATCACCTTATATACTCCATGGGGAGTCTGTTGATGACATATGCCGTGTCAATTTTTTCATTTAGCGGTTTCGGAGAAAATTATGTCCAAATTATTTTCCTTTGATCCAATATGACTACCATATCATGTGCCTGAGGATGTCATAAATCTAATTATTCTCTCTCATCGGGTCATAGATCAGATATACAGGATGAAATTTCAGATTTTTTTGCATAAGAATTTCAATTCAACCAATTATGGCTGAAATACCACTTCTCTGATGACATCATCGTTATCACCATATATACCCCATGGGGAGTTGATGACAAATGCCAAGATTCAAATTTTATTCGTTGAGCGATTTCAGAGAAAAAGATGTCCAAATTTTTTCCTTTGATCCAACATGGCTGCCACACCATGTGACCTATGACATCAGAGTTAGCAATAAAATATTCTCCATGCGGAGTCCCGCCGATGTTTAAAGTTTTACGCTGATCGGACAAGCGGTTGCAGAGAAGAACATTTTAAAGCAAAACTATAAAGGCATACACACACACGATATCTACTCACTACTATATAGTATATAATAATATATATATACTATATAATATTTATATATACATACATATATATATATACTACATAATAACACACATAAACAACATACAATGCTGTACCTGTTATTTATATATATATTTGAATGTATTTTTTTTTTAATGTATATTTCTGGTTGAATGTTTGCTACGCGCAACACTCTCTGGCAGACAGATGGCTGTTCTGTGCGATTATGCGGTTTTACCGTGTAAGACATATCTGCAGCGATGCTCACCATACAGTCAGGAGGTGCGTCTGTTGTGTGGTGCAATATATAGTATTATTATATTTATATATATATATATACATATATATATACTACAATAAATTTTACATAGATTATGATATAATATTATAATATCTATGTAAATTATATGTGTATATATGCATGTATAATATATATATATATATTATAATATATATATAATATATAATATATTATATACTATATTTATTACTTTTATAACTAGTGCGTGCCCGTAAGTTACGTAGGAAAAAAAACTTTCAAACCGCGTGCCAGAAAAATAGCCACACAGGTGTTCCTTCGCTCTCGCGTGGCGTCACGTGCGTGGCCGTACGTGCGTGGCCGTAAGTGCGTGCCGTACGGAAAAAAACTTTCAAACTGCGTGCCAGAAACAACGCACAGGCTGTTCCTTCGCTCTCACGTGCCCGTACGTGCAAAAAAAAAAAAACTTTCAAACAGCCACCCCGTTCCTCACTCTCGTAAACGACGACTGGATTGGGGCATTGTGTTTATCTAAAATGCGCATAAGAAATCGGAAATTATTAGAATAAAGTAAGTAATCATATACCGGAAGTCCGTACGTTGTAACCGTAATGAGGAACGCGCTCTCACTTGGCCATAACTTGGGAACCACTTGTCCGATAATTTCAAACCTTGAAAAGGCAAACAAACAGAGATTGCTGGAATTATAGATAGAGAAGATAGATACTGTGGGTGCAAAACGCCAAGCAATGTGTCCTGTCATTGGTAACTGAGGATTCTTCCCGAACGGCCACGCTACGCAGCAACGTGTCTGTCATTGGTTTGGTAATAAATGGCATAACTTGGGAACCACTTGTCCATTATCAAACCTTGAAAAGGCACATACTCAGGTCCCCAGCAATATACCTGGCAAGTTTCAATTCGATCGGACCAGTGGTTGTCGAGAAACAGCGGTCACAGACGGCAAGCGCATACCACACAACAACACACACACACCACACAGCTGGAATTTAGATTGATACTAGCCGAAACCCCGTCACAGACGGGGCACAAATTGGTCCTTCAGTATTAATTTTGATTATCTGTCGAATGGTTGGTCCGTCTCGATCGGATGAAATTGAGAATTTGAAGTTACCCGTGACCTTGACCCTTGACCCCTGACTTTGACCTTGAACTTGACCCCCCCCCATGTCCGTTCTCATGTCCAGGATACTCAGCCAAGTTTCATCTCATTCATCAACGGTTCGGCGCCTATAAAGGACGAACAAACACACACACATACATACATACACAATCTATTTTTTTAGTGTAGTAGATATATATATATTTATATTATTTAGATAGATTTATATGTACTAGTACGTGCGTGCAAAAAAAAAATATTTCAAACAAACACAGGCGGCGTCCTTCGCTCTCGCGTGCCGTACGTGCGTGGCTGTAGTGCGTGCCGACGTGCTTGGCTGTACATGCGTGCCGTAGTGTGCCGTACGTGCAAAAAAAACCCAAAAAACTTTCGAACAACCACACAGGCCGTTCCTTCACTCTCGTAAAGATGACTGGATTGGGGCATTGTGTTTATCTATAAATGCGCATAAGAAATCGAGAAATTATTAGAATACAGTAAGTCATCACTATCAGAAGTAGTGCGTGCCGTACGAAATGTTCACATCATTCCATGAATTATCGCTTGCATTGAACTTACACACACAGAGTTAATAAAAATCCGAATTAAAATCCAGTTTACCTACCTGTCTTCGCTAGCCATGACATTCGCTGCCATTGACCATGCACATCCTACGTAACGGTGAGGCGACAGGTAGGATTTGTAGGAGACCGAAAGTACAGTGTCATTAGGTATTCCTGTTCGAATTGTTTAGTTTTAAAAGTGTTTAAAAAAAAATAGTTGCAAAGCATACACAAATTGAGATGCATTTCGTTGGCAAGCATGTTGAGTAGAGCTGAATTCCTTAACACTTCCAAGGCAAACAGTCTTGAGGCAGAAAAAAGTAATGCTCCGGCGGGGGAGTAATTCTCATTATGACTTTCCATTAGACAAATGTCTCAAGGTATAAAAGGTGTGATGGACATCTGAGAACGGTAGCTTAGTGCCCGGATGGCCGCCATCTTGAAACCACCGCGGCGAAAATGCCCATTTGGTGGGGTAGCATTGTTGCACGTGTATCTGGAGTTCTATACTAGCTATCGACGTGCGGTTGACGACTAATATATACGTGATCTGGTTACAATAAAAAGATATGAAGTTTTTTGTTATAGATTATTTATAATAAAAATCAATTATGGACAAAAATCATATTTTTTATTATTTTTTCATTAAACTTGTACTGTTTTAGTGAAATCAATGGTATGATTCCAAATATGCATTCTGCTACAACCGTATCTCTGCTGTAAAAATAAATCAAAAATACAACATATAATTTTTACGAGTGTAAAATAATATATATGAAGAGGCCGAAAATTACTTAGGCGCCGTGGCATTATCTATTCTGACGATAACTAGTTAGGAAAGTCTGACGGAGACTATTTTGACACACTATGATTTCTAATAAGCAGGCGGAAACTGTTACATAGGAAATCTGCATTGGCGGCATTTGGATTTCAAAATGGGCGCGCCATTTATATTATTTTTTTTTCGCGCTGGGTGGTTTCAAAGATGGCGTCCATCCGGGCACTAAGCTACCGTTCTCAGATGTCCATCATGCATTTTCTGAAACCTGAGATATTAGCCACAAACATGTTCTCTGACTTTGATGAGTATTTCTATGTAATCTGGCGAGCTTTTCGGCTATCACAGTAACTCTTACGTCAGTCTTTTTGTTCTTTCAGCTGAGATGGCGGTGTCGAGGCGAAACGGGTGAAGCTTGAACCTGAGTCGGAACGTGCATCATTTGCAGCAAGAAGTCGCACTCTCGGAATCAGCAAGCCAAGCTGGCAACAGTTTTGGAGACATTGTGCGACGCAGGCGAGTTTAGAACTTTTATCCAATTATAAAGCTAGTCCAAGAAGGGCGCAGTTGAACTTCCTAGTATTCCAATATTGTCCATAGGGCTTGTAGATCAGACTTCACTCACAAAAACACTAGCAATTTTGACCAATCCAGCTAGAGATTCTTCAGTTGATACTGGATCGAGCGTGGACGCGACAATCACGGAAGAGACCGGATCAACTTCAAGGTCTACGATGCTAATGCATTTTTTGCCAGCGTGCTGATAAATTCGTAAAGGAAGTCGTACTCGTGAACAATTGTTCGGCTGTTGAGCTTGAGAGAATAAGACAATAGAGTACTGCGACAGCTCGCATATGATGAGAGAGTTTTGGCATTGACTACACGAGATTGGTTGCAGCTGAGGCTCACTCACCATTCACCTGCTATAGAAACTACCACGGCCCAAAAACTCAAGTAGAACTGACATTGAAGAGAATATGAGCAACAAGAACATGTCTATCATTTTTCATTCGCACTGACTTGTTCTTGAACCCGAGGATGTCACATAGTTGATGTGCACAGATATCCTGTCTTCAGATCAGTGTTCAGTTCATGCGCGCTCCATCAAAGAACTCGCAAACCGCACATTACAAAGAGAGTTTGAGAAATCGTCTCTCTTCTTCAATGTGAAACACCGTGTATTATGATGCCCCGATAATCTGACAAAGCGAGAGATAGCTGCAGAGTGCGTAAACTGAAATCAGAACTGAAAGCAGTGAACGAAGGACGATGACAGTAATATGTGCGTGCAGCTACTTCACTGCGACACGAGACAAAGATGCTCATACAATGAAGTTGGCCGCCCAGCCAGCAGAACTACTTCAGATTACGTGAAGATACCACATTCTCTTCATGTTATCTCGCATACTTTGATTTCCGGGAGTGGGGATAGCTCTGGCGCGTGCGACACAGGGTATGGTCGATGGCTCAAGATATCATAGCTCGTACACCGGGAGCAATCAGAACATCGAAGCATGTCTACTCCCTGGGTCATCAAACGCACCCGCAATCAGAGTCATAGCAAAATTGAATCGACTCGGGCACGGATGTTCGTACACTTCTGGAAGAAATCGAGACAGCGCTATGCATAGACAATTAGCAAGTGTGGAGAAAGATACAGTACCACTTCCGTCACATGTGCACTTCGGTCCCGACTGTATTGCATTCGATACATCGACAGGCTAGAGAATCGCTGAGTGTGGCGGAACACGCATCGCGTCAACGGTATCAGTCACCACGAAGTCGCAGTCGTGTTTGCCGCCCAACCTCCATCGTCAGCATCCAAAGCAGATAAGAAGCATCTATCCGTCTTACCACCGATTTACTCCAATATACAGCGCAGAAACGAGAGGGCCCACTGCAATCAAGCCAGCAGATCTTTCTGCAACTCTTGCAGCGCAACATCACTTGCGCAGCGCCGAAATCACGTATGGATTATGATTCGCATGCTGGAACCATGGACCAACACATCAGTTCGTGGCTGGTTTCAACATCATGACTAGAGATCATGTTCAGGTGACGAAAGAGGTTGGCTACCTGCGACTATAAACGCGCCTGCCACAGATATGGCAACAGTGCAAGAAATATCAGAGAATCTCTAACTCAGTCATCAATTCAGTTGAGCGTATACCGGTGGTGCTAGACCAGGCACATATTGCTAAGGCGACGAAATAGCATGGAGATGTGATCGATTATGGAAGAACTTCCATACAATCTGTAACTTCATGTCTAGCATTGGGAAATGTTTGGAGTGCAGGCCTTCGGGCTGTAGCTGTCGAGTCAGGAGTCATCGCTGAAGGTTCCATCAACAGGGTTCTGGAAGGCAGCAATACAACCGTGCTGTGCGATTCCACAAGTTGATGTACGAGCACTAATGCGCCTCTTTGGAAGGGCTTCCAGGTGTGGATAGAAAGCATCATCCTGACAAGGACCCAGATTCGAAGCATTGACCTCAAAATTCGCAGCATCAAGGATGATGTTTGCCACGAGACTCTCGCTGATGATTCATGTGTATCTTTGACATGTTCGCGAAATACCTACAATTGCGCAACCAAACATGGAGACCTGGCTCGCTTCTGGATGATGTATTATATGATTATAGACCCTGCTGGGGTTGATTCGTGCGGATAGAGAAGGCGACTGGATGCTTCACTTGGCTTGTGTCAGAGAGTGATCCCTTGGTGCTTCGCAATGAACAAGGTGAACTATGCTAGATTCTACATGTACTAGCACAGATGCAACTCCACGAATACCCCGAGTTGTACAGGCATTCAGCAGCTACTCCGTACAGCTTACACCAGAATCCATTTGCCAGAATCGCTGTTGACCAGACAACAGAAGAACAGTCAACAAGATACGCAACAGCTGGAGGAACACGAGTTTTAGTCTTCGACAAGGGGCTGGTCACGATACTATCTAACTGCAGAACATCGGGCTGCTGCACTGAGGCAACTGCGAGAAGATATCCTTGTGAATGGCAGCGACACATCTTACGCCAAGCACCCGACTTGTCTAGTTCTCGCATCAACCGTGATGATCTTGCGTCAAGCTATCTGTGATTTACTGGAAAATGACTGGTCTCATCAATGATCCGTCATGTCTTCTCAGTAATTCTACCGCAGTGGCTGCGAGGAGGACGTTTCTAATGAATACTCAACGCCATGCAAAAGGGGGAAGAGGTGTACCAAAGCTTCCAGAAAACGTCTTGAAGAGGAACTGGCTCTATGACACAGTGAGAAGCTAAACTGAAGACATTTTGTAAGATCAAGCAGAAATTGTGAAGGAGCACAACGGAGAATCGTCCTGAGAGAAGACAACTGTTTGCCACCATGAACATGAAAGACAAGAACCTCGACATGCAACTTGTCCTTTGTCACCCATTAGGCGTTACCATGGTCTTTGGCAAACGTTGATGGTCAATGAAGAAAACAAACAAAGCTGCACTTGCGAAACACATGGAAGGTCTTGTGGAACCAGCCGAGAATATTGACAAGTCAAATGCAATAAATCGATGCGATGGCTCTCAACAAAAGATGAATGGCGAGAACAACACGTTCGAAGAACTATCTGACCGCATCCTTGCTGCAGCGCTTCAGCTGGTCAAGGCAGTCAGCGCATCGATGTTGTCTTTGACACATACACAGAAGGATCCATCAATCAGCTGAACGTGTGAACCGCGTTCAAATGAAGGCATCAGTTTCAGCGTGATCAGACCCGCACACAACAAAATGGAGGTCTCTTGCTTGCGCGAGCAAAAGGAGAAACTGATTGTGTTCTGGCGGAGTCGTGGAAACATGAAAGATATGCGCGGAAGTAGGCACAAGACACTATGTCACCTGTGTGAAAATGTCTGGTACTGACCGCGACAGGTGGAATTGGTGCAAGCATCGAAGTAGCCACGAGGAACACGCGTATGTTCTCAGCACAGCACGCCGCTACCCACTACAGACGTATCATGGTGGCAGATGACACGACGTTCTGATGATCAGTCTTCATCTGAGCAGAACCATCGATATCAGCTCTTCATCAGACGAGAACAAAGGTTCGAGTCAGAATGATCGACGTTGGAAGTTGGCTGCGGTATTGGGGTGTGGAGTTTGCTCTGCATTGCCGGGCTTCATGCATGGGAGTGTGACAACTGTGAGTGCTCTGGCTAGCCAAGAAAGATAAAGGCTTTGAAGCTTGTGCAAGCGAATGATCTGTATCTCCAAGCATCACAGATTGGGATCTTCGTGGAATGTACAACAGAAGTCTTCAATAGCATTCAGGCCTTCACGTTCAGCTGTACGCCAGAAACACCAAGATCGTCGGTGTTAATTCGCTCCGTTTATCACATGTTCTGTGCAAAGAAGGCCAGATTGAATCTGGACAATGTCGCCTTGTGAAGACTCTTGATGCAGCATACGCTTGGGCCAACTATCAGGCGCTATCTGGCGACGCAGCCTTGAAAACCTGCCAGCCGTCCAGCACCATCAGCAGGACATGCTGGGAACTCGATGATGGGTTGCTCACAAATCCGATGTGTGGGGTCTACCAGCTCCAGATGTCGTCTTGAATCTATCATGCACATGCAGAGGATGTGTGAAACCGTAGTCAGATTGCTCCTGCATGATGGGTTGAAGTGCACTGTTGTGTGAAGCTGCAGGGATCTAACATGGGCAGGAAAGATGCTATCGTATCAGATGCCAATGACTCTGATGGCAACTCTGATGATTAACTTGTGTGCACTGTATATGTTAAACATATGTTTGTTGTCTATTATAATGGAGGCTTAATTACCTTAAAATCTTAGAAAGAGATAAAGGTTTAGCAAAATGCATATTCGGAAGATCATAGGTTATGTGCTAAAACATGACATGTTAAATGATAAAAATGTCGAAACTATAGATTTGTTGTCAAAATTGATGTTTATATATATTATCTATAACAAAATGGTCCAAGATGGCCGCCAAAGCGCAGATTCCTATGTAACAATTTCCGACTGCTTATTAGAAATCGTATGGTGTCAAAATCATCTCCGTACGACTTTTCCTAACTTGAGTTATCGTCAGAATAGATAATGCCAGCGCCTAATATAAGTAATTTTCGTCTCTTTACATAGATTTTTGTACACTCGTAGTGATTATATGTTGTATTTTTTTAGTTATTTTTGCAGACAGATGAACGGTGTAGCAGAATGCATAATTTTGAAAATCATACCAGTGTTGTTTCACTAAAAAAAGTACAAGTTAATGCAAAATAGTAATAATATATGATTTTTGTCGATAATTGTTTTTTTATATACTATAACAAAATACTTCATTATTTTTTATTTAGACGGTACAATCGGACGTATATTTATCGTCAACCGCACGTCGATAGCTAGTATAGAACTCCAGATACACGTGCAAAATGTACCACCACAAATGGGCATTTCCGCGCTGGGTGGTTCAAAGATGGCGGCCATCGGGCACTAAGCTACCGTTCTCAGATGTCCATCATGCATTTCTGAAGCTGAGATATGCCCTAATGGAAAATATAAGGAATTACTCCCCCGCCGGAGCATTCACTTCAATATATGGCGGTTGGCTCAAGGACTACACGTTTTGACATTGGAAACAAAAAAAGTTGTGCACTTTTTTGATAAATTATTTTCGGAACAATTTTTCAATAAATAATAATAATAAAATAGTCTCCATGTACACACTTATCTCGTTAGCACTCTTATAACAAAACATTGCGGGAACGCTGTTGTAAACGACGATGATTGGGCATTGTTTAAGAATCGAGAAAGAAATCGAGAAAGTAAGAATGAAAGAAATCGAGAAGTGATAATGGAAGAAAATCGAGAAAGATAGCAGCAGTCGATAATAAGAAAAAATCGAGAAAGAATAAGAAGTGAAATAGAGAAAATCAGAGAATCGAAGTCGATAAAAGAAGAATACAGCAAGTCGATAATCGAGAAAAAATCGAGGAAGAATAAGTAAGTCGATAAATCGAGAAAGAATACAGAGTCGATAAATCGAGAAAAATCGAGAAGAATACAGTAAGTCGATAAATCGAGAAAAAATGAGAAAGATACATAATCGATAAATCAGAGAATAAGAAGTGAAAATCAGAAAAATAGTAAGATCAGAATGAAAATCAGAGAAACAGTAAGTCGATAAATCGAGAAAAATCGAGAATAACAGTAAAGTCGAATAAATCAAGAAAAATCGAGAAGAATACAGTAAGTCGATAAATCAGAAGAATAAGCAAGTCTAATCGAGAAAGAATACAGTAAGTCGATAAATCAAGAAAGATACAGCAAGTCGATAATCGAGAAAAAATAGAGAAGAATACAGTAAGTCGATAAATAAGAAAGATACGTAAAGTCGATAAATAAGAAGAAATAATCGAGAAAGATACAGTAAGTCGATAAATCGAAAGAATACAGTAAGTCGATAAAATAGAAAAAAATCGAAAAGAAAGAATACAGTAAGTCGATAATCGAGAAAGATACAGTAAGTCGATAAATCGAGAAAAAATCGAGAAGATAAGTAAGTCGATAATCGAGAAAGAATACAGTAAGTCGATAATGAGAAAAAAATCGAGAAAGAAAGAAACAGTAAGTCGATAAATCGAGAAAGAATACATAGAAGTACGTCACTAGGAGTCGGAAGTTAAGTCCTCACTGTCCGGAAGTTCGCATATCGCAGTTACGATTATTCCAATTGTTTTTAATGGCCAATTATTCAATTAGCGCAACAGTATTTTGCTTTTCGCAATGTCTCGCAAGGAAAAACAAAGAGAAAGAAAAAAAAAACTTACGGGCAAAAAAAAATTTACTTCCTTGTTCGGAGCACACCAGCTACTTGATGTTACCGAAATTTATACACCGTCTAATTGAAAACGATCATAACTTGGGGCATTGTGCTTATCTATAAATGCGCATAAGAAATCGAGAAATTATTAGAATACACGAAGTCATCATTATCCGAAGTCCGTACGTTGTAACCCGTAATGGGGAATGCGGCTGAGTTCCCTCATCGGCCACGCTACGCAGCAACGTGTCCTGTCATTGGTTGATAAATAAATGGCCATAACTTGGGAAGCACTTGTCGATTAATTTCAAACCTTGAAAAGGCACATCCTCAGGTCCCCAGCAATATACCTGGTAAGTTTCAATTAGATCAACCAGTGGTTATCGAGAAACAGACACACACACACACACACACAACAGCTGAAATATATATATATTTAATATATATATATATATTATATATTATATTATAATTATTTAGATATAGGTAGATGCACACACACGAAAGTATATACATTGAGACTGGGATGGCATTACCGCATAATTGGAGATAACACCAACGCACACACACACACACAACACTACACACACAACACACACCCACACACACACACACACAGTGTGGAGGAACATGTAGATCCAAATAATGGGATCCCACAGGTTCAAATATCCATGTCAACTTGATTTGATTTCAACCAACGTCCTTGCAATGCACGTACAAGTCGTCACGCAATATCCTTGTCATGTCTGTGCAAGCTCCTCTATGAACCTGAGATCACTCAAAGAATTGATGCTCAAATAGCCTTTCCATACCTTATTATCGTGCAGGTATACCCAATGTATGTGGACAAATCCTGAAACGAGTAGGCCATTTGTGCGAATTTCTTGATCACATGTTGATGTTCACCATCTGAGATCTGCATTTTGAGAAGAGTACTTATCCATCCTCCAAGTTGCCAGAGCAGTTTCCAAAGCAAGGCAATTGCTCAGCAATTTACTTGCGACTTCCCAGCAGCAGCAGTCCAGGCAAGGAATTTGGGACAATCAGGGCACCTACACACAATGGCCTACTCATTTTGTAAAAATTTTGTCCCTGTATCATTAGAACCTTTCTACATCCAATGTACCCACAATGAGCTGCGGTCTCAGCAGAGTCATTATCTTCCTGTATCGTAATGAGCCTTTTACAGAAAGGGAAATTAATAAAATACGAGCATATACATTTACTCCGCAGTGTTCGGATATACCATATAGCATCCCATTGCCATAAATTAATAACAAACACTCACATGCTTTGCATTGGACCCTTTTTATGGCTGTCGAGTTGAAGAGCGGCCTCTCGAACAGTCTGGAAAGAGACTGGTTATCTCCATGGCTGGCTGACTATGTCCTTGGCCTCGGAACCTGAATGATCGATTAAACGGTTCTTCCCAGGGCTTTTTGCCGATGACAAACAGTCGGTCATCCCTGAACAAAAATACGCTAAATGTTGACATGTGTAAGATACTGCCTGTGCTACTGAACAAACTTTCCTATGACGTCACAATCGATGACAATCAAGTCATGGGACTTTTAAAATCCTTATCAAATCTAGGCGGAATTGTAGCAGTTTCAAGAAGAGCGGCGTGATCGTAAGAATAGTAAGACCACACGGGAAAAATAGATGCTGCGTATGCGTGATGTAAAGGTGTGATATATGCAAAATTGAATGGAGATGCCGAAGAGAGAACGAGGGAGTCACAAGGAAATCCCAGCAGGGAGGGGGATCGAGCGAGCCCGTGACATGAACAGGAGTAGTAAGTAACCCTTTCTTGTACACATCCAATTGTACCATCACTATCTGAATCCATTGCATGCTCAATGTGAGCATCTGTGAGTAGTATTCCTATTGTTTGTAATCAGCCAGTTCTCCAAAGTGGAGTGATTGCCATGGTTAGATAATTATCTCCTTCACTAATGATTTCAGTTTGCAGGGCTTTCAGGTGCATCTCATAAGTGTTCCACTCTATGAAGCCACCATCAAACCGACAAACACCACCAATCATGAATAGTGGACAAAGTTCTGACTTGTCACGATGAAATGAATCAAGGTTTGATGCTCGAGCCAACTAGTTAATTGTCTGCAATGGTGCTTGGCAACTTGCTGAGGATGATCATGAGATGTCGTTAATTGGCGTACATAAATGAGACGTGATTGTTTTTTGGTTAGTCTACTCGCTCGTCCATAAACACATGTGTGGAACCCTTTCTTGATATTGCCTTCTACTCCCTGCAAACTACATTGTGAACTACAACGCCACTCAGTAGAACGCATGCCCTCCGTCAGGCTGAACAGTTGATGTTTTGTATCCCACTGATAGGCCGGATCTGGATCCAGAGCTGAAGCAAAATGTAACCGTCTTGTTCTTGTCACCAAACCAACTCATCCAGCTAGTTTTCTCATAACTCATCCACAACTTTTCGAGATATCGTGCTATAAATCGTTTTTGGCCGTATCTATCAATGGTGAAGAATCACTTCAAGAATTCTAGTGTCCGGATCTTCACCAAAATCAAATCAATTCTTCCTTATCACACACCCAACCTGTCCACCAAGTTTTGTCCGAATCCGTCCACAAGTTTGAGACATCGCGCTTGCGGACAATCAAACAAACAAACAACAAAAGGCAACATGCAGAGCAGGATACTTGCTAAATCCACCCCCCCCCCCAAAAAAAATGTTTCCATGGATATATCAAATTATCCATTTTATTAATGTTAAAATGGATGATCTCAATCAAAGTTCAGGTCAATCGGATGAAAATTGATTATTTTTCAGATGAAAATGGATTTTAGAAAGTTGACCTCGAGTTGAACTTTGACTTTTGACCTCAAAAATGGTTGCTTTCCCAATTCAGTGAGGCATTATGCAACTGCTGTTTATTTTTCAAGTTAATAGTTTGAAAATTGTTGATTTTACAAGTTTGACCTTGAGGTGACCTTTGACATTTTGACCTCAAAAATAGTTGTTTTCCCAATTCATTGATTGTTCAACTTTCAAGTCAATCGGCTGAAAAATTAAAATTTTAGAAATTTCACCTCAAGATAACCTTTGACCTCAAAATCAACAGGCTCCTCAGTTGTGGCTACCTCTTCAACTTGGTAAAGTTTCATGACGATTGGTTTGAATTGTGACCCGCACGCGACTGACAGAAAATCACTCGTACAGTGACTCAGGGTGAAAAGGAATGGCACTCGGTAGAGCACGTACAGTCCTTTTGGAGAGGCAGTCCTTTTGGAGAGACATCGTGAGAGAGTGAGACTTGTCAAGATTGAAAGACATGTTCCACGTGTTGGACCAGTTTGTGATTTTATCCAGATCTGCAGAGAGCAAAGAAGCTGCTGCTTGCCAATCTGAGGGATGACAGATGGTACGGCAGAGGGTGGAGTCATCAGCAAAGAGATAAAGAGGATTTTCCGGAGTCGCAGAGGTCATTGATGAAAACGAGAAAAAGCACAGGGCCCAGAACACTGCCTTGAGGAACTCCAGCCTGGACAGGAAGAGCTATATGATTTAATGCATTCGCTGCTCGACCTTGCGCCCTGTCCCCCAGAGGACCTGCCTATCCATAGCATCTACCAGATCTGTGTCTATTTTCAGAGGTTTCATGACGTGCTCAACAGGGAATCAAAGGAAATCTGGAAGAAAAAAACCTGGACGTTTTAAAAAAAAAAGTTATAATGTTTGTGCGGAGTACGACTGCAATGTTTATTTCATGGGCGATTGAACTTTGCGATGTCTTCAGGATTGTTCCACATTAAGCTGCAACTACTTCATGGATAAAGTCATTTTATTTCATTAACTGCTGCATGCACGGTGAAGACCGGCTTTAAAGTTATGGGGATCCTATACGAAATGCAGTGACAGCCTGGCCAACCATACCTTATCAACCATTTAATTGAAATGCTTGCGTGAGTGCTTAAAGAGCAGGTTGCGGGTCACCAAACATGTTCTGAAAATTTATCAATATGATTATATGTGCATTATTAAATACCTATGGAGTTTCTGGCCCTGAGACATATAAATTTGAGCACTTGCAAGTGCAAGAAAACGGCCTATTTCGTGTACAAGTGGCAGGACTGACTGCCTGCTCAGGGAGGACGGAAACCTCCCGTGGAGCAGAAGGGGAAAGCTCGCTTGACTTGATTTTCAGTACGAATACAGACCGTGAAAGCGTGGCCTCGCGATCCTTTTGACTTTTTGGGTTTTAAGCAAGAGGTGTCAGAAAAGTTACCACAGGGATAACTGGCTTGTGGCGGCCAACGTCAATAGCGACGTCGCTTTTTGATCTTTCGATGTCGGCTCTTCCTATCATTGCGAAGCAGAATTCGCCAAGCGTTGGATTGTTCACCCACTAACAGGGAACGTGAGCTCGCAAGAATAAGGTAAGTTTGGTGCAATTTGAGCTTTTTATTCGTCGAGTTATGAATGTTTCAAGTTGAGGGCGCTGGCGCGTATGGCCGCGGGCGCCTTGGCTAGATCTAGGCCTGGGCGCTTTTTCCACAAAGATGAGGTTTAAAAATCATTTTTCATCCCAATAAAGGTTATCATCACGTGCCTGACTTGTTAAGCTGTCGGATTATGTAAAGATTGTTCGTGGATGGCTGAATATTACGGTTTTATGACTTTGACAAAAAATTTTAAATAATGCCGTGAATTCCTGTGGTGAATTGAGATTTTTGCTTCAATCGACGTTGCGGGTTCGTTTTAAAGTCAATTCAAATTCTGTTTTCGGTTTTTGCAGTCGCTTGGGATGCTTAACACTCGGTAGATGTGAAGTTTGTAAAATTCGATATTTTATAAGGTTATGTTCGATGGCGTGCAGGGCCTAGGGCGCCTTGACTAGATGTTAGGCCGCAGCGCTTTTTCCACAAAGATATTGTTTAAAAGTTAAAAATCAGGGAAATTCGCCCGTTTTGTTTATACAAATCTTATCCACTGCCGGCGAATGTTTGATTCCTTCGGGAATCGGTGGGAGCGATTACCCGTTTCCCCCGCATTTTCGCAAAACATGACGACACACGTACGAGGCATGACGTACAAATATCCAAATAATTTTGTTCTACAATAATTCAAAATAAAAAAGGATAATATAGACAGTTGCAAGCTCAAAAAAAGCGAAAGAACGGCCCGCTCAACTGGACACTTCTTCAATGAAAGAGTGAGCTTCCGCTTGTTTTGGAGAACGTGACGTCACATCCATATATGGGCACGCGGCTGTTTTTTTTCAACAGCCTCAAGAAATAACAACTTCGGAGTTAAATTTCATTAATTCTCCCAATAGGCAACACAATAGTTTGCATCGAACTTATTA
>CM068961.1:123623410-123634109 GCA_035128595.1 Eptatretus atami
TTCTTCTTGCTGACACCATGATTTTACTGGTGGTTTCATATTAATCATTTTAAAAAAATTTTATTTTAAAGACTGGCTTTTTTGTTTTAGCTTGTGAAGGTATATTGTTACGGATTTGGAAGCCTCTTGCACACAGACAGTGCAGCAGTCCCAAAGTTGTTATTTCGTTAAGTATATGTGTATAGTTAGAATCCACCCCCTGTGTCTAACGGGAATTTAAGTGTGCGCTGCGAGTTATTTTGTAGTTGGTTTTTTATATATTCCCCAACAACAACATCCTGCTTCGTTCCGCCACCCAACAAACCTTCGCGCACCGACTCCATTACCCACGTGTTTTTGGCTGAAGGCGTGGGCGGGGCCTCCATCGCCTCAGATCGAGGCTCCGCTCCGAAGAAGGGCAGGGAGTGTTTCTTCCAGCCAATGGACGAAGAGCGAGCAAAGCCGAGGCGCTCCAGCCAATGGGAAGCCAAGGCCAGAAACAACTACAGAGCCTCCGGGGGCGGCCACCGACACTCCACCCGTCCAATGGGAGGCAGAGTTACCTCAGAACAGATCCCTCCCACCTGCAGGAGGGTTGAAGAATTGTCGGTGCGATCCGTCTGGGTCGTCTCGTCTGGTCTGCTGGCCATCTTCCGTCTTGGTGCTGGCTGGCGTCTGCCGCTTCGTTTTGTGCTTGGTGCGAGAATTGTCCTGTGGGTTCGAGTCCCACCGTGGTGGTTGGAGCGTCCGCATCTTCCCAAGCCCTTCCACAAGAATCCCAGCTCCACAAGGGCAGTCGGCAAGCCGTGCGAACGCGGCCAGTACCAGCAGACTCTGACCTCCAGCCTGTCTAGCCCTTGGCTCGAGGGTCGAAATAATAACAATCCGGGTCCATTTTCTTTTGGTGTGTGTGTCTGTGTGGCGCCGTCCTATAAGTAGAAATTGTTAAGTGCTATTTGCTCACTGTACATTGCCTGCATATTCGTGATAACTCTGCTCTGTCTCCCTCCCTATTATTGTAAATAAATCCCCTGTTAAATGTACCAGCTCTTCGCCTGTCGTTTCTACCATTGCCTAGCATGGTTCGGGCTTGAGAATTGTGAGGCCGTTTGTGCCATAAATTGTTCATTTGGTCCGGCGCGGCTTTGGTAACTTCCGCTCGGTTAAGCCGGATCCGAGTCGGTAACAGCGACTCGGTTCGGACAAAGTCGGCCGAGGCTGTGGCTCCCCGGTAGTTAGACGGCGTGGGTACTTAGGAAATTGGAATTGGACAAGTGGACCCTACCTCACGCCGTCAAAAATATTGGCGACCACGGTCCTTTAAGCGACCCGTCGACTCTGGAGTTATCCGGTGACGACCTTTCTATTCCGGGTGTTCGGTGGGAGACGGCCCTACTGCCTCGTCTAGCGGTCGTCCCTCGACACGACCCCGGCCCACAACAATATCATTATTTTCATGGAATCCTCACAAGCATGCTGTCTTCTCTACCCCACCTTGTGTCGCATCAACGACGCGTGGCTACAACTCCGGCAGTACCTTACCCTCCCTTTCTTTATTCTCTCCACACATTTTAACTACCCATTTCCTTTTTGTGTACATATTATGAAGATTTCCTGCAACGTTTTGTGTTTTTGACATTGTTTGGGATCGGATGAGATGCTGAGAGAATTGCTTCTCTCCTTTCATCGTGTGCCAGGGTGGAAGAGGCTGATGTTGACCGCACCCAGAACGGCGGGTGAAGCAGCGTACTTGGAATTTGAGTCTGCTCGGTTGGCCGAGCTCCGTTGGACAACCCAACGCTGCGCCTCTCGCAACTTCGGCAGCAACTCCGTCGCGAGTGGCGTCTTTCACCGGACAACCCTTGAACAAAGCTCATGTTAACTACAATGCCTAAAGCATTTGAGAATCGGCACGTGAGGGCTAACGGAAGGATCGAAGTGGGCTATCCTGGTTGTTAAGTGTGTTTTCATTTGTGAGTGATTTTTTTTCAGTGTTTTTGAGGAGAGCGATGACTTGGGTGAACTAACTTATGCAAACGTCCAACTAAAGTGGCGTTTTTGGCCCGGGAGGGGGGGGGGGGGTGTCCCGCAGGAATTTCACAAAATGAAAGAGATCTCATTAAAGATGGCGGTGGGGCAAACTCTGGCCCATCATGGATCCACCTGAAAACGGCATTGACTTGTGTGATGTCATGATTATCCGTAGAGGGGGCTTATCGTGGTCCCGATAAACCCTGAAAGAGAATGTAGGCTAGTGCAGCTTCTTGGATGGGAGCCAAGTAGATCGAGTGTCGACCCGAACCCCATTATCGTTAATGGAATGTTTTTATTCAATTCCCATTGGAGAATATCCCAACGGCTGAAACCCCCGCCGAGTTCCCAATGGAAATTCGTTGGACATTGCATGAGGGCTGGTTTTTCCGATTATATCGGTTGGTTGTGTTTTCGAGAACCACGCCTAGTAAATGAATGCAGCCCTATTTATTTTTTATTTTTCGTTTTGTTTGTGAAGGAAAAAGACGACAATTGTGTTGCTTTCTGCTTCATTGTGGGAAGCGTAATTTTTTGCAAGAGCGATAGAAGATAAATATGCAGCCGCCTTGAAGCTACATTAAAAAGCTCCTCAATGAAGCTACTTGAGTAGTTTATCGAGTTAACAATGAGAATTTTCCCGAACTTCCTCGTGTTTGTTACGATTGATTGTTAATTTGTGCGCAAGTATCGTGATGCGATGCACCGTACGTTCCATCCGGACTTGCACTGCTCTAACCGAGGCAGCGGCGATGTGATTGACAGGGGTGAAAGCACGTCCGGATCAACGTCGTACTTCACGTCTCCTCGGAATACGAGAAGCGTTCACAAAGTTCTCGAACGAGACGCGATGGTCTTAGAAACGCCGACCTTCTTCCTTTCTTTTTCGATGTATCAATCCATGATTGGAAAGGAGATATATTTTTTCTCGGTTGATGTCGATCTCTACTCGAAAAAATAAAGAAAAAAACAAAAAGCTTTAACTTATCTCGTTCTGAGAACTTTCTGGATGCCGCGCTTCGGTGCTTTGCCACGAGACTCCAACTTTGTCTTCCTGTGCTTCAAAAATGCTCCAATATTTTTACTTTAAGTGGATGTCATGCTGTCTTCAGTTTTCAGTCCTGTCTTCTAAATTCATAAATCTCAACAAGTATGTAAAGGGAGCAAAGAATGTCATCTCTCACACCCAACGTTTTAACATCTTTTCGAGGTCACCTCGAAAAGGGCATTGATTACAGCAATTGGCTTGAAAGGCTGATTGACTCCATCTTGAGCACAATCCTTCTTCTGATTGTTCATTTGGTGATGCACTCACGTTCCTTTCCTCGCTACTTTGTTTATCTATGGGTGGTAACATGATGATGCAAGTGAAAAGGTCGAGCAACAAAAAATGGCTATACGTTATGATGAGTTGAGATTGTTGTTTTGAAGCCGAGAGTCGGTCCGGCATGCCGATGTTAACCTTGCGTGTCCGTGTGCGCTCGAGATGTGCTTTTGAAGGTTGTTGGTTGTATTAAATCGTGGTCGATGTGCACAGCTTTGGAAGGTGTATTCAAAAGTTTTTAATCGAGTAACATCTGCAATGATAGAATCGAGGCTCCGCAAGGTCTGCGGTTAAAACAGTCATGTGCCGTGCTTGTGCTCATGGTTCATCATTATTTTTAATCCTTCTGAACGGATACAATGGATTTGAAATGCTTTTACATGCATTGGCTCGATCTTGTGGAGTGTTTTCAAGTTCAAGGAGTCCAACAAATTGTGTCGCTCGACGCCCAGGCTACCGTCCTTTCAGAGGCATTAATCCTTCTGCTCGTTGCGGCGTTAATCTGCTGATGTGGTAGTAATGACAATATATATATATATATATATAACAAATCGGAGGAATGTCCTTGCCGTGCGTTCCCTTGCCACGCAGCGGTAACACGATCCGAATCTCGATGCAGCCGTCGTACTGTACATGGCGTTGTTGTTGCATCCAACTTGTGAAACTTCAGTTAGGGTCCATGAAACGTGAGTGTGAATCGGTTTAGTGTTTAAACCTCTTCATTGTGGAAGTCGTAAGGTGCGATTGTAAGTGGCTTTTTGGCGGCACTGTTGATTTTCGTGATTACTGGACATCAGGATCAGCATGATGTCGCAACACATTTGCGTGCGTGCGTGCGTGCGTGCTCTGTACTTTTTATTGGCAGTACTGCAATTAGCAAAAAATCTCTCGTGTGGATAAGATTGTCATTTGCCCGAACACACGCAAAACTTAAAAGAAAAAGTAATATAAAAATACATTTTGCTTAAGCCTGATATTTTCATTGTCTATTGTTAAATTGGATAATTTAAATTATCAAAGGGTCGTTATTTTAAAACTGTTTATAACACTGGAAGCCTGGTGTTGGCCTAACGGTTAGGCAGCTGGCTTAAGGTCCTAAGGTCCTGAGTTCAAGCCCTTGTCGGATATTGAATTGATACCAGGTGGGGTTGACTCTGCCTGTCATCCTTCTGAGGTCGGCAAAATGAGCGTCAGCTTGCTGGTATCCTGCGTCGGAGTGGCCCCGTCCAAGATTGTGTCCAATAGCCAAGGAACTGCTTAGGCAGCACCAACGCTCTGCACAGAGTATGGTCCCGATGATGGATGGACCAGGTGGGGTTGACTCAGCCTGTTGTCTTTCTTCCGGGGTCGTTAAAATGAGTACCAGTGTACTTGGTGATAACCATTCGGGGTAATCAGCGTCGGAGTGGCGACCCGTCAAGGACTGTACTACTTGCCAGTGAAACTTCCTCGGCAGCCCATTGCGCCTTATGGCACGAAAGGAATGGTATATTAATATAACACTTGCTCTGCAGCAATCTGTCTGTCTGTCTGTCTGTTTGTCTGCGACCGCCGTTTCTCGACGACCACCGCCAGTCCGATCTGGTTGACTTTCCAGGAATATTGCCGGGACCCGCGGATGTGCCTTTTCATGGTTTGATATTAATCGGACGAGCGGTTCCCAAGTTACGGCCATTTATCTGTCGACCAATGACAAGACACGGTGCTATGACATCACGAATGACGTCAAATTAATGTTTATTTTTTATTTTTTATTTTTTTTTTTTGCACGATGACGGGGGGGCGAGAGGGGCGAGAGAGAGCGCGCGTCACAATTCAAGAGAGGGGAGAGGGGGGCGAGAGAGAGGGGGCGTCACAATTCTTCTTCTTCTTCGTTTGATATGACGTCACAATTGACGCTGGGGACCTGTGTTGTTTCCCAGGTGTTTCCCAAGTTATGGCCATTTATGATACGGTTGGTCCAATCTAATTGAAACAATGCCCCAATCCAGTCGTCGTTTACGAGAGCGAAGGAACGAAGCTGCACATACTGCACGCACCTACGGGCACGCACTAGTCTTTCAAATGATGTGATGACACCAAAAGTGGTGTTTTGGTGTTTGTCATATTTAACGTGACTTCCAGCCATTACCAATTACCATCCTGCGTGGCACTTGAACGGCAAGCTCATTTACACTTGTGCTTTGGGACACAAAGTACAGCGTGTCCCACAAAGTTCTGACATTTGTGCTTCAGCATTGTCAGAAGTTTGTGGAATGCTGAAAGCAACAACCCTCGTTTCATCAGCTTCACCGGGGGGCAAGCAGGATTCGCTATTTTGGCACCATGTTGCCGAAGTCACATGACCACAAGTCCCGAAGTTAGTTTTATGCGAGTTTCATATTTCTGTGCCCTGCAACATTATTCTAATGTGAAAACAATGGAGGTTGACCTCTCTTGACCTTGAGGTCACTGACCTTTCACTCAGGACTCAAATGTGCTGTCCCGATTGCGAAGTGGTTAAGTTAAGAATGCCACAAATACCCAGTTTATTCGAAGGTTGGTGTCGACGTGTCCATTACACGTCACACAGATATCTGAATAACTGGGAGTCTGATTTATGCTGTGCATACCTCGGTTAGTGGAGCATCCTCCAAAACAGGAGTAGAGGCAGTGCACTTGAGGACTGTCTTGACACATTTTCATCGCCCAGTGCATCCCTTCGTACATTCTACAGCGAATGAGTTCATAGCACGACAGTGATGCTTCTGGAAGGGTGATCCACAGTGATCGCCGTCCTGTTGTGTCCTTCCTCCAGCCCAAGTCTAACGGGCTTGGAAGCTCGGGGTGGAGTTGAGGCCCGGTTCCAGCAGTTGACTTGATAGCTGGCCCGTTTGATATGCTGCTTCAGTGCTGCCTATGTTGGTGTATGTTCTCCAGGTTCAACTTCTGTGTGAACAGTTGCTTCCTGGCATCATTGACCTCCATGATGTCACTTGTGTGGTCAGAGTAACACCACAGACCGCTCCAGCACCGACATCGTTGGGTCATTGATTTCACTTTGCATGAGTGTTCGAGTCTTCGAATGCCTTGGGAAAACCTTCCACCTTGTCCCAGGTGATCCTTTTCCTCTCTTGCGCAGCCTGCGAATGCGTGGAAGACAGACAGTGGCACCACACCCTTGGCTCCGTCCCATTAGTCTACCTGTGTTAACCTTGGGTTTTAATAAGGCACAAAGATGTAAATGTTTTTTGCAATATCTTAACAGTTTATTATATATATATATATTTCAGTAAAATGTGCCTGATGGATGGGTGAAGGTTGTAACCAAGCTGGCTATGCTCGAGCTTTGGGCACCTGTGTAGGATAGGATGTTTGGAGAAACCTGATCATGAATGTCAGTTGAAGTTGGACACGACTTAGTGGAACGAGATAACTAATCAGTAAAATTGGTGTCCCTTTGAGGGAAATCGACTTTTATCCTGGGTGATTCATAGCCCTGACTTTTTTCATGGGTTCTGTAGTTTCAAAATTGCATGCCAGAGAAAATGTATCCTTAATGTTGGATTAATCAGATAACTTCAGTTAAAGTAAACCTCGTAATCCTCGTGTTAAGCTCTTTCTCAATATAAATCACCCCCATGAACATGCAAAGGATCACTAACGAGACCTCGTAACGGCAAGTGCCGCGAGTTGAACGTACCCATAGTGAGATGTTCAGAGGTCATTGAACTCTCGGGCCATCTTGAAAAATGTATGGTGTCAATGGGCTGCCAGGATGGCCAAAGGTGTGCACACTCACCTTAAGCTGTCCAGCCTGGGTTCGATCCCGACCCAGATAGAATCTGCTCTCTCCGCTGTTTCACAGGCGGGTGATTTATCAATGTTGTGCCGTCCCCCGAGACGTTAAACGGGCGTCCTGTCTGATAGCGTTAGGTGGTGGACGTTAAGATCCCTCAGTTCATCCATCCACCTTTTCCACCCCTCTTCATTCCCACAATTCTCCTGACCCAGTTTTTCTACAAACCTGAGGCCTTTTGTGTTGTCTCTCTGTCAGTGCCACCGTCTCCAGGCCGTAAAGGTAGGGCCGGCATTACCCATGACATCAGAACTTCCCTTTCTATTTTCGTGACATCTTCTGTCTGTTTGTCATCATCTTCTTGTACACACCTCATCAGTGCCTGGTGCTCTTCCTTCATCCTTTTCAATGCCGTCCATACTTCCTCCTCTGTGACCTCCACCAATCCACTTTCCCTCTACAGAACACGGCAGCTCCAGCTCACTTGCTTCCTTCTCGGTTCAACAGCTCTTTGAAATATCCCTCCACACCTTCAATACTGTTGCTGTGCGCCCCTGTGTCACTCGCCTCCCACCACCATCCTTCATCACTTCCCCCCCCCCCCACCCCCCCCCCCCCCCACTTAATATCCTTAGCATCCACATCCCTGTCACTGCCAATTTATATATAATCTTCCTCTTCCAACTTGTTGTACACCTCTTCATATCATTCCTCACCTTATCCACGTTCCCTTTGCTGCTTTCTTTTTCTGCCCATACAGGTGCAGCAACCCAGCATCTTGCTGCCTCCCCCTCTCATTGTCTTCTCCATTCTCTTCCAGCCTCTTTACACCAAAGACTTTGCCACCTCCTCTGTCCACCATTCAGGTTTCTATCCCTCGACGATGCACCCTTTCCTGACTTTCTTCCACATAAAACTTCTGCAATTCCCCTAAACGCTTCTCCGTACTTCTTCACTCCTCCTCCAAACCTTCCGCTTCTTCACTAATTATTTCCACGCCATTATCCTTCCGTCATCCCCGTGTGCAACAGCCTGTATCCTCCTACCAACTCCTCGCACTGTTCCCTTTTCATCTGGTCTCCTCACACAAACACTCTCCAACTCCTCTGCATCATCTGCACCACTCGACCCCCTCCCCCCCCCCCCCATTGATCCACATTCAAACTACCTAGCTGAACATCGCTGCTTGCCTGACAGAGCCAGAACCATCTTGGATAATTTGGGACCTCAGGCATCAATCAGCAGTGCTGCCCAGGCTGACCTGTGGACCTTCTCTCTGTGAAAAAAAAAAAACAGGTTAAAGAATCACCCAAATTGGAAGAAAGGAGGAGAAGTCTCCAAATTGGCAAATGTCTGGTCCATCTGGGGAGAAGGGGTAAAACCTCTGCCGACGTACATAATATGTGGATGGCCCGAAGCAGTGTTTAGATCCACAGACAGTTGAACCACGAGTAAATTAATAAAAGGTCAAGGGGTCGGTCGGTGCAGCTCGCAAACTAGAACAGAACTCGGCAGAGCGCGTACCTCCGCCAGGCTGAACAGGTTACGTTTTGTATCCCACCGATCGGCCGGATCTGAACCAAAATCGAATTGGCTTGTTCTTGTCAACTACCCAACTCATCCACCGAGTTTTATCATCATCATAACTCGTCCACAACTTTTTGAGATATCGTTTGTGGCCCCATCTCTCAATGGTGAAGAATCACTTAAAATTATAGTATCCGATCTGGATTTTCACCAAAATCGAATCAATTCGCTCTCATCACACACCAAACCTGTCCACCAACTTTTATCCAAATCCGTCCACAACTTTTCTGAGATATCCTACTCACATACAGACAAACAGACAGATAGACGGACAGGGCTGAAAACATCTTCGGTGGCAGAGGTAACTGGAGAGTTCACAGAACACCTTACCCCACTCGGTCTTGAGAAACAAGGTCATGGGCGGCATCTACAAGCAGCATATGTGATTGGTCGAGACGACGTAAAAAGCCATAATATTGTCCTGGTACTGCTAAACAGAAGGGTTTTGAAATTTCCATAAAGGCCATTTGTGTTCTCCAGTGTTCAAGTAAATAATTCAATTGAAATGAAATAGAGAATTTGAAGGATGCAAAAATAAATACATAAAAGTATTCCAAATTTAACCGCTGTTTATACAGCATCTTACACCACCTTATTCAACAGGTTACGTTAGTTATCTGTATGCCTGGTGCTGCCTTAATGGTTGGGGTGGTGGGCTTGGGATCCTAGGATTCTGAGTTCAAATCCCACTCTGCGGTTGAATTAATACCAGGTGGGGTTGACTCTGCCTGTCATCCTTCCGAGGTCGGCAAAATGAGTACCAGCTTGCTGGTATCCTGTCCAGGATTGTGCCCAATAGCCAATGAGACTGCTTAGGCAGCACCAACGCTCTGCACAGAGCATGGTCCCCATGGATAGTTGAATTAGTTATTTGTGTCTGTTGTTCGTGTCCTTTATGACTTCCTGAAAAGCATTAAGTTTCCTGCTTGGAATGATTTTTCAATTTTGTTTGACTGCCAGACAGGCAGACGGAGTGAACCAAATTTTCTCACTCTGGCGCGTGTGCGATCGCGATGGATCCAGAGACAAACTACTGTTAAACCACAGGTTTCGTTTTCTGATTCATGTTCAAAATAAAAAAAAACATTCAATTGAAATCAAGTTGTTCCTCGATCATAAACCGACGTTCGTAAGCAGACAGAAAGTGAACTAATTGTTTAAACCGGGTTTTCGCTTCGCACGCGTGGGGTAATAAACTACACAACATAATCTATTTCAATTGTTCAATTAAATCGAGCTCCTCTCGAGCATACCTGAGAGCAGCTATAGCGTCATCCACCGAGCGTGCCACAACAGCTTCGGAGTCCAATATACGGTTCATGTTCTCCTCCAAAGGCTGTGGTTGCTGCACCTTCGCTGGTACTGTAAGCAAACCGGTGAAAGAAGTTCTGAGTTAGTAACAGGATGGAACGAGAAAACGAGCTATCAGAGCTATCAGAGATTGCAGACCATCATGAGGACTTGTTTTGTGTGGTGTTTGAGTACTGGTGTGTTACGTAATTAACAAACAAAACTAGTACTGCCACTTTATACCTGCTGGCAGTGATGACCGGGTACCAAGACGTCCCAGACACCTGACCCTGACCCATGATGTTTATTATTATTATTGAACTGAATTCAGAATGGGATTAAAATAAATTCAATTCAAATCAAATGGAAGACCAAATAGGTTCAGTCCTGTACTGGAGTAATCAGAAGGAACCCAAACAAGCAAAAAAGCAAAGATCAAGTCATCACGAGGAACCTGGATAGGATTCACATTTCAGCTGCTACTCCTCCACCCTCAAACCCATCCAGGCACAGCCAAGTGAGCCCAATTCATTAAATAAATAAATAAATAATAATAATTTTAAAAAACACCCTGATAAAAAAAATTAAATTATTCTGGCTGCCAGACCGTGTGTCCGATCAGGTTGAAACTTAAAACATCTATTCCCCATCACTACTGGATGATAATTGTAAAGTTACACATTACTCGATGAAGCATTTCAAGAGAATTT
>CM068961.1:123653649-123669134 GCA_035128595.1 Eptatretus atami
AAAGAGAGAGATGATGTGGGCTTCGCCTGCACAAGCGCAAATCCAGGAAACGATGCCTGCTCTGACGCAAAACTCGGTAATTAATTATACCTATCTTATTTGGGTTTGTGAGTTATTTTATTCGATCAACTGTCAGACCTCTCAATTTGGCAGTGACTTGCTGAAACAAAGCCTCAAAATTGGGTCAATGTTGGAGAGAGAGAAAGAGACAGAGACAGAGACAGAAAAAGAGACAGAGACACAGAGAGAGAGAACACAGGCAGACCGAGACAGAGAGAGACACAGAGAGAAGAGAGAGAGACAGAGACAGAGACAGAGAGAGAAGATAATATTTTGCATTCTGTGGCACTGTGTTCACTATTCATCGATTGAGAGTGAACAAGGAATGCCTTTGCTTTGTGAGGATATTCAAGGTGACTCCTGCACTTACAGTGCTTCAGAAAGTATTCACACCCCTTGACTTTTTCACATTTTTGTTGTTACAGCCTGAATTAATAGATTAAATTTCAATTTTTTTCACCGATATACAACGCAAGTGAAAACATGTTTTCAGAAAATTTTACAATTTATCAAGAGTGAAATACAGAAATATCTAATTTACATAAGTATTCAGCCCCCTGACCAATTTTGTCGAGGCGCCTTTGGCAGTGATAACAGCTTCGATTCTTCTGGGTATGTCTGTTTCAGCTTTGCACATCTGGATTTGGGGATTTTCTCTCATTCTTGTAGATTTGATCAAGCTCTGTGAAGTTGGATGGGGAATGTTGGTGAACAGCAATCTTCAATCTTTCCACAGATTCTCAATGGAATTCAAGTCTGGGCTTTGGCTGGGCAACTCAAGGACTTTCATGTTCTTGTTCTGAAGCCATTCCAGTGTTGCTTTGGCTGTATGCTTGGGGTCATTGTCCTGTTGGAACGTAAATCTTCACCACAGTCTAAGGTCTTTTGCACTCTGAAGCAGGTTATCCTCATTGATTTGGCTACATTTGGCTCCATTATTGTTCGCTCAATCCTTACAAGTCTCCCTTCCCCTGCACTGAAAAATATCCCATAGCATGATGCTGTCACCAATGCTTCACGGTGGGGATGATGTTCGATGGGTGATGACCTGTGCTCGGTTTCCACCAGACGTAGCACTTTGCATTCAGGCCAAAGAGTTCAATTTTTGTCTCATCAGACCACAGAATGTTTTGCGTCATGCTCTCATAGTCTTTCAGTACTTTTTGCAAGCTCCAGGTGTGCTGTCATGTGCCTTTTTCTCAGGAGTGGCTTCCATCTGGCCACTCTCCCATAAAGCCTAGATTTGTGAAGTGCTGCAGAGACTGTTGTCCTTCTGGCAGGTTTCCCATCTCAACCAAGGAACTGTGTAGTTCTGTCAGAGTTGTCATTGGGTTCTTCCTCACCTCCCTGACCAAAGTCCTTTTTGCCCAGTTGCTCAGTTTGGTCGGATAGCCAGCTCAAGGAAGAGTCTGTGTCGTTCCATATTTTTTTCCATTTCCCATTGATGGAGCTCACTGTACTCTGGGAACTTTCAACATTCTAGAAATTGTTTTATACTCTTCACCAGATTTATGCCTCCTCACAATTATATCTCTGAGTTATACGGACAGTTCCTTGGACTTCGTGGGAGAGTTTCTGCTCTGACATGCACTGTCAACTGTGGGACCTTATACGGAAAGGTGTGTTTCTTTCTAAATCATGTCCAACAAATTGAATTGGTGACAGGTGGATTCCAATCAAGTTGTGGAGACGTCTCAGGATGATCAAAGGAAATTGGATGCACCTGAGCTCAATTTGGAGTGTCATAGCAAAGGGGTTGAATACTTATTGATTCAAAGACAGTTCAGCTTTTCATTTTTAATTATGTTGTATGATTTAGAAAGAAACACACCTTTCCGTATAAGGTCCCACAGTTGACAGTGCATGTCAGAGCAGAAACTCTCCCACGAAGTCCAAGGAACTGTCCGTATAACTCAGAGATATAATTGTGAGGAGGCATAAATCTGGTGAAGAGTATAAAACAATTTCTAGAATGTTGAAAGTTCCCAAGAGTACAGTGAGCTCCATCAATGGGAAATGGAAAAAAATATGGAACGACACAGACTCTTCCTTGAGCTGGCTATCCGACCAAACTGAGCAACTGGGCAAAAAGGACTTTGGTCAGGGAGGTGAGGAAGAACCCAATGACAACTCTGACAGAAACTACACAGTTCCTTGGTTGAGATGGGAGAACCTGCCAGAAGGACAACAGTCTCTGCAGCACTTCACAAATCTAGGCTTTATGGAGAGTGGCCAGATGGAAGCCACTCCTGAGAAAAAGGCACATGACAGCACACCTGGAGCTTGCAAAAAGTACTGAAAGACTATGAGAGCATGACGCAAAACATTCTGTGGTCTGATGAGACAAAAATTGAACTCTTTGGCCTGAATGCAAAGTGCTACGTCTGGTGGAAACCGAGCACAGGTCATCACCCATCGAACATCATCTCCCACCGTGAAGCATGGTGTGCAGCATCATGCATGGGATATTTTTCAGTGGCAGGGGAAGGGAGACTTGTAAGGATTGAGCGAACAATGAATGGAGCCAAATGTAGCCAAATCAATGAGGATAACCTGCTTCAGAGTGCAAAAGACCTTAGACTGTGGTGAAGATTTACGTTCCAAAGGGACCAAGTGACCCCAAGCATACAGCCAAAGCAACACTGGAATGGCTTCAGAACAAGAACATGAAAGTCCTTGAGTTGCCCAGCCAAAGCCCAGACTTGAATTCCATTGAGAATCTGTGGAAAGATTGAAGATTGCTGTTCACCAACTCCCCATCCAACTTACAAGAGCTTGATCAAATCTACAAGAAATGAGAGAAAATCCCAAATCCAGATGTGCAGCTGAAACAGACCATTACCAGAGAATCGAAGCTGTAATCACTGCCAAAGGCGCCTCGACAAAGTATTGAGTCAGGGGGCTGAATACTTATGTAAATTAGATATTTCTGTATTTCACTCTTGATAAATTTGTAAAATTTTCTGAAAACATGTTTTCACTTTGTCGTTTGTATATCGGTGAAAAAAAATTGAAATTTAATCTATTTTAATTCAGGCTGTAACAACAAAAATGTGAAAAAGTCAAGGGGTGTGAATACTTTCTGAAGGCACTGTAAGTGCAGGGAGTCACCTTGAATATCCTCACAAAGCAAAGGCATTCCTTGTTCACTCTCAATCGATGAATAGTGAACACAGTGCCACAGAATGCAAAATATTATCTTCTCGTCTCTGTCTCTGTCTCTGTCTCTCTCTCTCTCTCTGTGTCTCTCTCTGTCTCGGTCTGCCTGTGTCTCTCTCTCTGTGTCTCTGTCTCTTTTTCTGTCTCTGTCTCTGTCTCTTTCTCTCTCTCCAACATTGACCCAATTTTGAGGCTTTGTTTCAGCAAGTCACTGCCAAATTGAAGAGGTCTGACAGTTGATCGAATAAAATAACTCACAGAACCCAAATAAGATAGGTATAATTAATTACCGAGTTTTGCGTCAAGAGCAGGCATCGTTTCCTGGATTTGCGCTTGTGCAGGCGAAGCCCACATCCTTAGGATCTGCTGCCCGACCTGCGGTTCAAATTCCTGTGTAAAAGATAAATCACCAGAGCAGTTATTGGGTTTCCAGAGGCACTCTTCGTACAAGTGTATTCGCTTTACAATTCGATTAAAACCCAAATACTTAGACTGGTGGGTTAGGGTTAGTACACACATTGCAATCTAGAAGCTCTGAAGCAGCACCAAGATATAAATTGTTCCATGAAACAGGCAATATAAAAAGGTATGTTCAGGCAGGGAACACCATACCCAAACAAGCATTACCCTTGGTTCACGAAATGTACGAGTTCGAAACTAGTGGCGGTCCAGTAACAAAACACGTGCAAAACATGACCCACGTTTTATTTGATTTTTAAATTGCATTTGCAATCCTTTTCACTATTTTTTCATTTTATCAACAGAATTGCTGCTTTTGCACTGAATTAACCCTCTAGAGCCCAGGAAATGTTCTGGGCGAACAAAAAAATAACCACTGGGGCTCTAGAGGGTTAAAATGCAACCAACTCTTGTTAAGCTCAACAGACACTACATCCAAAGGCCTAGATCAATATAATGGCGAAGAAGAAATGCGTTCTGCAGGAGCAAACAATAAAAAAACGATATTTCAAGACATTTCCGAAATAATGTCCAAAAGTGGTTACCCATCCATCTTGGCATGTCTGCAGAGTCTTCTCCTCACTCCAAGGATCAGCACGGTACCGGATGAGGGAGAACGGTACATTCCCATATCTCTGCCACTGTATACGGAAGATCCCACTCTGTCCTGGCTCATTCAGTTCAACGTTCGGCTCTGTAGTTACGTCTGACATCATTGCATAACCCTAGTGAAAACAACGATGGAAAAATTCTTCAAAAGAGGGTAATAGAACAAATACTTTCACCATTTTGATTCCAAATGAAAACAAAATGTACCACAAACCTCATTTGCACACAAAAAAAAAATAAAAAAAATAGTGCTTCATCAAAGAAAATGATTGGTTCAGTGGAGAGCAGTGGGCCCAATCGTTGAGAAAAACTGCACCGACAGGACTGAGCGAGCTGTCTTCTTCCATCCTTCCCAAACTATGTGCAGATTTATGCTCCAAAAGAAAGAAAAAAAACATAAGGCACTTGCATCCTGCACAAATTATATACATATACATATACATATAAATATATATGTCTAAATATATCGATATATATATAAAAAATATATATATATAAATATAAATACATATAAGTAAATATATATATATATATTACGATTTGCATATATATATATTGCATAGTCCGCAAAAACGAATCCCCTTAATTACAGACCAATTAGCTTACTTACAATCATTGGTCGGACTTTGTGTCGAACGAGCGGCTGCTGAGAGACTCAAATGAGATTTGTTACCTACATAGTCCGTAAGCGTCAGCTGCGGCTGTATGGACATGTGGCTCGCTTTCCTGACGCTGATCCTGCTCATCAGATTCTCTCAGCGAGGGAGCCTCGTGAGTGGAGGAGGCCAATGGGCCGACCACATGCCTCGTGGTTGCAGCAGGTTGATCAGCATCTCAAGGAGATGGGGATGGGCCAGGCATCTGCCTGGGGAATGGCCAGATGGAGGCCCCTGGAGTACCGGCGGAGTGTGGACACAGCGACGTGCTGCTCTGGCGCATGCTCCCCTACCTGACCTGAATCATCAGTAAGGCCATGGAATCCATCATCGCAATTAACATAAAATGATTCATTTTCTCCAACAGTCTCATCTCAGATCATCAATTCGGATTCAAACCTGGTCACTCTACCTTGGACATGCTGCTTCTCCTCTCCCAACAATGGAAGGAGGCGCTCGATATCAGAAATGAGATCAGGGCCGTCTCTCTGAACATACAATATCTCGAGCTTTTGGTAGTCTGGCATCCTGCCTAGCTCTCCAAACTGTCCGCCTATGGAATTCAAGGCCAACTCCACTCTCGGATTACTGACTTACGCCACTCTCGTAAACATGTGGCTCTCAACAGAACCCTTTCATCTCCTCTCCCTGTCAAGGCTGGAGTACCCCAAGGTAATGTGATTGGCCACATATTATTCCTAATATTCATCAATGATCTCACTGACTCTGGAAAATCCTCTATCTCTTTGCTGATGACTCCACTCTCTGCCATGAGATCCCTCATCCTTCTGACAGAGAGGTAGCAGCCTCTTCCCTTTACTCAGACCTTGACAAAAATCACAAACTGGTCAAACACTAGGAATATGTTGTCTAATCCTGAGAAATCCCTTATACTCACTCTCTCTCTCTGAAAGGACCGTACCACAAATCCTCCCGTCTACTTTCTCCCTCCACCCTACTGTTGGTGTTTCCCCTTTCTCCTGCTGTTCTCTTTGTTATGTTGTGTCCTAATTTGTTCTGTGTCATCACTCTTCCACGAGCATAGACCATGTGTACAAATAAAAATAAATAACTAAATAAATAAATAAAAAACATCCCCATTTTCACCATTTGAAACAATGCCCCGACATTCGTGAATTCTACATTCGCGGCGTTTTTCAGGAGCGTATCCCGCGCGAATGTTCGGGGTCTTACTGCATTGCGAACTGTGGCGTGTGTCCGTGCGTTTGTCTGTCTCCCGTTCACGGGAGACTGTCTCCACGTTTGTCTGTCTCCCCTTCCCACGCTGCGTTTTAAAAGTTGCTGACTGATTATACTGCATCAAGAAAAGTGAAATGAAAATGCAAAATAACCAGTCACTTAATTGTCCCTTCCAGTAATCTTCAAAATCACCACGAACGTCTGGATGAAAGTTGATTTAATGCAGATCTTCATGGACGAACACACAATTTAAAATAAATATATTTCGCCAACTTTTTAGACAAATCCAACCTCTGCTGCACGATGTTTCACCACCGTTTTGCGGTGGGCGGTATAAGTAGCTCAGTGCTTTGGCTCTGAGTGAAACCAAGAGTGCAACACAATTAACCTTTTTTAAAGTCCATGAAATAATTTAAAATTGATACATTAATTCAAACTTCTGCAGTCACGGGGGACGGGTACTTTTGCTCGTCTTACACAACTTGGACTGGTTTCTGCGGCCATAAATTCCAAGTGTTCACAGTACCGTGTGCAAGAGAAAGATCGGAATACTTTCTCAACACAGAAATTTCAATCCTTGTTTTAGGCTCAATTCATGTTGACAAAACAAGCAAGAGCACCTCATCCATTTCAATAAGTTCACAGGAGAAAAAAAAAAAAAACTTTCACGATCTCAGAATGATTATCCATTTCAAGCGAATGAGTTCCCAATAAGAAAAATAAAAAATAAAAAAAAGTAAGAAGTCCACCTATGTGCACAATCCTTCTCTGAAGGTTCAGGAGCATGCCCATATACAGCAACATATTTTCGAAGCTCATGAAAAAGCAAAACAATCCTCAGCTCTTCTTACCCGGTACCGCTGCAGTGTGAAATAAAAAATGCTTTTACAGTAAATGAGGGAAAAATTGGGGAAGGATAATTGTCATACAAGATCGTAGACTACCTGGAAATTCCCTGAGCCTTGGACAGTGAAGATCAGGAAGACACAAGATGCCTGTCTGAAAGCCTTGCTGAGATGGCGCACAGTCGAAGCCGACGTTGACCAGATGCCTTTTAGCTTCGAAACCTCCAGGTATTTGTGATTGGAACATTTCATCAAGAAATAGCGTGGAGTCCCTGGCATATGGGCTATGCCAGGTGGTGGTTGAAGTTTTGAAGAAGACGATGAAGGTAGCACCATATCAGGGGCAATGCACATTGTGGAGCTTTGCCGACTGTTTGTAGTCATGGTAGTTGTTGTTTTAGAGGCGAAGCTATCCATTTCTGGAACAGCCAACGGTAACTCCTGGCTAAGGGGAGGCTTGCAGTTATCAGGTGGTGGAGCAGCATTGATGTATGCCAATTTGTATTTACAAATTGGTGGAACAGCAGCGGATTGAGGATATCTTGCAGATGCCTACACGTACACAAGCATGCAAGTACACAATTTTAAGCAAATGGATGTTTCAACCTCAGAATAAGAATAAATCTTGTCACAAAATAAAGGATGACAGAAAAAAGGCAAGCATGGTTCACCGAAAACAGAAGCATTTTCCGGGGTATAAACCGCACTTTTTTATCGGCAAAAAGGTAAAAGTTGGGTGTGCGGTTAATACACGGGTATAGAAAAAAACAATCAGTCTTAAAAACGATCAATGTTGAAATTTCAATTATATTCCAAATGAACACTTTTGGAGCAGTCGGAACTGCTGTTAAGCTCAATGCCGCGGTTTAAATGTTGAAAATCGGTTCAGGTTATGAGTTTGTACGGCGTTTTATTAAACGTGTGTGGAAATTTAATAATTCATGCTTCGAAGCGTCCGGAGTTTAAGTGCATGGCATATATAGAGCCTCACGGCTCTGAAAACTCCATTAAACACAAAAGAAGAAGAAGAACACCTGATCTCACATCAAAAGAAGAATTACTCACAATAGGTAGAATCCAATAATGGAGTACCCACCTCAAATAAGCTTACATGGCAAGCTTCCCTCATATGTGGTGTTCAAGAGGAAGACTGCCAAAAGACAAGTTTCCAGCCAGCCTCATTGTTCGTGCGCAGCAGAAGGGGTGGATAGACGAAGGACTTGTAGTGGTGACTATCTTTTTACATGAACATCCGATGAAGGCAGAATTAATCCACCAAACTTGTTCCTTACATGCTGACGCTATGGTAGCAAATGCAAGAGCGCGGGGTGTGGTTTAAAACTAGGAACAACCAATCAACCCAGAGTACTTTTCGAAACGAGGGCAGGAAATGGAAATAAAAGGAAGGAAGCTCATGAGTACAAGGAGCCACGTGGGACGGTGACGCTTTAAGAAACCAGTGCTGCTTGGTTCTCTTCTTTTGGTTCTCTTCGTTTTTCCTCGTTTGTATCAGCGGTTCTAATGACCCCCTACACATTACTCCTTCCCACGGATTACTCGCGTCGAACAGACGAACTTTCTTACTTCACAGGCCTTTGTATTCGACCCAGGTTGAGGAACATTAGCTCATCACGGTGAAACCACCACAGACAAACTTTCCTATTTCCCAGACTTGGTATTTTCATCAGTGGAAGATCAACATTTCGTGATGTGTTTCCCGCCAGGATTTTCGACCCGGATTCCGAGGAGCATTGGCCACATGCATCTTGGTTGAACTTTCGCCATTACTCCGGTCGCTACGTTGGCTGAGCATTATGTTGACTGGGAAACTGCCGGCGTTCATCGGGAGGATGAGAAGGTCGACCTTCCGATTTGATCTGCGGCTGGATCATCAAGGTGTGGGGGAGATACCATCGAACATCATCAAGCGAGCATTTCTGAAATGCTGCATCTCCAACAACATGGACGGCACAGAGGACTACATCATTTGGGAGGAGGAGACTGCAAATGACAGGGACTTGCTCTACCCTGATTCGCACAAGGAGTCTTCGACGAGGAAAGCATTGACGAGGATTTCCTCGGGTTCAGCTGAAAAGCTTCATCAAACCCAAACGGCCCTTTTCAGGGCCACAAACCCACAAGAAATATACATGATACCGGTATGAATCCCTTTTCTTCCTTTTTCTAGGAACAAAAAAATCCTCTTTATAAGATTAAAAAAGTAAGAAAGAAAAATAAAAACTTCTTGGTATCTCCTCTCGCTTCAACTTCTTGAAAATGAAAATAAGAATGTTCGACAAAATTAAGCGGACATGGGAGTAAGCATGTTGATACCTCTGTCACTTTTTTGCATTAAAAGTTAATGTACAAACGTATTTTGATCGAGATAAGAAAATGATCAAAGTATTCATTTCTTTTGAGGGTGAAAAACAGGGGTGCGGTTAATACACCGGAAAATATGGAATATTAAAACAATGGTTATATCCACAATTTATTACGACAATACTTTGGGGAGACAAGAGGGCAGCGAGAGGAAGTGTTACGGTTGGACGAGCAATCTCAAAAGTACAGCACAGGAGATGGAAGGGATTTTTATTTTATTATAATGAGGGATGGTTAAGAGAATGTTATGTATCTGAGGGATGAACAGGAGGGGAAAGCAAGACAGTGGAATATCATGTGGACAGTCGAGGCAACCAATGTGTCTCACTGGATCCCAAGAATAAGGAACAGAAAAGTGGAGTCTTGCTGATAGACACGATTGACATAAAGGACACACACATTGCAATTACTTAGCAAGCAAACAACATGTGGACATAATTTGCCAAATCGAAAGAACTTTTGAACACTGGACTATATTCCCGAGGAACATGAAAAAACAACCAATGAATCAAAAGAAGAAAACGAGAAACTACACCTTATTAATGGAGGTTGAAGAGGGATTGACGGGGGAAGTCCACTTGCCCCCTTGGTCTGGAATGCTTGCAGGAAGTGATGCAAGCTTTTGTTCATCTGCTTTTCTCCACCAAACACCTGACCTGTCAGTTACTTTCTGCTTGGACCCTGAAAATCTGTGATAAGGAAACAGCGATGGCAAAGCAGTCAGCAATCCATCCATCCATTCGGACCGTACTCTGTGCAGAGCGTTGGTGCTGCCGAAGCAGTCTCCTTGACCATTGGGCACAATACTGGACGGGTCGCCACTCTGACACAGGATACCAGCAAGCTGGCACTCATTTTTTGCCGACCTCAGAAGGATGACAGGCAGAGTTAACTCCACCTGGTATTAATTCAACAGCCGGGGATTTGAACTCAGGATCCTAGGATCCCAAGCCCACCACCTGAACCATTAAGCCAACACCAGGCATAGTCAGCAATGTACCCTCCATATTACTTGTACACTTTCAATTTTCTCTCTGCTGGCAGAATATAATTGGTGACAAATAGGATGGCAAAGTAAGAGTTATCTTTGCAGGCCTCCCTGTACAAACAACACCTGCTTTAAAAACCTCTGGGGCATACCTCTCAGTGGAAGACATATCCGGCACCTCAACCTGGGCTTTACGAGCTCGTGCAGACCGACCATGCGCAGGTAGGACTTCACAAACGGCTGGCCGGGGCCTTTGCCCAATGCCAATTGGCTGAGTCAACCCCATCGCTTGCTCGTGTTTTGTGAGAGCATTGACAACCGCTCGCAACGTATCTTCATCAGCTGTGGACCAAGGCTTGGCAGGTGAATGCATGCGGCGCAGAAACAGCACATTCCACTTCATTCGTAACTGTAGCAGCACTGAAGCTTCCTGCAGGTGGACCGACATGTGAAACAAACAGGAAATGAGGAAAGAAGCAAATGCCATCCAGGTAAAAGTGGAACTTTTATGTTTACCTCTACTCTTCATTAAAAAAACAAGTCAAACAAATATTCACAAATATAATGCTCAACAAAGTAATCAAATGGATGAATAGATATTTCCCAAAGACGAGGACAACAAAGACGAAGCTTGCTTTCATGTATCAGGGAAGGTCAACCGGCACAATGTGAGGATCTGGGGCTCTGAAAACTCCCCACATGGTCATTGAACATATAAGTGACAGTCCAAAGATCAATGTGTGGTGTGGACTTCTCCGTGACCGCTTGGTGAGTCCCTTTTTCTTTGCGGAGGATACAGTGACCTCACCAATTTACATAAACATATTGGAAGGATTTTCTTTCCCACAGATTGAAGATCTGCAACCCGATATCATTTTTGAACAGGACAGCACTCCCCCTCATTGGGCCTTAGTCGTTCAAGCAGTCCTGAATGAAAAATTTCCAGGTCGCTGGATTGGCCAAGATGAACCAACCGCCTGGCCCCCACGATCACCAGACATAACCCCCCTTAATTGTTTTTTCTGTGGCGGGTTGTCAAAGATGATGTCGATGACACCAAGGTGGCAAACCTGCAGGATCTTCGTTCTTGGATCAGTGCTGCATGCGCATTTATGGACGCAAACATACTGAGCCGAATGTGGCAAGAACTCGTGTACTGCCTTGATGTCCTGCACGTGACAAATGGAGCTCACAACGAAGTGTATTGATGGCGTGCGCAAAACTTTACGAGTTTCTGTATCATATTAACCAAAGGGTATCGTTTTATCGTTTGTGGTTCTAAATATGTTAACAACCAGTTGTCCGGGTCTTTTGGGAACACCCTGTAGTGTAGAACCAAGCAGTTAAAAAGAAAATGTTGCTGTTTGGGTGAGTTTTATTGCCCTTCCCTTCCCCTCCCCTCACACCGCATTCCCTTCCCCTCATGCTGCCTTACCTTCCAATCATGCGGACTTCCCTCCCCCTCCCTCCTCCCACACCACCTCCCCTCTCCACCCCCCATGGACATCTCCGGGCAGTCTCCGCGTACTGTATTAACGTACCCCATTTGTTTGAATCCTGTACTACCCCACCCCTCCCCCTCTCGCTTCTCCACAAGTCCCACCACAAATGCAAGTCGAGAACCCCTCACCTAACATCCTCCAAAATCCCCCCTCCTCACTTCTCCCCCTCCTTCTACTCCCCACCTCTCCCCCCTCCCAAAGTGTATAGCAATGTTTTGGTGAGGCGTCTCTCTCCCTCCCACTCCCTCTCTCCCTCCCCTCCTCCCCTGTCTCTCTCCCCCCTCCTCCTTCCTCTCTTCCCCCCTCCTACTTCTCTCTCTCCCCCTCCTCCTTCTCTCTCTCCCCTCTGTCCTCTTCCTCTCTTCCCTCTTTCTCCCCCCCTTCTCCCTCCCGCCCCTCTCCCTCCTCTCTCCCTCCCCAGTATTCCCGTCAACGAAGCGACGGGTTGGATTTGCTTGTTTCAAATAATGTCGGTTGTGGTATTTGAGATCTTTCAAGTTACTTTTGGCACCTTCGAGTGTGAGTGTACGTAATTATTCAGGTGTCTGCCCCTTTATCTGTCAGGATTGCTGTCTTATTACTTTGTGCATTTTCACGAAACTTTGGAGGCATGATTAACAATGTCTTGCAGTGGAAAAGGTTCAGTCTCTTGAACTTCTCGGCCTCACCATCAGATATGACCTTTCCTGGGTTGACCACACAGCAAAGCTGGCCTCCAAAGCCAGCAGCAGACTGGGCATCCTCTGTAAGATCCGTCTTTCCTCCGAAAATCAGAGCTCCTCGGTCGACAAGGCCTTTGTCCATAGCTCAAGAAAGTAACGCTCTCCACTACGGCAGTCACCGCACGCAGCATCACATCTGTCTCTCCTGGATTCTGTGGAATCTAAAGCTGTCAAAATTATTGAAATCTCCCATGGTGATGCCAGAGCATGGGGTCTGTTGCTTTGACATCCAGGGAGGTCACTGGTAGCTCTGTTTTTTTTTTAACGCCTCTTCTTTGATATTGCTCCCTCTGTTCTGTACTCTGACCCTCCCTATTTACCCCAGGATGCATGTGTTCTTCCAGTAACACACTCCTCTTTAAACCTCTAAAGCCCAGGCTGACTACGGACTTAAACTCTATTATTCCTCACTCCTCCTGTTTTCCGGAACCACTGTCCAGAAGATGTTCTGTCTCACTCTTTACCCAGGATTTCAAAAGCAAGCAGAGCACCACCACCTCTTGTTATTCCAAATTTGGTCACGTGATCTTTAATACCCCCATTTATAACCTTTCCAATTACTCTATGTGAATTTGACTGTTAAGCAAATACACCCAAAACCAAATGTCCATAAATTTTTCAACAACGTTAATATTAATGTTAATTACAGCATCCATGTCACACAAAACAAGAGTAAACTCCATACATTGTCAACTCAAACTTTCATTCTTGTATTATAATACAGCATTTTCCAAGAACAAAATGAAAGCACACTAAAGGTTGAAAACCTTCTCCCCTTCTCTCCAAGACAGAAGTTAACGGAAGGGCAAGGTGATGAAGGGTATGATTTGACGGTGGGGTAGCGGGGCAACCCCTGGACACACTGCCACAAACGATATTCTTCGGTAAAAATCATTTCTTCAGAATTGTAAGAATTATTTACCAATGGCAAAAGTAATTTTCTCATTTACCTCCAAACGCAAGAAAAACTTTCTTGAGACAAGAAAAGATTTCTGAGATATTTTCTTAAAACAAGAACTGATAGTCTCGCTCCGAAGCGGTTGCGAGACTATTACAATGCGTGTGTGTGTGTGTGTGTGTGTGTGTGTGTGTGTGTGTGTGTGTGGTGGTGTGTGGTGTGTGTGTGTGTGTGTGTGTGTGTGTGTGTGTTTGACTGTGCTATCGACACGTTTAGATAGTTTGCCAAAGCTTCAATTATTGATAAAACATTCCAGGCATCCTACGTTTAACATGCTTTAATCAGACATTCTGGCCGTCGGTATCATAGTATTAAAACATCCACCAACCGATTCAGGAATAGTTTTAATCCTCATGTGGTTCGACTTTTAAACCACGAGTCATGATTTTTACACGTTTTCTTTTTTCTTTTGTCAAATTATACTTTTATTTGAGAGCACTCGTATTCAAAGAATTCCACTGTCATTACTGTGACATTCATGTGTGCTACATCTAAAATTATCTGGCATCTGTCTGTGTGTGTGACGATGTGTGACTTTCTTTGTTGATTATGCAGCTTTCTTTGGCAAGAACAACATGGGGGTTAATTCATGGAAATCCCACCAACTTATATATACGGTCTCCATAATGGCCGAAAGGGTGAGGTGAGGCCACCAGTTATTAATTCCCAAAACTCCGAGCGGAGGCGTTCCGTAGATGTGGCGATTCCACGAGGCGGTGCGGTTATGATCAATCAACTTGGCCGTGCGACGGTTTGAGCAAGAGCTTTCAACTTAACAGGGGAATTTGGTTAAGCTGGAGGACAATACCACACTCAAAATCCACAACAAACCCACTTTCAAAATACCAGGTTTCATAAATAATGAAGATGGGGGGGCACAGCGACAAAATCGACGAGAACAGCACTCGGAAGAGCACATACCTCCGCCAGGTTGAACAGGTTACGTTTTGGATCCCACAGAAAGGTCAGATCTGGATCCAGACCTGAACCAAATTCGAATCAGCTTGTTATTGTCACCTCACCAACTCCTCCACAACTTTTTGAAACATCATGCAAGATATTGTTTTTGGCCGCATCTCTCAATGGTGAAGAATCACTTCAGATATTTAAAAAAATTCTCGCATCCGGATCTTCACCAAAATCAAATTGATTCATCCTTGTCACACATCCAAACTGTCCAACAAGTTTTGTACGAATCTGTTCATAACTTTTTGAGATATCGTGCTATACAATATATCGTTTTTGGCCCGAAGGTCAGGTCAGGTATGGGAGCATGCAGCGCCGAAGCAGCGCCACACCCAATGATCCAGTGAATCCATGACTCCCCAGGCCCGGCCCAGACGTCAGTTGACCTCTGGCTCACAGCCAGCAGAGACATGAATATCACTGCCAAGGTAAGTGAATCTCTCCGTGACATCAACATCCTCACCACAAACAGGTACAGACAGGATAGCAGCATCCAAGATGTCATTGAAAACCTGGATCTTAGTTTTGACCCAGGAAACCCGAAATCCCAGCGGCTCTGACTCCTCATTCAGCACCTCGAAGATCGCCAAAAGGATATCCAGTCTCCGCAAAGATGACTGCATCATCTGCGAAATCATGGCCAGAGATCTTGACATTCCCAGACGATGCACCGCAGATTGTTCTCTTCGACATCCTCCCCAGAATCCAGTCCATACAAGTGCTGAAAAGTGTGGGGTACACACCCCTGACAAACTCCAGTAACAACTGGAAATAAGTCAGAGATGGTATCACCACACCTCACAGCACTCTCAGTACCAGAGTAGAGTTCAGACATCAGATTGAATTCAGTTTTGGTAGCACCCCACGAAGACCAAGAATCCTCCAGAGGGCATCTCGATTCACTGAATTGAATGCTTTACAGCGATCAACATAGGCTGCAAGCAGCCCCTGCCGAAACTCTCGTCTGCGTTCGGTGAGG
>CM068961.1:123675144-123691570 GCA_035128595.1 Eptatretus atami
TTGGCCCTTTCTCTCAATGGTGAAGAATCACTTTGAAAATTATCATTTCCGGATCCGGATTCGGATCTTCACTAAAACTGAATCCATTTTTCCTTGGCACACACCCAACTTGTCCACCAAGTTTCATCCGAATCCGTCCACCACTGAGAGATCGGGCCAAAAACGATACATAGCACGATATCTCAAGAAGTTGTGAAGAATCACTTTAAAAATTATTGTAGCTGGATCTTCACCAAAATCTAATCAGTTCGTCCTCGTCCCACACCAAACCTGTCCACAAAATTTCATCTGGATCTGTCCACAGCTTTTTGAGATATCCTGCACACAAATAGACAGACAAACAAACAAAGAAAGACAGACAGAAAGGGGTGAAAACATAACCTCCTTCACCTTCGGTGGCGGAGGTAAATATAAGGCTATTTAAAATGCAAATGGATACACATTCATAAAGCAGATAAATGTAATAAACATGTTGTATTTGAATCAGACATTTCCCATTAAAGAGTTATAAGAATATATGCTAAAAGCTTTACTTCTCAAAAGTTAATAATTAATCAATCAAGCTTAATTGGGCTATATTTTTCTTTTATCATCACACTTAAAACCATTAGGCTAATTTTGGAGAAATTTGTCTCCACACCACCATTATTGGATTTTTTATATCATGTATTTAAGAACTGATACAGCATTGTAAATGGAACTAGAGTGAAGTCGATGGTATGTCAATGCAAATCCCCACGCTTCCCACCGAAAGCAAAGTTGAAAGATGGCAAAAAGTTACACCAGAAATGGTGGAACTTTTTCAAATGTTGAGTTAAAAAAACCAAAAAAAAACCTTCTATTTCGACCACTATAACCCAAAGTCCCGCAACTCCTGGAGCATAAACCGGCCATCAAATCCAAAAAATCGTTACATAATTCATGAGTCCCCCAATGTTGATTACGTGTACAAAGTTTCATTAAAAAAAAAAGACTTGTTCAACTCGAACGGCACTCTTCGATGTCGCAATGTCGAGATATGCCTCCGCCCATATTGTTACATCATTATACATACTTGTACTAAATTTGATTTAAATCCTGACGGCTGTTCTCAAATACCACATTTTTACCTGACATGACCTTTGACCTCTTGACCCCATAATCTAATCAGTTTATGCAGACATCATTATACATATTTGTACCAAGTTTGACTCGGATCCCTTCAGCAGTTCTCAAGTATCGTGGTAACGCAAACCTATCACAGACTCTAACCCTTGACGCCGCCGTCTAATCAGTTCATCTTTGCAACAGATTGTGTACTTATACCAAATTTGTTCAAAATCCATTCACTGGTTCACAATTTTTACCGAACATGACGTCTGGACCTTTGAGCTAATGACCTCAAAATCGAATCAGATCATCTTTGTGTCACAATATATACTGCTACCAGGTTTTGAACAAAATTCGATCAACGGTTCCTTAGATATCGCAATAACGAGATTTAGCACGGACGGACAGACAACCTGAAAACATAATGCCTCCGGTCACCTTCAGTGGTGGAGGCATAAAAATTTGCCCGTAATTGCAGGTCTTGGTGTTTGACCTTTTCACCCCACCCCCTAGGGCAGGGCCAAAAGTAATACTGCTCTCGCACCTTCTTGCCACGTGGTAAACTACCAAGTTTAGTGAATTTCTGCACAATTATTTAGAAGAAGTAAGCGTGACGGACAGGTGGATGGACTGACAGACATACAGACAGACAAACAGAGACCCAGATGGAGCCAATTACAATATTCCCCCAGTTTTCTTTCAAAAAGCGTGGCGATAAAAATTACGTAAACTAGAGAGTTCATAGAACACCTTACCCTCTGCAGTCTTGAGAAACAAGGACATGGGCGGGGTCTGTGAGCAGAAAATTTGATTGGTTGAGAATGTGTAAAATGCCATAATATTTTGTCCTATATTGCTAAACGGAAGGGTTTTGAAAGTGTGTGAAGGCAATTTGTGTTCTATACTGTTCAAGGTATGTAATGCAATTGAAACAAAATCGATTTCAAAAGTCGTAGAAAAAAATTTCCGGAAGCTGCCCACCATTGATGCGTCTTTTAAACCACCTTCGTGAGCACGTTACATCTTCATGCCTGTTGTCTATCTCCTTTATGACGTCCTTCAAAACTAATTTCCTCTTTGGAATGATTTTCAATTTTGTTTGGTTGTCAGACAGGCAGATGGAGAAATTTTTTTTATCTCACTCCATCCTCTCTGCACATTCACGTTCGGGCCAACTTCAGAGCCAGATTACTGCTAAACTACAGGTTTGTTTTCCAATTCACGCTCAAAATATATCGTTCAATATAAATCAAGTTGGTCCTCGATCATAAACTGACGTTTTTTAGACAGACAAAGTGAACCAAGTGCTTAATCCCGAATCCTGCTTTTCGCTTCGCGTGTACGGGGTAAATATTAATGAGGCTTTGGAATGTGGAAAGCTGAATGCGTCAAATGGCTTCTTTGTATATGCAGCCTCAGGTATCGATATGACCATTGTTGCAGTTCTTTCACAACAAATAAGTCATACCCTCACCTTGGTAGTCTGAGGCAGGAAGAGAACAGATCCTTGATGAAAGCGTAGACCTTGTTTCCAGGAACTGTTCAACGTTCTGGCTTGACGGTTCACATGTGCCACGTTGGGGTACAGGCCAGCCACCAAAGCGGCTTTCACTACTGCCCAGTTCTCAGAGTTGACGTTTAAATCTTTGATGTCTCCACCACCACGCGCACGCACAAAGCCTACAAATGCGTGCAAGTGTCCCATTCAGAATAAAAGTAAATACATACATAAAGGGAATTAAAATGTAATTCAATCAATTTGAAGAAAATGGTCGGAGATGTTCTAAACTCGAAAGGGCTGACCAGAAGCTCTAAGCTGCCCAAGTAGTTGAGTTCTCATCCCAACGATCATTTCCATGGTGCCTTGAGATAAGTAATTGTGTTCGCAAAAAGCTCGCTCCCATCCATCTGCGTTGGCCTTTTGCCAGGCCTGCAACAAAAATGTGTAAAAAGTTGGTGGGAAAGTAAAGGCTTGAACTGCAAAACATAAGGGGTCATTAGATTACCAGTTCACCCCCACCCTTAAACCTGGAATGCACGCAGTAAGACCATATGGTCACTGCAGGTGCTGGCTGCAAAGTTGCGGCGACAGGCCCAGGCAGTATGCCGCTGGGAACTCTGGGAAGGCATCAAAAAAGGCTCACGATGTGCCATCGAGCATGCTATTGTCATTACAGGGTCCAGGCACTTGAGCACCACGCTATATAGCACCATCTTTCCAAAACGAGGCTCAATCGGGAGGTCAGAGAGGTGGTGTCCAAGCACAGTAAGATCTTGAAACTCATCCATGGCATCCATTGCCTGAATAGACCATTCAAAAAGGGGGAAACTAAAGTGAACAGTGGTTTAACTCTTTTAGTGTTCTACAAATGCAAGCATCGCCTTCTCAGTAATATGGCAATTAATGACAAGACAATAATCTTCTGACTGATGAAAAAAATTGTCCTCATGGATTGCTAAGGAAGCCAGAGAAAATACTGTTGGAGATATGCAGGGGTTCTGACCTTGAGTAGAGTTAGGGCATTCTTGATCAACAGCAAAGATGGTGGTTCTGGGGCTTTAGTCAAAAACTGTTCCACAGTCACATTCTTTGGAGCCAGCAGCTTCGTGTAAAGGCTGAGTTCCTGCGAGCACATCAAATATGAAAGGTAATTCAATGCAGAAAATAAACGAAACTCTGAGCTACCATCCCTGAAGCTATCAACAAAGCAAAGCTAGATCTTTCTCGGTTTGAGTCAGACATGTGACGTGTTCAAACAGTCCATTCACATTTTATACGAGCCCAGGTGTTTGTACCGAATCCAAGAACAGCAAGGCAAAACAATGGCATCCATGAGGGTGACATAAACAGAGATCTGATGACACTTCACAACAACTCACAATCAATCCAGTATCTCAATAATTTGGGATCCTGACCGAATATGTTGGGATGGATGGGACACCACTTCGTTTACTTTCCAGGTCTCAATTTTATTTTAGTTTGATATCTGTAGATTAAGAACCAAGAGGTCTGCTCAGCCAACTGTCTTGCAAAACTACCAGAATAAAAGTATGAAGGTAGGTACCCTATCGTAAAATAGGTGAGATTTTCGGCATTGCTTCTTTCCAAAATAATATCTATTACCGTACGACAGAATAGGTAAAGATAACGAGCTGTTGTGAATCATTTGTAACAAACCGTATTCTGAATACGGTCTTTCCGTTCATGACCTAATATATGACCTCTGATAACCACGAAGTCAAAATGGGGTTATTTTATTCGAAATATTACAAAAATATTTTGTAATAGGGACTGACAGGCCATGTGAGGGACTGACGGGGTGAAAATGAGGGAGTAGGAGGAAGGGGCCATGGCCCTCCTTCCTGAAGTGGTACGGTCATGGGTAGCACAACTTAAGCTTACGGCATGGTCCTTATGTTTCATGAAGAGTTTGGTCAGTATCTCGCCGTCGGTTTCTGAGAGAAAGATTTCTGAATGAAACACCAATATTTGAGGAAAACCCACCCTTTTACTCCCTTTAAATGAGTGGATTCGGATAGGGAGCACAACCCCGTGAGACCTTGATGTCCTGATGCATCGTACCAAAGTTGGTCCATATCGGTCAGGGAGCTTGCAAGATGTTTTAGTCAAATGTTAAAGCATGCATGTACGGATGGACACCGGGACCCACTCTATTCGCTCATTTCGGAGAAATAACCTCAAAATTGTTCATGAAAAAATATTACTCACCTTTTGCATGTGAAAATGAGGAACAGGAAATTTGGGGAAAATTGTCACAGGGGTTTGGAAATGTATAAGGAACAAAGAAGCAAACTCGCTCTTACATCTCGGTGATGAAATAACTTCCTTCTCGCTCGCTCTGAAATATAGATGATGAAATAAAAACCCCTTCGACAGAAATAATTGATAGTCATTCCACCTCATATCACCGGAGGCCTCCCAGTTGACCCCCTCAGAATTACTTTAAACTTTCATAAAATAGTTCCCAGGTATCAAAATGAAGCTGCGTAAAATTTTAGGTCCATAGATGCGGTCAATTCCGAGATATTGAGGGTTGAAAATGTGGTTGTGGCCCTATTTTTATGGTCGTTGCGAGCATCACAAAATGAACGGCTACTTTTAAACTCACATAACTTTTTAAATATTAATGCTAGAGCCTTCAAATTTTCAGAGATTATTCTTGTATAACTGCTCTGTAAGAAACAAACATAAAACGGAGTATACCTCTATTAATTTTTTATGACCTGATCAGTTGAAATCCAGAAAAAAAATGTTGGTTTTTTATGAAGACCCAACTTTGAGACCCCATATATTTTATTGACCCATCACAGAAGGTTGAATTTTTTCAGGTAATAACTGTATGGTAGTAGTATTCAAATACATGTTTACTTTTCTTAATCAGTCATATATATACAGTCATGATCCCTCAAAAATTGAAAATTTTCATTTTTCCCGAAATTCAGGTGAGGATTGCAAATATATGACAAGGTATACCATTCAAATTGTTACCATTGGAAAGAGCATATTCAAGTTTACAAAAGTGTCAAATATCAAAGTGGTATAATGTTTCTATCAATATTTTAAAAATATTTGAATAAATGATGTTCTGCCAGTGCTGTGTGCGTTGTGTGCTATTTAATGAACAGTCCTTTTACATGTAGTACATATGTGTAGTACATGTATATACAATGTACATACATATCATCTGCTATTAGAATACCATGAACACAATACTTTGAAATTTGAATTTGTAATTCTTTGTTTCTCATTTGTAAATAGCAAGAGCTTAACTCACCTGGCTGGGGCTAAAAATAGAACTCAAGAATAGTGGCTGATCTGCTGATGTCAGCAGTGTATATAGTTACATTCAAGGGAGGACATTTGTTGGGTTCCTTTGGTCCATGTGATGAAAGTTATTGATGCTCCCTAACGTCAACTGGGAGGCGTACAAGCTCGCACCTGACTTGGAAAAACAGATCAAGGACCTATTCAAATCATTTACGTGAAATGTTTTATTACATTGTTATTGCAGTATGTGATATATTTTTGTATTATTAATTTGAATCATAGAACTAATCATTCATGATTACCATGGTGCCCACACCATGCACACACTTCATGTATTCACGACTGTGTTAACAACAGTTATAAAAAAACAAGTCTGAAGACGACGATGGTTCACGAGCGGTATTTGACGATGTAGATTGTTTCAGAAGTCAAGGATGAGACAATGTGATAATGTTTGACCAAGTTATAAAAATGATCAACATGATGTGGTACGAGTGACGGTTATTAGCTGCAAAATGTAGAAAACCCGGTTTCGTTCAACAACTTTCAAAATTTGACCTTTGCATAACCTTTAAGGTCCCAAAACAATGTTGTGGACATTAAAATAAGGAAACAGGATACGTGCCATTGCTTATTGGAGTTAGTTCGTCGAAGAAGGCGAAAACCCGGTTCGATTCCCACAACTTTGAAAATTTGACCTTTGTGACTTTTAAAGGTCAAAGGTCAAGGATTATGACCTTCGATGCAAAACTTCCTCTGGAACATTCAGGAACAATATAACGTCATATAGGCTATATGGCATTTCGCACTCATCGGAGTATCCACACTTTGATGAAATCAGTGTAAAAACAAACTTGAAGGGGGCGCCACGGGCAAGGTGTTCGAGATAGAGCAAAATGGTTTCAAGACTTTAGGTGGGGAATGACCTAAAGATTATGCATAAAAAATATTGTCATCCTAGCTCTCAAAGTTTGGGCGGTCGTATGATTTTTATGTCAAAATTCGAAATTTTCTAACTTCGTGACCTTGTGACCTTGTGACCTTGACTTGGGACGAAAATGAAAAACCGAGCTCCGTGCCAATGGGCTAACCAAATACCAAACCACTGCCAGATTCGACAAACCCCTCGAGAAGATGGATTTTATGTCAAAATCGCAATTTTCTAAGTTCGTGACCTTGACCTTGGACGAAAATGAAAAATCGAGCTCTGTGGGGCTATGCAGGTGCCATTGGGCAAACCAAATACTGAAACCCCTGTCAGATTCGACAAACCCCCGAGGAGAAGATGCAAATTGAAATCGGCTACCCCTAAAAACACGTTTTTTGGGCGTGGCTCGCCCATAATGGGCGCACCACGCCCATTCTCAGGAAAACACAACTAGATCATGATATAAACCTCCCACCAAAATTTTGTCAGGATCAGATCAAAACCCACGGAGCTATGCTCGGGACAGACAGACAGACACACAACAATAACGAATATAGTGGTCACTTATTTTTTTCATGAAAATATTTTTCGTGAACCAATAGAAAATATATATTTTTTAAATATACCACTTTGATATTTGACACTTTTGTAAACTTGAATATGCTCTTTCCAATGGTGAACAATTTGAAGTGGTATACCTTGTCATATATTTGCAATCCTCACACTGAATTTCAGGGGAAAATGAAAATTTTCAATTTTTGAGGGATCATGACTGTATTATATATGACTGATTAAGAAAAGTAAACATGTATTTGATTACTACTACCATACAGTTATTACATGAAAAAGTTTCAAGCTTCTGGGATGGGTCAATAAAAATATATGGGGTCTCAAAGTTGGGTCTTCATACAAAACCAACATTTTTTTTCTGGATTTCAACTGATCAGGTCATAAAATTTAATAAGGTATACTCAGTTTTATGTTTGTTTCTTACAGAGCAGTTATAGAAGAATAATCTCTGAAATTCAAGGCTCTAGCATTAATGTTTAAAAAGTTATGTGAGTTTAAAAGTAGCCGTTCATTTTGTGATGCTCGCAACGACCATAAAATAGGGCCACAACCACATTTTCAACCCTCAATATCTCGGAGTTGACCGCATCTATGGACCTAAAATTTTACGCAGCTTCATTTTGATACCTGGGAACTATTTTATGAAAGTTTAAAGTAAATCTGAGGGGGTCAACTGGGAACATTTTCTTAAATTTGGTGATTTCAGATGGAATGACTCTCGGAGTTAAAAATGAACAGGATAGAACAAACATTATAAATACATGTGGAACAAGAGGGGAGCACTCGGTAGAGTGCAAACCTCCGCCGCCAATACAGCTGGGTCACTCAAGTGAACCTTATATCTTATTCATTAAATATGACGTCAACAGTGCTGACAGTTATAGTTCTTTTCGCCAACATTTTCTTTTGGGGGGGGGGGGTGGAAATCACTTAAACATGTAGAAATGCAAAAAAAAGAAATCGAAATTTTGTTGAAAAAAAAGTTGCAAAAAATTTTTTCTCTAACAATTATTTTTTTTTGGGGGGGGGGGTGGAAATCACTTAAAACATGTAGAAATGCCCCCAAAAAAAAATTTTCTCTATTTTTTTTTGGGGGGGGTAACAATTTTTTTTGGGGGGTTTGGAAATCACTTAAACATGTAGAAATGCAAAAAAAAAAATTCTCTATTTTTTTTTGGGGGGGGGGTAACAATTTTTTTTGGGGGTGGGGTTGGAAATCACTTAAAACATGTAGAAATGCAAAAAAAAAAAAAAAATCTTAACTATTTTTTTTTTGGGGGGGGGGAACCAAGTCCAAAATTTAATGGCATGATCCTTGGACCATACCTAACCCCCCCACCAAGTTTCGTCGAAATCCGTCAAGGAGTTTTTCCGTTATACTGTTCACAAACAAACAAACAAACAAACAAACAAACAGAAAGGGGTGAAACAGTAACCTCCGATCTTCGATGGCGGAGGTTAAAAATTACAGGCCCAGACCAGGAATTGAACCAAGGTCCTCTGACAAACTGTATCAGTGCTCTGCCAGCTGAGCTGTCTGGGTGACCACTGGCTGAGTAACGCAATTCCTCCACATACAGGAATGCCACTCTCTTTCCCCGCTGCTTCCGGGGCACTCGTTGCAAACCATAAGAGCAGCGAGGGCCTGCTCACGAGAGGGTCTTCCCCCCGAGGTGGAACAATTCCATGTCCACCATTAATCACCACAAGGGGTGTAGTAATATGATTATAAATGAAAAGGATAGAACAAACATAAAACATAGGTGGAAATTTTTTTTTTCACATTATTTTATATGTGAAAAAATCATAATCACATATATTTCAACTCCCGTCTGGGCCTGTAATTTTTCCACATATATTTATAATAACATAGTTACGAAAATGACTGTTTATTCCTTAATGGTTCTCCATACCTCAAAAGCAGATAGCCCTCATGTTAACGTGGCATAATCTATAGCAACCCGCTCTCTCCTCACATATTCAAAACTAGAGGGGAGCACTCGGTAGAGTGCAAAACCTCCGCCGCCAATACAGCTGGGTCACTCAAGTGAACCTTATATCTTATTCATTAAATATGACGTCAACAGTGCTGACAGTTATAGTTCTTTTCTCCAACATTTTTTTTTGGGGGGGGGGGGGTTGGAAATCACTTAAAACATGTAGAAATGCAAAAAAAAAGAAATCGAAATTTTGTTAAAAAAAAGTTGCAAAAAATTTTTTTCTCTCACAATTTTTTTGGGGGGGGGGGGGTTGGAAATCACTTAAAACATGTAGAAATGCAAAAAAAAAAAAAATTTCTCTACATTTTTTTGGGGGGGGGAGTTGGAAATCACTTAAAACATGTAGAAATGCCCAGAAAAAAATTTTCTCTATTTTTTTTTGGGGGGGGTAACAATTTTTTTTGGGGGGGGGGGTTGGAAATCACTTAAAACATGTAGAAATGCAAAAAAAAAAAATAATTCTCTAACAATTTTTTTTTGGGGGGGGGGGGGACCAAGTCCAAAATTTAATGGCATGATCCTTGGACCATACCTAACCGCCCACCAAGTTTCGTCGAAATCCGTCAAGGAGTTTTTCCGTTATACTGTTCACAAACAAACAAACAAACAAACAAACAGAAAGGGGTGAAAACAGTAACCTCCGATCTTCGATGGCGGAGGTTAATCAGGTCAGGTCAGGTCAGGTATGGGAGCATGCGCTGGAGCAGCGCATCACTGCGTCCACTTTCCGCAGGTACATCAGGGATTCCATCTGGCCATACCCCAGGCAGATGCCTGGCCCATCCCATCTCCTTGAGATGCCCATCAACCTGCTACAACCACGAGGCACGTGGTCGGCCCAATGGCCTCCACTCACGAGGCTCCCTCGCTCAGAGAATCTGGTGAGCAGGATCAGTGTCAGGAAAACGAGCCACATGTCCATACAGCCACAGCTGATGCTCATGAACTATGCAGGTAACAAATCTCATTTGAGTCTCTCTCAGCAACCACTAGTTGGACACAAAGTCCGACCAGCGATAGCCAAGGATTCTCCAAAGAGACCTGGTACCAAAGGAATTAAGTCTCCATCTCAGATCCCTGGTCAGAGTCCAGTCTCACATCCATGAGCAAGAACTGGAAACACCAAGGACCTGAAGACTCGGACTTTCGTCCTTCTGCACAGGTACCGGCAGTGCCGCATCCCATGATCCAGTGAATCCATGACTCCCCAGGTACAATCCAGACATCTATTGACCTCTGGCTCACAGCCAGCAGAGACATGGACATCACTGCCAAGGTAAGTAAATCTCTCCGTGACCTCAACATCCTCACCACAAACAGGTACAGACAGGATAGCAGCATCCAAGATGTCATTGAAAGCCTGGATCTCCGTTTTGACCCAGGAAACCCGTAATCTCAGCAGCTCCGACTCGTCATTCAGCACCTCTCGGCCCCCAAAAGGATATCTAGAGTCTCCGTAAAGATGACTGCATAGTCTGCGAAATCAAGGTCAGAGATCTTGACATTTCCAAACATCCTCCCAAGAATCCAGTCCATACAAGTGCTGAAAAGTGTGGGGGCCAGCACACACCCCTGACAAACTCCAGTAACAACTGGAAATAAGTCAGATATGGTATCACCACAACTCACAGCACTCTCAGTACCAGAGTCTAGTACAGACATCACATTGATCAGTTTCGGTGGCACCCCACGAAGACTAAGAATCCTCCAGAGGACATCTCGATTCATTGAATCCCCCATACTAAAATCCCATTGTTGTACTCTGCTATCTCAAATTTGAATTCTTAACAAAAGCTTTGCTCACATAAGGTTTGGGTCACTAATCCTCAAATGCTCCTCTACTTTTACCTCCAACAAACAGGGATCATTACCCCAAAACAGCTTAAACACTACCTTCCCACTTGTAGGCTTATCTACAAACTCACTTTAATAGTATGCTCTTACAAACTATGAAGGAGATCGCTATTTACACACACCACCATCCCCCCCCCCCAATCCCCTTCACCACACACTCCCTGCACACAACACTGCCTGCACAACCCCATCCATCATATTTATTTGCGCAATGACAACATTAAACAGTTCTTACAATGCAAAAAGTCTTCACCTAAGCCCCTGCTCCCCCAATGCAAATTTTGCTTGGCTCATTCTTGCCTTGCTGACAACCATCCTTTTATCTTTGTCTTGCTCGTCCTTGTGTACACTGCGCGCAAGTTAGCATACCGAGCCTCAACCCCGATCCTCCAAAAAAGGACTTCCACAACGACTCATGAACTGTTAATTAAACTGAAAAAACAGCAACAATCCAACAACCCCACATCAACATTTATATAAATTCACAACCAAACAACATGGCCTACAAGTAGAAAGACACTCGGTAGAGCGCATACTTCCAACAGGCTGAACCGTTTACAGTTTGTACCCCATTGATAGGCCAGATCTGCATCCGGACCTTCACCAAAATCGAATCGGCTTGTTCTGGTCAACTAACCAACTCATCCACCTAGTTTTGTCACAATCCATCCATAAAAGTTTTGAAATATCATGTTATGTGTCATTTTTTAGTCCTACCTCTCAATTGTGAAGAATCGCTGAAGAAATTTTTTTAATTCTCATATTTGGATCTGAAACCAGATCTTCACCAAAATCGAATCAATTTGTCCTTGTCACACACCCAACTCATCCTTCAAGTTTCATCTGAATCTGTCCATAACTTTATTTAGATATCACGCGATATATCATTTCTGGCCCGATCTCTCAATGGTGTCGAATCACTTTAAAAATAGCGGCAATGCCCCTGGGCGCTCACCCTGTAGCGGCTGGATAACAAACGACGGAACCACTGGTAGCCGTGAATGACCCACAAAATATGTAACGGAGAAGAAAGTAAATACCTATTTTGGGGACCATCCCCAGTAGACCCCTTTAAGGTCTAATTTTTTATTTTTTAATGCCTTGAACAAACTTTGGTACGTACCGAGTGATGAAGGTTGTGGTGAAGTTTCATCTAAACAGTGTGTTGTAGTTTCAGAGAAGAAGTTGCAAGTGTTTATGGACAGACAGACGGACGACGCGCCATCCCATAACCTCCCCGGATAACCTCCCTCCTGTGTTCCAGGTGAGCTAAAAATTAGAGTATCCGGATCTGGAGAATCTGTCCATAACTTTTTGAGATTTCTGAGTCACAGACAGACAAGACAGGGAGACAAACAGAGGTGAAAACATAACCTCCGTCCACCTACGGCGGCGCAGGTAATAACTGGTCTAGTGGTTCGTAAGGTACAGGGCCTAAAAACATAAAAAAGTGAACCCTTACTGAAACTTATTCACCAAAGTTCAACCAACAATACAAGCAGAATTTAAGGTTAAACTAAATAAACACTGAATGCGAAGCCAACAGAAAAATAGCTGCAAACCAGGATGTGATCAACATCATGTCATCACTGGTCTCCATGAGGAATTATAAGAACCTAAGTAATGAATCGGTGTTCCTTATTTCGGTTCTTATAATCCCCATGGATATTGAGGTTCACACGTCTCTCACCTGCAGTGGCTCTCGTAATAGCTCGGGAGTCTGATACTCTTCCATGTTCATGAAGCGTCTGTGACTGAACAAGTGAAAGCAAACGCCAGGCTGGCAGCGCCCTGCCCTGTTCGGATCGACATGCAGGTATGGATGTTTTAAATGGAAGGGGAAAATAATTAAATAAGAAACATGCATTATTAAATTATATGTAGCACTCCCCAACAAATTCCTCATTCCCAGTTTACAATATTAAAAAAAACCCACCAAGCAAAATCACAATCGAACCACACTCGAATATGTATATTTTGTCGTGTCTCAGCTGATTTGCCGTGATGAAGGAGGTTATCAATGCATAAACAAGGTTAAACTAGCAGGGCACTCTTCGACATCACCAGACATGTCTCTGCCAACATTATTACATCGTTATACATATTGTACTTGCACCAAGTTCGATTTAAATCCCTGAACCCAGATTCAAAACATTAAATAATTCTGGCTGCTGAGCCATGCGTCCGATGAGGTTGAAATTTAAAACTTGTATTCCGCATGACTACTCGATCATGACTGTGAAGTTTCACGTCGACTGATGAAGCGGTTCAAGATAATAAAAAAATTTTAAAAAGATTTTCGTTCAATCCAATAAGGCTGCCAGATCAAGTGACCTATTAATTTTTTGTGAATACCCTGGTATTTGTGAAAAAAAATTTATGCGATTTTACAAATAATTGACTAAGTCGGCCATTTTGACATACTTTCGGTCAAGTGATCGGCATAACCTCCACAATTTAACATCCCTTCCCTGGCCTAATGTTATAACCCAAATTTGTTAGCATTCTGACTACTTGCAAAATCCATAAAACAAATTTGACCTCAAAAATAATTGGTGGTTGAATTCAATGACCAAATATGCAACTCCTCTTCAAATTTCAAATGAATCGGATGAAAATTGACAATTTTAGAACCTTGGCCGATGTTGACCTACAAAATAATTGGTGGTTGAATTCAGTGACCTGATATGAAAATCCTCTTCAATTTTCAAGCCAATCGGATGAAAATTGAAGATTTTAGAAACACCACCTTAGTTGTTGACATTGGGCCTATGTTGACGTTTTGACCTCAAAAACAACAGGCTTCTTCCTTATGACAAACTCTACCATGTGGTGAAGTTTCATGAAGATCGGTTGAAAATTGTGACCTGTATGTGACAGACAGACAGAAAGAATAACAAAATCGACTAGGTAACCAATATAGTTGCAAGTAACAAGCAAACAGACAGAGAGGGGTGAAAACATAACCTCGTTCACCTTCGGTGGCGGAGGTAATCATCAGAATCACTGCAACTTAACACAGGTGGAGGCCAATGAACTTGGTGTGATTTTGAAGGTGATTGGTGACACCTGAGCTCATTTACAATCGCTATGATAAGCGGGGGGGGGGTGGACACTTACCAATTCGGAATTGTTAGTTTTGTTTTTTTATTAATTTTCTGAAATTTGTAGAATTTGTTTTTCACTTGGAAGTTGTTTGTTATGATGTGTAAATAAAAGTGGAAAGAGTGTGATTTGATGTAATTTAACTCCACGCTACAAGGCTACAAAAGGTGAGCATTTTGAAAGGGTGTGTAGACTTTCGATAGGCACTGGATGCACATTAGCAGTATGCATGTTTTGCTTAACCTATGTAACCTGGGATATTTTGATTTTCAGGAGTGATCGAGGCAGTGGTCTGTTGCCGATACACCGTCCAAATAAAGAGATCTGTCAGTGCAAAGACATGTTGCACCTTTACCCGAACCCAAATGAAGACGTGTTGCACACTCAGAAGATCGCCCCTCGGGCGGGTACCGATAAATCATAAAAATAACACGACTCTTCCCCTCCAAGCACCACCCAGCCTCTCCCACAGGGAGCGGGTGCTTCTTGTACTTTATAATCCATCAAATCACAAAACAACCACGACTTCTTCGAAGAGAAACAAAATGGTGCATGTTGGCATGTCCCGCGCGTGCATTCTAGTTTCTAACAGCTTTCATTGAACCACCATCTTGGAAAGTCCTGCAGTGATTCGCTGAAAGCATTTTCAGGCTCTCATGCTAAAATTGTATGGCTACGAAATTGCTTTTTCATCTGCAAGGTACCAAATCAAATCACTCTCACTTGCCCCGACCCCATTTCATGCCATCTTTTCCTCGATCAATTGATTAGTGGACTAATTACAGTGGACTAAATCGCACTCTTATGGTCCATGGCAACCCGTGTGAAAAGCTTACCGACCACGCCTCTGTATGGCGCTTGCTTTCGATATCCAAACGCTCTTGAGCATAGTGACAGAGCTAACGGCATCATACGATTTCTGAAAGGAAAAAAACAAGGACAATGTAAGAGGTGGTTGGGATGGAGGGAGGAAAAATTGTGCACTGCAAAGTTTATGAATGCACAAAATATTTCCATTACATACCAGCTGCACTTATAACACAACCTAACAGGAACAAACACAACTGAAAGATGGGTTATACAACAAACCTATGATGTGCTTGAAGTTGTTCACAGATTTGCACCTATGACTGTAAATGTAAATGAGGGTTTCTGCAATCTATTCCTCAATGAAATTCAGAATGTTGGGATACTCACTGGATGAAAAAAACAGGAAGTGAATGTGCTTGAAATAACAGCAAAACTAAGTGGCCATATGTACGATAGGAAAGCTCAGTGCTGCAGTGTACAAGATGCACAATATTTTGGTCACATGATTAAAAAAAAAGTTTAAGTTCACTGGTTTGAAAAATATGCACGTTCAACTCCCACTTTCACCTCACCTCCTTTACTCTCCCGGAATCAATGACAAATACCACATCATTCACCGTTATACTTGTTTCTGCTATGTTTGTGGAAAGAATCTGAAAAAACACAAACAAACAAATGAAAAATCACTCAGAGTAACAGCTTGGCGAAATGGAACGGCACTCCGTAAAGAACATATCTCCGCCAGGCTGAACACTGAACAGTTTACATATTCTATGCCACTGATAGGTCGGATCTGCATCCGGACCTCAACCAAAATCGAATCGCCTTGTTATTGTCACCTAACCAACTCATCCACCTAGTTTTATCATAATCCATCCACAACTTTTTTGAAATATCGTCCAATGTAAAATTTTTGGCCCCATCTCTCAGTGGTGAAGAATCACTTGAAAAACTCTCGGATCCGGATCCGAATCAATTAGTCCTGGTCACACACCCAACATGTCCACCAAGTTTAAATCCAAATCCACAACTTTTTGAGATATCATGCAATATCGTTTTTAGCCCAATCTCTCAATGGTGAAGAATCATTTTAAAAATCAAATAATTCCCATATCTGGATCCAGATTCGGATCTTCACCAAAATGGAATCAGTTCGTCCTTGTCACACACCCAACCTGTCCATCAAGTTTCGTGTGAACCCATCCATAACCTTTTGAGATATTGGGCTATATATCGTTTTTGGCATTATTTCTCAATGGTGAAGAATCACTTTAAAAATTC
>CM068961.1:123703583-123714229 GCA_035128595.1 Eptatretus atami
GACTGAATTGTCCGTCCGGTGGGCAAGACGGCCGCCATTGGCTAAAGCGGCTGCTCGCACGCCGGCGGGCGGAAATTCGTAACAATATGTTATGCCTTACCATAGATAGAACATCTGTGCAGATACCATTCATAAATTGTGTAATTCCTTCATTTTCAGGAAAAGTGGAAATACCATGAACATGTAGAGACAGTTTTTACTCTGCTTTTAAGAATGCACGAATACATTTGTCTTTGAAAGATAAATTACAGCACCAGTTCGCACAAAGAATGTGTGTCCTGTACGCATACAGTTACTAGTCGCGTCGTAGTGAATAGCAAGCAACGGGCTTGGCCAGCTCGTGTCGCGTAGGTAAATGTGGTTCGCAACTACAGCACTGTACTTCAGCGTCCACAATTCAATGTCAAATGTGCTTCGTTATTTGAAGCCGATTTCAAAAGTAGACGAACTTCAATGTTCCCCCAAACCAGCAAGCTTGATGAAAGCAGGGCTTGATGCACCGACTGTCCGTGCTGCTTGCCGCAATGATAAAATATTGAAAGCTGGTACAGGCGAAAGTCCCATGCCAGCTTGTGGAGACAGCGATGCCGAGGAATAAAAAATATCCAATGCTCCAGGAGACCATCAATTTACTAATCTTTGCATTCAATTAACTATTAACCTGATGTGCTTTCCCGTTGTATTTTGCAATCCAGTAGAAGCACCCGCGTTGACGGATGGAAGCACGCATGCAGGCATGCCGAGACCGAGCTCTTTTTATATATCGGATGCCATTGGTTCTGTACAGTGCTTCGTTGGTTCCGTACGATTTACATCAGGTTCGTAAACCTTAGTTTATAATGAAGTATGCTTCGATTCTTGATTCTCTTCAGTTCTGGTGACACTGAGAGTTAGTTGTTTATCGTTGATATTTCTCGATACGTAAACGTTCGGAGGAGGGAACATTTAAAAACAAACATCCCACAAAAGTATGTTGATAACGTTCTCGAACTGAACTGCTGTTGAGGCTGTCTAAAGTAAAAAAGAAAAATGTTCCTGATTGAGTTTTCTGGAAGTTTAACAAGTAAACTAGAGGAGGACATAATCAAAAGATTAATGGGAATGAAAGAGGAGCAAGAGATGTTAGAAGGGAAATGAGGACATTGCTAGATAGAGCAGGAAATTACGCCAATATGAGAATACGCAAGTTGGCAAAAACAAGAGTGAGTAGGTATGTGTGAAGTACCATAAAACAATTTCACCAAAACACCACAGTTGGTGATTAGAGGGCCATATTCGAAGCATAATAGCTGTTGAAGTCTGCACAGATAAGGAAGAGAGGGCTAATGTTTTGACTCTTTGCACCTTCCCACCCTTTCCTGTGTGAACACATGGCTTCCTTAAACGTCCCTGCCAAGTACAGCCGGTCCCCGACTTACGATGGGTGGACTTACGATTTTTCGACTTTACGATGGTGTGAAAGCGATACGCATTCAGTAGAAAACGTACTTCGAATTTTGATCTTTTCCCGGGCTAGCAATATGCGGTACGATACTCTCTCGCGATGCTGGGCAACGGCAGCGAGCCACAGCTCCCAGTCAGCCACGTGATCACGAGGGTAAACAACCGATACTCTACAGTGTATTGTGTTGCCAGCGTTTTTTGGATATTGTGTTTTGTGTTTTCGCATCCCATCATGTGTACAAAACGCCCATCTGTGTCTCCTGCCTCTGGTGAGAAGAAGAAGAGGAAGGCAATTACTCTTGAGATGAAACTCAGGATAATTACTCAGCATGAAGGCGGCAAGCCAGCAATGGCCATCGCACGTGAGTTAGGACTTTCGCAATCGACGATCTCGACCATCTTAAAGGATAAGAAGCGAATCAGTGATGCAAGAAAGTTCACAGCAAAGAAACTGGCGGAGGCGTTTGCTACTATCAGCAGTGGCGTACGGATGTTCGAAGAAATGGACGTCAATTACGAGAGATTCGCAAGAGCTGACAGGCAGAGCTGATACAGGATGCTCTTGCTTGCTGTGGAGAAATATATAATGAAAAGAAGAAACAAACTGTACAGTCAAAACTTGATATATTCCTGAAGAACACTATGCCTGCAAAACCATCAACAAGTGTCGATGCCCCAGTGCCTTCTTCCAGCTATTCTCGAGCCTCATCAGAAGAGAGACATTTTGATGACCCTGTTGCTGTAGCATCCCCATCATCCTCATCATCCAGCAATTAATTTTCGTTCAATGCTTCAAACATTCTTCAGGCCCAGTGTGCTTTCAGCTGTGTACGTTAATGGTAAGTACCCATACAACCATTCTGTTTTTCACTTTTAGTACAGTATTCAATAAATTACTTGAGATATTCAATACTTTATTATAAAATAGGCTTTGTGTTTGATGATTTTGCCCAACTGTAGGCTAATGTAAGTGTTCTGAGCACGTTTAAGGTAGGATAGGCAAAGCTATGATGTTCGGTAGGTTAGATGTATTAAATGCATTTTCGACTTTCGATATTTTCAACTTACAATGGGTTTATCGGGACGTAACCCCATCGTAAGTCAGAGACCGGCTGTATTGTTCTTTTTCAGACAAAATGCATTGGTCACTGTGGATTGCAATTTGCATAAGCTCACCGTCAACACCTTCACTTTGAAGCAGGTAGAGCAACTGATTCCAAGCATTCTCCTCACATTCGATCCACAAGTTGGTAATGCATGCATCCACCTCCGCTTGCAATGCACTTTCAAGAATACTTGACTCAGACTGAAAGAAAAACACAGAACATGGTGTTCTGAAGCTGCCCAATCATTGCCACGAGCGATTAGAATGTCAAACAGTATTTGCAAATCTACATCGGTAATGGAAATCATCATGAAACTGTGAATGCCCAATGTGTGCGATCAAAAGGTGAGTCTCTCGTGCGGCGTCGCAGTGTGTCGCTGGTTGTTATCTCCATATGCGGGAAGGTGGAACGGAGCCGTCTCAAAGTGTGTGTGTGTGTGTGTGTGTGTGTGTGTGTGTGTGTGTGTGTGTGTGTGTGTGTGTGTGTGTGTGTGTGTGTGTGTGTGTGTGTGTGTGTGTTTCATAGGCAAAGTTACGTTTACTTTTACGATGACGGTGGTTAAAATTTGAGTTTGAATTTTGTTTATTAAAACAGCAATGTATAAAAATTAATACTTTATGAAATAACTTTTCTTCACAGTGTTGGTAGCTAACACCCATGGCCACGTTTCCTGCTTTCATGAAGTGTTGCAAATAAAGATGATGGCAGGTGAGATAAAGAGGGTGGAACAGCAAATGATAAGGAAATTTCTGGTCGACGAAACCCTGAGGCCGGTTTAAATATCCAGAACATTTGTTGCAAGTATCATTATGATTGCCTATGGTTATGAATGATTACCCATGAAGAATATCCCGATTAAAGAACCTTGTGGTGGCACGACTTTTTTGACAAATACCACAGTATTAAGAATGATGTCCTGCACTGGATATGCACATATCCAAATACATCCTACACTGAAGGTATTGAAGGCATACAAACAACTCTCACACCAATGGGGCAAATGTTTTCAAAATAGTTGTAGAATAGTAGCATTGAGAGTGGGAGGGGAGGAAGGGAGAGACAGGTAAAAATAATAATGCTTTTGTACCACGGTAATGATTTAAAAACAATTTCTCTGTATCATGATCAATGTTTAGTGTGATAGTGTGATGTTGTCTTTCGTGCCACTACTGGGTGGTGGGGGGAACTCATGAGCACGCCGGGCCCCCCTTCTCCCTGCACTCGCATGCATAAGGGCCATCCCCGGTGATCACTCCCAAGGTGAATGTGATTAACTGCTATCGTTGGCATGGAGCGTCTAGGATGGATATCATGCCGGGGCTGTCCGGAAAAGCCTGGGAGACTGGGGGTGAGGAAGGGGGTACAAATACATGGTGGTGGGAAGCCAATTCAGAGCAGGCACAGTCTTTTGTTCACTCTGACGGCTCCATGCAGCTCCCTCGCTGCTGGTTGCATCGTTTCCGCTCATCCTCCCCCTGTTCGCTATGCCTGAGTGCCGCCGACCACTAGGATGAAGAACTCGAGCTGCCTCCCAGCATTGCCGCCGCCCTGTGGGGTTTTATCCTGAAAACCTGGTCCAGTTCAGTGTGAATGAAAGCTGTGTGTACGTGGTGCCTAGCATTCTGACTTATTCAATGTCTTGTTGAGTGTTATTTATTTAATGTCACATCTCTTTTGTGAGGGATTCTCCATTTAAGTTGTCCTATCCCAAATATTATTATTTCTTCGGATCACGGGAAACACATTGCCCCACAATGCCATGCACACTCACCCACAACCTACACAAACAAGCACACCTTTTAAAAATTAAATAATGTAAAAAAGACAAAACACACCAGCACATTACATGTATACACCTCCCAAAGAACCAAGTGAAAACAAAACTTGAAGTGCGTAAGAGGACAAACTTCTATGCATAAAACATCAAATTTTGAGCAAATAAGGAAGTTATATATACATGTAGATGTGAACACTTTTTTTATTTCAATCATTTCAAAATCATTATATTTCAAACCAAAGCTGGATTATGGGCTTAATAGTCCGTGAGTGATCACGTACTTGATCACATGAATGATCAAGTATCACGCTTTGAATATTCTTCTGATTTTGTGACTTGTACGAGTAAAATCCTGGTACTCGTTTTATGATGCACTGATTATATTAAATAAAAGGCTATCAGAAGTAGTCAGTCTATATTTTTTGTTATATTCTGTGATAGCTGTATGTTTCCACGGGTACAACATGGAACATTTATTCGCTGGACTTAACATTCACCGAAATTACTTGACCGTGAAAAGCACAAAAGAAGAACACTTTACAGTAATTACCTCCACCACCAAAGATGGACAAAGGTTGTTGTGTTTTCACCCCTGTTTGTTTGTTTGTTTGTTTGGTTGTAGGTCTGTTTGTTTGTGAGCAGCATATCTCAAAAAGTTAAGGACGGATTCGGATGAAACTTGGTGGACAGGTTGGATGTGTGTCATCGACAAATGTAATCGACAAATTAAAAAACTAGAATTTTTTAATTTTCAAAGTGATTCTTCACCATTGAGAGGATGGAGCCAAAAACGATTATAGAGTATGATGTTTCAAAAAGTTGTGGACGAGTTATGACAAAACTTGGTGGATGAGTTGGGTAGGAGACAAGAACAAGCCGATTCATTTTTGGTTCAGATCCGGATGCAGATTCGGCCTATCAGTAGGATGTAAAACGTAAACTGTTCAGCCTGGCGGAGGTATGCACTCCACCGAGTGCAGTTCTAGTTATTTATTCGTTCTATTGGTTCGTTCAGTTTTTGTTGAGTTGTATAATAAAATATTTATGGTTGTTAGAGGCACGTGTGCACTTTGTTGTGTCATCTCGCCAGAACGATTCAATACATTTGGATTTACCTTGCGGAGAATAAATCGTTAAAATTAACATCTTGATTAATGGGGTAATTAAGATTTCCCCTAAAGAACAGGAAAAATCTTCAGGGCCGAGTCTTCTGACCGGGTGCGTCCTCGTGTTTACCGCAAATTAAACGCTTTGACAATTCGTGAGGCCATTCGGCCTCGGCGTTTCGGCTTCTCAAATCGACTTACAGCCTCAACACTTGAGTAAGTTCGAGGATGTTGGATCAAATTATTTCTTAACTAAGAAGAGACAGGCAAAAACAAAGATGTCTCAATATGATGTGAAGATAAAATACAACTAGAAAGCATCTGAAAATGCAAAGCCCGTCCGCTTTGAATTCTGACTTCTTCTTCTTCTTCTTTCGTATGCTAAACCGTGCCTTTGACCTTTTGATAAAATTCTTAATTGTCTTCTCCATATTCTCATAATAAAGCTTTGTTGAAAATTTGATGACAAAAGCTCAAATGGTAAAAAAAAAAAGAGTTGCAGTCCAGAAAGACACAGACACAGACACGTGTCTGCAAAACCCCATCTTCCGCTGCGCGGGGGATGGGCTCATGTCTCAACTCCAGATAACCATTAAACTCAAATGATCCACTGGTAACAAAAATTAAACAGGCATTTCAAACAGGTTCAAGTTGCACACGTAGAATGAATGATTGTTAAGATGTAGATGTAAACATCTAAACCAAATAAATAAAAACATGCACCACGGACAGTATCGCTCATAAAAGTTTACATGCTGAGGAAATCCATTTTGTTACCCCATAAAAGAAATCAGAATGTGTTTCAAGACAAAAATTTGAAATATTTGAGATTCGATGAGGATTTTAAGTCAGTGGCTAAAAACGACAAATGAATTATTGTTGGGCCGATGTCAGTATCAGAAATCGGCATAGGCCGATATCGGTATCGGAAATCGCCATGGGCTTATATCGGTATCGGAAATCAGCATCGGACGATATCGGTATGGGAAATCGGTATCAGCCGATATCGGTATCGGAAATCGGCATAGGCCGATATCGGTATCGGAAATCGGTATCGGCCGATATCGGTATCGGAAATCGTCATCGGCCGATACGGGTTATCGGAAAACGGCATCGGCCGTACCGGATCGGAAATCGCATCGGCCGATACCGTATCGGAAATCGGCATGGCCGATACCGGTATCGGAAATCGCATGGGCCGATACGGTATCGTAATCGGCATGGGCCGATACCGGTTATCGGAAATCGGCATGGGCCGATACCGGATCGGAAATCGGCATGGGCGAGACCGGTATCGGAAATCGGCATCGGCCGAGACCGGTATCGGAAATCGGCATCGGCCGAGACCGGTATCGGAAATCGGCATCGGCCGAGACCGGTATCGGAAATCGCATCGGCCGAGACCGGTATCGGAAATCGGCATCGCGAGGGACCGTATCGGAAATCAGCATCAGCCGATATCGGAAATCGGCATGGGCTTATATCGGTATCGGAAATGAGTCGATATCGGTATCGGAAATTGGCATCGGCCGATATCGGTATCGGAAATCGGCATGGGCTTATATCGGTATTGGAAATGGGCATCGGAAATCGGCATCGGCTGATATCGGCAATTTTTTGGTAATCGGCATCGGCCGATTGGAGTCAGTGTGAATGCCAATTTCCGATTTAAACATTGAGTAGCTTTTCACTCTCATTTATTTCAGTAGGCACAATTTCAGTAAACAAATTTTAAAAACAACGTTGCATAACAGACGTTTCAAGAAGATGTGCATATAAACATTATTGTTTATAAACAGCTGGCGATCGTCATATGATAGGTCGAAAAAAAAATTTGACTGGGTAATTTGGAAAACCCATAAATACGGCACAGCTTGGAAATCATGTGTTATCAAATTTATTTTGCTTTCAAACTCACAGCTCATTTCATAATGAGCACATGGTCGCTCATCATTCGTTTAAAAATGACAGGATGCTATGCCGTTCAATGCACCAATCGATTAGAGGAGGGCTTTACAATGTATCGATTCACAACCACTCGATAACGTCAATCCATCAATCGTGGGCACTGATCCGGCACCGAATCCACTTCATGGGTGCACAATGCACTATGACGACATTATTCACCACTTCATAATCGACATTGGTATCGGCTGATTGTTATGACATTAATTTTTTTAAATCCGTAATCGGTTAAAGTCAAATTTTCTAATCAGCCCAGCATTACTAACAACAAACAACACCTTACATAGATGTCTGTAAGTGCCATGGCTGTATAGGAGTGCCTTGGATGATGCTCACACCTGTTGTGTATCCGTTCCACTTGCGACGTTGCAGCCAAGTGAGTATATATCCTCACTGGGTTGGGCAGGGAAAGCACCAGAAGGCTGAAATTCATGGACACTGCTGTTACTCCGCATCCATTCATTCAGGTTCTCTTGCTGACTTGCTATTCCCATGGAGATGAAATTCAAACAAAGAAATCATCAAGGTTTTCTCTTAAAATGGTCACAACAAAAATCTTTAATCAAAATAAATAAAATTACATTTGTTCAAGGCAGAACCGTTTCAGTGAAACACTGTCTGAAAATACAAAACTACCACACAAAAGTAACATTGGCATGCTGGGCAGACCCCCTGGGTTTTGAAAGAACATGCCTTTGATAGCCGATGGAACCTGATAAGAAAATTAATTCTTATTCTGCTTTCGTATGAAGCAAAGGACTGCAGGGTAGCATCATTGTCTGAGGGCGCAGCTGTGCCGCTGATGCAGTGCCTTCTGTAGATTGGGGCAGGAATTTGCAATTTGCTCAGGTTGCCGGTGATAGCTCGCCTACTATTTGCGAAGGACACCATGGGATTTTTAACATCAACCAATAAATGCTGGCACACGGGACGCTCGTTTAACGTCCATCCGAGGGACGGCATACAAACTGACGAATCACCCTGCCTGTGAAACACCAGGATGACAGTTTCTAGCTGGGTCAGAATTCAAACCCAGACTAGACAGCTGAGAGGTGAGTGTGCGAACCTATAGGCCATCCTGTCAGCCAACAAATGAATAAGCATTATACTCATAAAGCACAACATTACAGTTGAATGGCTGCACAAAGCTGTAATAAACTGCACTACATGCAATGCTTTAGGCCTATAGCATATGTGTGGATGTTAGTCTGGTCTGGGCATAACGATACTGGACTCACAATCCCAGATCAAATCACAATCACAATTCCAGAGAGAAAAAGAGATCACAGAAGTCATGTTCGAATCCTGCCAAGAGCAGTGCAGTTTCACGGATTTTGATTCTAAGCTTCTGGAAGTCAAGCAACTGTCGGAATTAGCATGTTGCTCCAACCAGCTCCAAAATCTCCAACAGCTTATGCTCTCATGTCAATCATTCAAAATCTCAACTGATAGCCCACCTCCACATATCAACCATCTTCCCTCAACTGTGTAACATCTTTCCATGTGCTTACAATGGTCATCTAGTAAGTCGCCAGGTTGATTACGTTTTCTCACCGTTTTAGCCATTCATGTCCACGTGCATGCCAAATAACCTCAATCAAAATTTATTCGTCCACTGCTTGGGTAAGTTAGTGTTTAGCTCAAGAGATTGGACTCACAGTTTTGTTGCTCTGAATGCATTTTTTTCATCTGCCGTGTTGAGTATCCCGTGCTCCGGAGAACATCTTCCAGATACAGCACCTTCACATCATACAGCCGCCCAGGTACTGTGGCACAAATGTACAACATATGGAAGTATAGAGACCCCTTCGACCTTTGAAGACCCTTCAAGAACCCCAAGACCCCAAAAGACCTCTAATTAGTATTCGGGTTCCAAAACTTCCAAGCTGGGAAACCTATTGCTTTTGTTCAGATGAGCAAAAATGCCCAAGGTCATGAAGGCTTTTGAAAATTTGGTCCAATGGACCAATGGGCCACCTAGTAGTTCTCAAAATAGGGCATAATGCGCAGGTAATACCAATGTGAAGCAAAAACCACAGGCGACACGAGAACTTGTACCATGTAAGTACAGTACTGTACATGGCATTCACAACCTTCCTTATTTGCTCAAAATGAATAAAATATCTGCCACCAGACACAAAAGCATCCAAGTGGGTTATCAAATCCCCTCAATGAGCATGCTCTTCTTCTTTCTGTAATATTACAAATTTTACACAAGGTTGTATATGTCACCTTAGTCCACATAAAGCGCCCTCAGACTGACCCTCTCAACTGGGACGTTTCGGATCGATCAGCAACAAAACTATGAGAGTGATCACTGTAAGTGATGTTATGACATTTATCGCTTTTCAAATTTCGAGTCAGAGATGATTCGTTTAGCTTCTGCTCTCAAACAACTGAGATTCCTTCTCCTGACTCGGCATGCATGCAAAATATGTCGCACATGAGTTTCCCTTAATATCTACGCCTTTGATAAGATGTATAACACATGGTGCTCCAAGTCTTTCACATGAGCTGTCTTGAAGCCCTGGAGGGAAGAATGGGACCGAACAGACTGGGGAAGTTGGTTCCACAAGCGACAGAAAAAAGGAACAAATAAATGAGTGGAGGGGATCAGTGAACCTGGATTTTGGGAGTTTAACAAGAAGGGGGTTGCTGGCAGACTGTGTGCACCATATGCAGAAACTTGGGAGAGACCAAGAGAGGGCAGAGGGTGCAACACCAAAAGAAGGTGGTAGAATACAGAGGACACCAACCTGCCTACGATGTGGTAGTAACAGGCCCAGAGACTCAGCTTTGTCATGGGAGATCCCAACGATTGTGAGGGCCTTGCTTACCACAATATTAAGAAGGGCAAGGTGTGCGGCAGGGGCACTCACCCAAAGAGGAGAACAGTACTCCATTAGGCTAAAAATGAAGGCCCTGTAGGTTGCCAAAAGTTCAGACTGGTCAAGGAAAGATCTTGCACCACGAAGGATGCCCATGCTAGATTTATTTGTTGTCTACATAGTCTAGGGTTGTGGAAGAGCTAGTACTAGTACACTGAATGGATGAGGATGTAACAGGGCAAAAGGGACAGCAAAGAGAAGGGGGAGACACCAACTGCAGAGCCAAAGACCAAGGCAGAGGGAGGTGGGCAAACAATGGGGTATGGAGAGGAATGGGGGGCAGGAGAGGATGCTTGGTATGGACAAGATGGATAGAGAAGGAAACTCTCAAGAAGGAAAACTGGAAATTTGGAAAGAGGAG
>CM068961.1:123714239-123726141 GCA_035128595.1 Eptatretus atami
AGAATAGAAAAGATCATGGTTTTTGAATGGGGATGATCTGAGATGGTGGTGAACAGCTGTCTTGAAGACTTGTAGGGAAGAATGAGATTGAAGAGAATGTGGAAGTTGGTTCCACAGGTGGGGAAAAAAGAAGAGGAACAAATGAGTGAAAGGTAGCAGTGATCCTGGATTTCATTAGTTTCCGCAGAAGATTGATGGTGGACTGCGTGTGCCATGCAGAAACCAGAGGACAAAGCACGGAAAGGGCAGAGGGTGCAAGACGAGAGAGGAGGCGGTAGAAGTCAAAAAGACCAATGACCTGTCTGCGATGGTGAAGTGATAGGCTCGTAGACTCAGCTTCATCACAGATTACAATAATCTTAAAGGCTTTGGTTTCCATTGCATCAAGCTAAGCAAGATGAGGCAGGGGAGCCAGCCCAGAGGAGAGAGCAATACTCCATCAAGCTGTGGTTGAAAGCCTTGCAGGTGGATAGGTCAGGTGTGCCAAGGAAGGACTTTGTATGACAGAGGATGCCCAGTCAGCGGCTGGCTTTGGAGGCCAACTTTGAAATATGGTTTGCCCAAGAAAGACCATGGCTGACAGTGAGACCTAAGAGTTTGAAGGACTGAACTTCCTCAAGAGGATTGTTTAGAAAGTATTTCAGAGGGTTTGCCAGAGAGTCCTTTCAAAGAAAGATAGTGAGAGTGTGCGTTTGGCAGGATTAAAAGACATATCCCAACTGTTATACCAGCTCCTGATTATGTAAAGGTTTGCAGAGAGGAAGAAGCTGCTGCCTGCCTGTCTGAAAGATGATAAATTACACAGCAGAGGGTGGAATCAGCAGCAAAGAGTTAGGCAGGATTTTCCAGGGAATGAGAAAGATCATTGATGAAGATGAGGAACAAGACTGGGCCCAAGACAATGGGGGCACTCTGGTCTTGACGGGGAAAGGAGATGAGAGGATTCCGTTAAGAGTTACAAGCTGAATGCGGGAGTCGAGAAAGTCAGCGCTTCATGAGAGGAGGTGGCCTTGACGCCATAATCAGAGAGTTTGGAGATCAAGGTGGGGTGCCAGACTGTGTCAAATACTTGACATATGTCCAGAGAGACAGCCCTGATCGCACGTCTGAGATTGAGGGCTTCTTTCCATTGTTGGGAGAGTCGAAGTGGCATATCCAAGGTAGAATGACCAGGTCTGAAACCGAACTGATGTCCTGAGATCAAGCCGTTAAATTACCGGTCGCATACAACTAGCTTGTGTGTGCAATATTTGATGTTCACTCAAAGTTGCGACTCTGCGATCGAACAGCATTGGCTGAATAATCTACAGTACGCTGAAAACTACAGCCTGGATTGTTTTCAGATGATGGCCAGAGCACGCAGTGTCACAGATCTACACGTGCTTGAAACCACATTCATACACACACACAAAGTCCCGTTCTCTGTAATCAAGAATAAAATGTACAAATGCCTCGCTTGTTTTGAGACAACTGCAATTCTGGGGTTATCTAGTTAATTCAGCGCCTAGGAGCCATGGTGTGCATCGACGGCAATCATCGGCAGCCACATGAATCAATCAGCGACCACGTGAGCATAAATTACTATGATCTTTATTTCTGGTATTCTTGTGATAGTCATGCTATGCTTCCACATCTCGACTTTTTTTCAGCATCTTTGAATCTGTGGCACCTAACGACTTAATTTAATCTTTGTATTACAATCTAGATACGTATGCCAAATTTGGTTGCAATCCCTTCCGTGGTTACGGATGGAAACGATAAGACAAGAACACATGCATGGACGAACGGACAATGTGAAAACATAATGCCTCTGGCCTTTAGCTCCAGAGACACAAAATGAAATCCCTATTAGGTGCCAGCTCAACTAATCTCATATTGTATTGCTCACAATTTCTGCTCTTCAGAGATAACTCAAGCATTTCAGTTTGTGTTTCTTCACATGTGAACAAATTATTTCCACAGCCCTCATCTCGTAATTATTTTATCTCATTCACAAATCCAGAAACAAGTTTTAAGTAAATAAACAAACAAATGTGATCCTCACATTGCAAGATGGGACAGCCGTGAAAGTATGTCTGAAATAACTGTGCATCCAGTGAGGCACTCATAAGCAGCACACGCAGGTGACTGTGTCTGTGCAACTCCTCCCGCAACTGGATCAGCAAGAAGTCACAAAATCTGTCCCTCTCGTGCACTTCATCCTAGCATATTTGGATGGCAATAAACTTTTAAGAAAGCAAAACGAAAAAAAACAACCTCAACAGTTCACCATGCTGTCAGCCTGTTATGGTGTTTTGAAGTCCAGGCATCAATCAAATGGTAAAGCCCCCACCTCTCACCTCCCAAATATTTGAAAGATGCACATAATTTTGAACTGTCATTCCATTCAAAATGTTTTAGCTGAAAGCTGGTTCCATACAGAGGTAGCCAAAAAAGCAAGTGAGGCTCATGCCTGAGCTATGACTCACCACAATGATATGGGTGATGCTTTTCAATGTTTCCACACCACCCATTAACGTTCGCAGCAACACTCCATTCGTGCAGAATGTGAGAAGGGTCTTTGGTGACACTCTGCACATCAAACCAGTCAAACGAGGGTGCAGAAAATCAATATACATTGCTAAAAGGGTTAACTTTTTTTTTCTATGGCTTCACTAGTTATCTAGTTATGTCGTCATGTCTGACTTCTGGTGACATTCATGATCAGATTTCTCCAAACATCCCGATCCTGCATTGCGTCCCAAAGCTCTAGCAGAGACAGCTTGATTCAGGTCAGATCAAGCCAGGTATGGGAGCATGAGTCGGAGTAGCACGTCGCTGCGTCCACTTTCCGCCGGTACTTCAGGGGCCTCCGTCTGGCCATCCCCCAGGCAGATGTCTGGCCCATCCCCATCTCCTTAGATGCCGATCAACCTGCTGCAACCATGAGGCACGTGGTCGGCTCATTGGCATCCTCACTCACGAGACTCCCGAGCTGAGAGAATCTGGTGAGCAGGATCAGCGTCAGGAAAACGAGCCACATGTCCATACAGCCGCAGCTGACGCTCACGGAATATGCAGGTAACAAATCTCATTTGAGTCTCTCTCAGCAACCGCTCGTTGTGCACAAAGTCCGACCAGCGATAGCCAAAGATTCTCCGAAGAGACCTGGTACCAAAGGAATTAAGTCTCCGTCTCAGATCCCTGGTCAGAGTCCAAGTCTCATATCTGAAGAGCAAGACTGGAAGCACCAAGGACCTGAATAATCGGAATTTCGTCCTCCTGCACAGGTACCGGCAGTGCCAAACCACATGATCCAGTGAATCCTAGGCTTCCCAGGACCAATCTAGATGCCTATTGACCTCTGGCTCACAGCCAGCAGTGACATGAATATCACTGCCAAGCAAAGTGAATCTCTCCGAGACCTCAACATCCCCACAACAAACAGGTACAGACAGGATAGCAGCATCCAAGATATCATTGAAAGCATGGATCTCCGTTTTGACCCAGGAAACCCGTAATCCCAGCAGCTCCAACTCCTCATTCAGCACCTCGAGGGCCCTGAAAAGGATATCCAGAGTCTCTGCAAAGAAGACTGCATCATCTGCGAAATCAAGGTCAGAGATCTTGACATTCCCAAACGATGCACCGCAGCTTGATCTCTCCGACATCCTCCCCAGAATCCAGTCCATACAAGTGCTGAAAAGTGTGGGGGTCAGTACACACCCCGACAAACTCCATTAACAACTGGAAATAAGTCAGAGATGGTATCACCACATCTCACAGTACTCTCAGTACTAGAGTATAGTTCAGACATCAGATTGATCAGTTCTGGTGGCACCCCACGAAGACCAAGAATCTTCCAGACGGCATCCCGATTCACTGAATCAAACGCTCACAGAGATCAACATAGGTTTCAAGCAGCCCCTGCTAAAACTCTCGCCTGCGTTCGGTGAGAACCCGAAGAGCAAGGACATGGTCAATCGTTGACCTCTTTGGTGTAAAGCCTGACTGCTCTGGACGCTGATGCTCAAGCATCAGCGGTGGCGAACCCTATGAAGAAATAACAGAGCAAAGACCTTGCCCAGCATTGAGAGCAGCGTCACCCCTCGGTAGTTGTTGTAATCTTGGCGATCACCCTGTCCTTTTCAGAGAGGGACAGCAAGGCCTCTCTTCGTCAGTTGGGATGATGCCTGCATTCCAGGAAGAGCACAGAACTGCATGCAACAACATGAATACAGCATTTCCACCAGCCTTGAGAAGTTCAGCATGGATGCCACAGATCCCAGGAGCTTTATCCCATTTAAACAGGTTCACCACAGCCTGTGTTTCCACAGACAAAGGTGGACCACAGTTGATTGGTGGGTCAGCAATAGGGATAGTAACACCTCTGACATCTAACTAAACAGCGGGTGGATCAGCCTGGTACAGCCACTCAAAGTAACCTGCCCAGCGGGCCTTCACTTCAAACTCCTCTGTCAAGAGCCCACCACCCTCCGCTCTAACTGCAGTGCACCGAGGGATGGGCTTGAATGAACGCAATGTGCGAATTCTCCTGTAAGCAGGACAAGAATCACCTGACCACACGTGATGCTCTACCCCCTCGCAGATTCCTCGCACATTGGCCTCCATGTCCACCGTCAGTGCACGTTCAGTTTTCGCCTCAACTCCCTGAACAGCCCAGCTCTGTCATTAAGCCTGGTCCTGTGACTCTGGTCAATGGTATCCAGTGTCCCTTGAGAGACAAAATTATTCTTCGCCCTCCGGTGAGTTCCAAGACATCCACCGGAAACATCCAAGGATGGTGGGCTTGAAGGCACTCCACAACTCTTCAGGACCTCCCAAAGCACCCAGACACCCAAATCCCCACTCAGCTTGTTCGCAAACTCCTCAGCTACCCTCTCATCCTTGAGCTTGCCAACATCCTGCCTCGGCTGGAATGGTAGCATTCTCCCGGATTTAAACTGCAACTTCAGAGTTGCTACCACAAGGCTGTGGTCAGTGTTGAGGAGTAGCCTGGTGTTGGCTTAGTGGTTAGGGTGGTGGCTTGCGATCCTAGGGTCCTGAGTTCAAGCCCCGGTGGCCGCTGAATTAATACACCAGGGGGTTGACTCAGCCTGTCATCCTTCCGAGGTCGGCGAAAGGAATACCAGTGTGTACTGGTAGAGGGGCACTGCATCAGCGACACAGTCGCGCTTCCAAGAAATGATAGCTACCCCGGAAGTTAAGCTGCCATACACAAGAAGAAGAAGAAGTGTTGAGGAACTGAGCACTCCGGCAGACCCTGCAGTTCTGAATCATCCGACAATGACCATCAATGTGCACACGGCACTGCATTTCTGGATCATCCTCCAGCGACCATCGACGAGCGCATCGTCAATCTCCTTTGCCATACCACCAGCGTTGGTATACCAAGTCCATCAATGAGGCTGTGGGTGCTGAAGCCATGAACCAGCCTCCCTAAATCCATGACTTCTTGCAAAGTCAAGGAACTTAGTGCTATTTTGATCCATGGGGGCCAACACATGTCTCATAACCATCCCAATCAGTTCCAATCGATGCTTACACCTGTTGGTGCTATAACTCCATGACACGGCGGGTCGCTAATTATCGACCATGAAGGTCAATAACTCGACCACGTGACCTAGGGTCTTCCGTCTAATAAATACCATTTACCTAAAGGTCACGTGATCTAATTACCGGGGGACACGCCCTCGGTACACCTTGTTCAAACCGGATCACCTTACCGGATCAGTTGCAGCCGAGCGTAACTGCCAAGGACGTACCAGCTAGAAAAACAGATCATTGGTGGATAACGTCCCGGCTAGGCTAGGATACGAACCATGCTGGACCAATGAAGGAAAAGACGAAAACGAGCTGGGAACATTTCTACACAAGCACTTATTTACAATCAAGCGAGGAAAGGTATGTAGCACAGTAAATGGGGTTTATTATTATGTATAGCAGGGATAGCAAGGAATTTGTGGGATGCGACAAAAGGCAAGCAATTTACAAAAGCAGACACAGAGCAGACTTATCCCGTTAGAATTTCTACAATCTTAACATATGCTACGACAGGCGCCATCACACACACACACACACACACGAAGAAGATTAGATAGCCAGAAAGAAAGAGAGTAGATGAGGATAAACGGTCTCACAATACCTGGTGTGGTCGGCCGACTAACGCAACCCAGTATGCTTAGGGGGAGGTGGGGGGTGTGGGGGGGGGGAGAAATACTGGTGTCTCAGGTATGGGAATGGGAGGTGTAGTGTAGTGCAATATGGGGGGTGCAGTGTCATGCATGAGGAAAATGTGACTGCGAGTCAGTAAGGATGCTCTTTTGTGCATCCAAAGGGGACGGGATAGAGGGGTGGAAATAGAGAAATGAGAGAAGATGCCTGAGGCAAAAGATCCCTCACCAGAAGATGTGGGAGGCAAAAGATCCCTCACCTAGTCGTGCATAGGTCTGTTCGTGTAGCGTGTACCTCCGTGGGACGCTCCACTTGAGCGTTCCCACCTCGAGAGTTGGCGCGTTATCTCCGGCTTCGTCACTTTGCCGGGGCTCGTGGCAACGTGCGCTCCGCAATGGTTCTTCGGAATAAGCACGTCTCAGTCGCACACCAACCGCGAGTGAAGAGCCAGCGAAGGGTACAGGCAATGAGGAACAGCCAACGCAGAGCCGAGACGAGCAGAGAAGGTGGCTAATGCGAGAGGCGAAGAAAAGGGCGAGCGGCTCCGCGATCCGTCTTTCATAAGCCCTGGGCGAAGGTGGGGTGACGATCTGAAGCGACGCGCTGTGACCCGAATCCTGCTTCTCTGTTGGGCGACAGCGGCCAAAGACATGCCCTGCCAGGCTCCTGGGGCCGGAAGCGGTCTCATTCGCACATCTGGCGTGACATGGCAGGAAGTCGCCAGAACACGGAAAGACGGAGCTCCGTACCAAACTCCTGGATCGCTCTTCCCGCGATCCCTCCTCGCCGCCCGTCTTTCCGTGTTCTGGCGACTGGACGAGGGTTGTATCAATCCCACGTGCTCACCCAAGACATTCCCGGCGAGATGCGGTTGGTGCTATTAACATCCGTTGCTCGTCCCCGCATCACGTGGTTCGAGTACAGCCTGAGTTATGCAGCACGCCTCTGTTTCATGGCGAATTGTATCCATACAGGAGGTACGAGGAGATGCGGGAATATTTTTCCCGTGTGCGGGAGGTGTTGGTGGTCGAAGTGGTGAGTTTTTGGTGAGCGAGGGGTGAGCAAGGTGAGATGCCGTTGGAAATTGGCACGCAGATTTGAATGAAATAATGGCGCGCCATGCGTGTGCTGTACAGTGTGCAGTGTTTATAGTGGAGGAAGTTTGTTGGTTCCAAGCCACGGGAGGCATCGTAGTGTGCTTATTTCTCATCACATTTTGCATGGCATGTGTGCTTGCTTGTTTGACTTGTGCCATGGCCAAAGGGAAAGAAAGGGTTGGAATAAAAATCAGAATGGAAGATAGAGATGTAGTTAATAGAATTAGCTATAAGACCCACGCAACGCACTTCATCCCGTTAACCCAGAGACATGAGGGGAAGGTCTGACTGCACGAAGACTAACGAAATAACTGCCAGGGGATCACTATGTTGGGTGCCATTGCCTTAGAGGCAGGTGGTTTTGCAGAACCGCAACAATATGTACAGAAGAGATAAGCTGCGTCGGTAAAATATCACAAAGGAAAGATAAGCGTAAAAAATTCACCGTTTAAAAAAAATGAACCACAATCGACATTTTGGGTGTAACACTATCAAAGAATTAAGGAATACAAAACATCTGTTGCAATATATAGAGAATCAGTTGTGTAATTATTATTAACAGGTGCATGAATAATTAATCAATTATATGTATATACAGGAAAATTACCTGCCCAGACCAGGAATTGAACCTTGGTTCTTTGGTGAATTGTACCAACACTCTGCCATCTGAGCTATCTGGGTAACCCACAGACTAAGCACACAATTCTCCCACATAAAGAGATGCCACTCTCTTTCCACCGCTGCTTCCAGGATACTCACTGCCAAGCATTGGAGCAGCAACGGTCTGTCCACAAGAGGGTCTTCCCCCCATGGGAGGACAATTCCATGACTGCTCTTATTCACCAGAGGGGGTGTAGTACTACAATTATAAATGAACAGGCAAACATAATATAACATGTATATGTGGGGGAATTATGCACCCAGACCAGGAATGTGAACCCAGGTCCTCTGGTGAACTGTACCAGTGCTCTACAATCTGGGCTATGTGGTGAATCATAGCGGTCATGGAATTGTCCCCCCACGGGGGGAAGACCCTCTCGTGGACAGGCAGTCGCTGCTCCTACGATTGGCAGTGAGTGTCCCGAAAGCAGCGGTGGAAAGAGAGTGGCATCTCTATATGTGGGAGAATTGTGTGTTTAGCCTGTGCGTCACCTAGACAGCTCAGATGGCAGGGCACTGGTACAGTTCACCAGAGGACCTGAATTCAATTCCCCATCTGGGCACATAATTTTCCCACATTTACACAAGTTTGTTTGCCTGTTCATTTATAATTGAGTTTTTTTTTTGTATACTTTCTCGAGGCTCATATGAGAGCTAACACACAACGCACATCAAGGGGAGCATAAGACAAGAGGGGTGGGAATGGGAAGGACAAAACAGTGGGGAACAAAGACATAAGGAGATCTGTGGAAGGGAGAGGGATGGGGCGGAGAACACGGGGTCTACATGATGGACATTACAGGGACTTTGAGGAAGGAAAGCAGGGAATTTGAAGAAGGTGGGTTTGGGGTGGATTAACGGGGGTAGAAAAGATCGAGGATTTGGATGGGGGTGGTGAACAGCTGCTATGAAGGCCTGGAGGGAAGAATGGGATTGAACAGAGTGAGGGAGTTTATTCCAAAGGCAGGAAAAAAGAGGAATGAAAGAGTGAAGGTGAGCAACGATTCGTGATTTGATAGTTTTACCAGAAGGGGGTTGTTGGCGGACCTTGAGTGCCCTGCAGAAATATGGTGGGGACAAATCTCAGAGAGCAGGGGGGTGAGACCGGAGAGGAGACGGTAGAAGACAAAGACCACCGACCTGCCTGCGGTGAGAGAGCGAGAGGCCCAAAGACTCAGCCTCATCGTGGGAGAATTAATCAAGTGTTGGAATAAGGAAAAGCCCAGAATGTACCATTAATTACTCGAGGGTATATTGTGCCGAGGTGAAAGACGACTTTCTCCTCTAAGTGCTTTTGATCCGAATCATTGAAACATGCTTTGTTTGATAACACACACCTGGAAATTTTCCTTGGTACGATTATCAAGGTTGAAATGTGCTGCTACTGGCAGACCAGTTGTGTTTAAAGATATGGTTATGAAATGTTTGGCCACTCTGTCAGCCAAACATCGTTAGTTTCAACCAATAGAGAGCAGATTGCAACGATCCACAACAAAGCACATATAATAGTTGTGGAAGAAGTCAGTGACCTTCAACATGCCATATCCCTCTCGGGCCTCTAGTCGCGTCGTATGACAACATGTTCACAAGTTTTACATCTGGGGCGATTACAGGTTGTTGTCCCAAATCGTTCGACCTCAACATCGGTGGAAGAAAAAAGGGAACAAACTAATATTTTTGAGGCTAGTAGCATCCTTATATGGCACCAGAATGTGACTACCACCAAAAAATCTTGCGAGTGGCGTCATCAGTCAAGAGAAGATTAAAAATCTCCTTGATGGATCTAGCAAAATGGCTTGTTGTCAAGTTGTAGGTCATAATCATTGGAATACGACGACGAAAATCATTTTGCTTTTCAATCATTGCCTCTTGGTGAGAAACCCGTACAACCTTAAACCTGGCTTCATGTATAAATAATAGTAGTGGGGTAACCTTGTTTTTGAAAAATATCACTCATTTCTTGAGTGCGTATGTGAAAAGTGTCATCATTACTGCAAATATGTCACAATTGCAGAAATTGGGACTGTGGTTTGGAATTATTGCACGATCGAGGGCGATATGACTCGTACATTAAATGATAATGAGAGTCCGTCTGTTTAGAGTAGACAACTGTGCTGAATCCCTCTGCTGTAAAAGAGATGCTGATGTCCAACAAAATGTAACTGATGTGACTGACAAAGATACATGCATAAGAGAGTGCCATTTTGGTTCCGATGGCTACTCGTTTTTGTCCTTAATAAAAAATTCCCAAACTTAAAAAGAAAGGTTGAGAACTAATTCAGTCAATCTTAACAAGGTAATGGCACCAGGTTTGGTGTCACAAGGATTATGCCCCAAAACCTACTGCAGAGCCTCCACTCCCTCATTTGTAGGAATATTGATATACAAAGAAGAAATATCCATGGTGAAAAGGAAATGACCATTTCCTCCTTCCTGGAAACAGAAAGTATTAAAAAGACAAATCACATGGGGGGTATCGTTCACATAGGTGGGAAATGAAGTGACTAATGACCGTGCCAGAATTCCAACGAGATACTTGCTGATAAGTTCAGTGGGGCAGTTGCACGTAGATACAACAGGACAACCTGGTGTATGAAGTTTATGAATCTTGGGAAGTAAATAAAAATTTGCACACTAGGGATAGTCCTGGATGAGATTCACAGCACTGAATTGCAAATAACCTTTTTTGATGAAATCTTTCAACCATGTTGGAAATAATGTTGTTGCTCCAAAGTAGGATCCGATTGAACAGGTATATAAGAATCCCCATCTGAAAGCTGGCACATTGCTTCCTGTTCATACAAGTTACGTCTCCATACAACAACCGCACCACCTTTATCAGCAGGTTTTATCATGTACTCCTTGTTGTTCTGAAGAGCTCTTATGATGGCACGTTCCCATTTAGAGATATCGTATAAAACACGGATATCAGATTTAAGTATGTTGTTAAAATCACTTCTACATTTAGAAATGAAAAGATCAACAGCAGGGTGCTTGCCTTCTGGAGGTGTCCAGGAAGAATGGCCTGGTTTCAGTACTGCGAAAGGGTCGAGGGTTCTGAAGAGCTCTAATCTGAAGAGTGAGCTCCTTTTATCCTCATGTGAAAGGCAAGAGGAATGAGCCAAAAGCCGCACCTGCTCGACAACTTTTTCAAAAATCTTCCTGGATTTCGAATTTGTCCATCCTTTCAGAAGTGGAGACGAAGGACAGTCCTCCTTTAAGTACCGATCTGATGTCTTCCATGAGTGTTAAGTCCGAGGGTATGGTTACCACCAAGTTAGTATCCTCCGGAATTGCACAACTGGACTGGTGATGGGATCTGATATCATGAAGTTTCTTCTTCTTCTTGTTTAAAACGAGCACATGATAATGTATACGTACACATATATACATACAGTCGTGGCCAAAAATATTGTCACCCTTGCACTTTTTTCAAATAACTCACAGTTTTCTCCAAAAATAAGTTGAAATTGACAAAAGTATTTTGTCTCCACAATTCTTTATTTCATTGTTAATATTACCGAACCTTTGTTTTTGATTCAGAACTTAAGATATCCTTTTAAATCAGAAAATAAGAAATGGCATTGACAAAATTATTGACACCACAGACTTAATATTTGGTATCACAACCTTTGGACAAAATAACTGCAATCAAGCGCTTCCTATAGCCTTGAATGATCTGCCTACACACCTCTCTACTGGTAGTTTGGCCCACTCTTCTTGTGCAAACTGCTCCAGTTCTCCAGATTTGAAGGGTGCCTTCTCCCAACTGCTGTTTTCAGATCTCCCCACAGGTGTTCAATGGGATTTAGATCTGGACTCATTGCTGGCCACTTCAGAACAATCAGAGTTTTGTCTTGAACCATTCCTGGGTGCTTTTTGAAGTGTGTTTGGGGTCATTGTCCTGCTGCAAGACCCATGGCCTTCGACGGAGAGCCAGCTTTCTGACACTGGGTTGAACATTGTGCTCC
>CM068961.1:123726151-123739516 GCA_035128595.1 Eptatretus atami
CTTGGTAATCTCCTGATTTCATGATGCCATGCACACTCAAGGCACCCAGTGCCAGAGGCAGCACAGCAACCCCAAAACATCATTGAATCTCCTCCATGTTTAACTGTAGGGAAGGTGGTCTTTTCTTTGAAGGATTCATTTTGTTTTCTGTAAGCATCAAGATGATGTGCTTTACCAAAAAGCTCGAGTTTGGTCTCATCTGTCCACAGGACATTCTCTCAAAAGGATTTGGCTTGTTCAGGTGTGTTTTGGCAAACTCAAGTTGGGTTTTTTTCTGTCTCTCTCAGCAGTGGGGTCCTCCTGGGTCTCCTACCATAGAACCCCCTTTCATTTAGTTGACAGATGGTGAGAGTTGAAACTGTCGTACAATGTGTCTGAAAGTCAGCTTGAATCTGTTTGGCAATTGATTGAGGTTTTTTTCTCCACCATTCGAACAATCATTCACTGCAATCTTTGACCATGTTTTCTCTTTCGGCCACGTCCAGGGAGGTTGGCGACAGTGCCATGAGCCTAAAACTTCCTGATATTATTGCGTACAGTGGACACAGGAACATCAAGGTCTCTGGAGATGGACTTGTAACCTTGAGATTGCCATGATGGCTACAATCTTATGTTTGACCTCCTCAGACAATTCTCTGGTTTTCTTTCTTTCTCCATGCTCATTGCGGTACACACAGTGACACAAAACAGCAGAATGACCCCTTTTCTCTATTCAAACTGGTTGAATGAGAGATTTTTTATATTGCAGGCACCTGCAACTCACCACAGGTGAGTTCAATTCCAAAGTAAAGGAGAATCACCCTGCTTGAAATCTAATTATTTCTAACCTCTTCTAAAAGGTGCCAACAATGTTGTCCGCGTCATTTTAGGATTTCTGTGTGGAATAAGCTAAGATTTAGTAATTTTTTTCCAGCTATTTTTATTTTGTTCCACTGCAAACCAAAGAAATACATCTGTGGACACCAAAATATTTTTTAATTTCAGCAATTTTCTGGAAGAAATGGTGCATTATTTCAAAAAAGTGCAAGGGTGCTAATGTTTTTGGCCATGAATGCACATACATAACACAATTTGGGTGAGATTCACAAACATACACCCTAAGTTTTATATGCAGCAAATGTATTTCCCAATATAATTTTTGACGGTATTTAATCCCAGAATTTTCTTTCACTTCTTATGGTTGAAACTGTGCCAACTTTGCAGTCTACTTTTCTTTTTAGATGATTATTTTTTCCATTGTCACTACTTTGTCATTTCAAAATCTAACATTTAAAGTTGTTCATTTTATGCTACAGATTCAAAAATTATTTCACTTTACACACAAGGAAAGGGTATACATTTACTTTTTATCAAATGTAGAGCAGAAATGACCAAATAACTGAGCAAGACTAATGAGATCAGAAGAAGATAGACAAGAGAATTTTAGCAAGATGTTATGCAATAGTACCACACTCGCCCAGACTGCCCCAACCACCAGAATGAACAAAGTGCAATGCAAAGGTTGTATTGCTTCTCATTCCATCAAACACACCGACTCTCCAATCGAATCTGGTAGCCAATAGTCTCTCCCACATGCTCCCCACGTTCGGCAGCAACGCGCTCTGCTATGGCGACAGTTGTGAGTCGACGCGGTTGTGCACACAACAAGCGGCAGGGCTTTCCTGTCGCATGGCTTGCATCCAGCAGGAACTGTGGAATCTGTGAAATTTAGAGACAAATTAAACTTGAAAGGATGGAGAAAACAAGAGGAAAGGATGCAAAAAGGTGAGATATGGAATGGTGAGAAATTTTAAAAAAAGAAAAAAAAAAGGAAAGGGTGGGCATAGTATAATATTGGGGATGAAAGATAATTTTAAAAAATGGTAATAGGTCACCGTGAGGCATTAAAAAGAAAATGATGGGAAAATAAATAAAAGGAAAGTAGAATAAAATAATCAAAAAAATGTAGAAAAATTCTGACGAAAGTTTGGGAGGAAAATGGTGACATACCTGGGTGGTTTTTCCACAACCCGTTTCCCCAATGATGAGTGTGACACGGTTCTGGGCCACGATGTCAAGAATCTCCTGTTTGTACTCTACTATGCGAAGAGACTGACAGAAGGAATCAAGCTGTGACGGCTTCCTCGCTGGTGGAACTTGGGGCACACCATTGTTCACTCGTCTAGATATCTTAGTCAAAGAATCTCGCAGGGGGACTGAAAGGGGACAAAATACGATAAAATCTCTGGGAGTCACAACATGCATGGTTGCTTTTCAACAAACAAGAGTTGATAAATAATCGATACAACTTTTAAGGTAAAATGAAATTCAAATAAAGTGCATTGCCGTATTTTTAAGTTGTTTCTGTTAAGGGTGGCTAGTCCAGCTGACTGCTGAACTTGCCCGTATCTCGAACAGGTGAAGCAGAAGGCTCTGTAGGTGTGTGCAGGTCGGCACGCTCCTTGCTGGTAACAGGGTAATGGTTGATGAAATTATGCATTTCGTTGAACACATGGGGTTCCAGCAACAACAACATTTTCTCAGACACAGCTTCCTTTGAAATGTCTCTCTTCTTGTATATTGTGAGGACACGGTTCCACCCTATTCTGTGAGAGAACAATCACCACAAACAAACAAATTTTTAAAAAGCACTGCAGCAATAAAATTGAACAACTAAGAACATGTTTGCCACCATCGGCCGCCTCGTGCCCGTAACTGCCGGCAACCCCAAGCCATTATCATGGTTTTTCCAAACATATCATATATGGTACAACCATTACATTTCATGGTTTTTCACCCAAATAACAAAGTACGACAACATGTTTATTTTTTAAATATATATATATATATGTATATAATATACTTCCATTTGATGCCTCATCTGGAAGGGATTGAGAAATGAAAGGTATTTAATAAATTCATTTTGATTCGATCAAATAGTCGGCCATCATTGATAAATTAAGGAAAAAAATACAGTAGTACATTGAATTAAAGAAAAAAAAAGTTGTAGATACACGATTTCCTTCATTGAAATTCCATTCTTCCATCCAGGCCTTCAAAACAGATGTTAAGTCCAGCAACCATTTCTCATATGAGGCCAAATAAGGAAATTCGTTCAACACCCCTACAGAAAAGGTTTGACTTGACAGGGTGGTAGAATAGACCCTAAAGAACACCTCCAGGTAGATGGGTTTCAAATTGTGGTACATTAAAATTCTACAGGCCATTATACATACCAAGGGTACTTACCAAGAGGGTCACTGTGGGCTAGCAAAATTTAGGGGAGGGTAACGTAAACGTGAATATCTTTGTCTAGACTCAACCAATTTTCAATATTGAGGTATCATTGGCTTCCTATTAATTCTCTATCAGAGTATGTACAGTTATTGAAAATGGCCTTTGCCATGGCATCACCAAAGCTAAAATATCACACTAATTCAAACTTTCTGACATTTTTAATTGTGTTCTCATATGAAGGTGAACCGTGTTTCTCAATTACTACTGGTATGGATACATTTGAAATCAAACGCTTAAGAAAGTATTGTTCTGCAGAAATTCATATACATACAGAGGCAGCATAAATAAAACTGCAACTGTTATTACTTACGAAATCTAAAGATTTCGTAAGTATATTGATGACTTCCGTCATCTGTTTGTGTGTTTGTTTGTTTGTGTGTGTGTGTTTGGGTGTGTTTTGTTGTTTGTAGGCACGATAACTCGAGAACAGAAGAAGCTACCAATGTCAAATTACACCACGTCATTCAGGAGGGTGATGGCTAGCGCTGATTAGATTTTGTCAAAATCGGTCAAAGGTCAAGGTCACAGTGAGGTCAAACATTCGATTTTTGATGGTTTGGTACAGAATCATCGTAGAAACTTCTGGTTTGCGTCGCTACCTTCTCTAGAGACAGCTTTTATTAGACAAGGTCAGAGGTCAAGTTGACGATTTCGTAAGTACCAGTCTATGACTGCTTGTTTTTAGCGTTCGTCTTTTACTAGTGTATAGCAACACGGAAGCACATACATCAGAGCCGAGCATAATAGTTGTCTTTGGCAACACGGAAGTACATTAGTGAAAGCCGAGTATAATAGTTGTCTCAGACAACACGGAAGCTACTCATTCATCATAGTGGATGATAATAGTTATCATGGTCGACACTGGGAGCTGTGCTGACAACACAGAAGCACATTAGTGAGAGCGAATCATAATAGTTGTGCATGGTTGCACGGAAGCACATTCGTCAGAGGGTTTGTAATATGTGTCTGGCAACAAGGAATCACATTCGCCATGGAAGCATGAAGATGTCATCTGTTGTAACTTTTAGGCAGCGTCTTCTTCACCACTGGATTCAAAGATTGTTTCTGGATTTTCACAAGTTTCTTCAGCCATACATGCACATGCTTCTGTGCAAGGCCTGTGTCGGTTGCCTCAACATCATCGTAAGAGTCACAGTGGCCCATTCTGCTCAGCATGGTAATGAGCTGTTTTGACCTCGTCATATGGCGAACTGCATTCCCAGGGCCACATGCTTGGGCATGTTAGTTCTAGCATGAGTCGCACAGTGTACAACATCCTGAGCAAGCATCAAAACACTCTTTCATCTGATGAGTGCTACATTCTGGTGCTGAAAACTCATCTTCATCTTCCTTTTCTGGTTTGGCAATAACCCAGCATAGTAGCCAGTAAAGACTGTCTGGTATCACAGATTTGGATTTTGTCAGGGTTAAGCCATGATATTAGGTGGTCGGACTGATATGCCTTGCATTCATTGATCTCCGATTTGATGAGTTTCGCAGTGCGGTACAGCAGACTCACCTGTCGCAATCATCCATCGCTGTTGTGGGCTGTTTTCTTGGTACACCCATGACTGTTGCGGTGTTACCTGATAGGCAGAGTTGATGACATCTTGAAGGATATGGAGCTTGAGTACAAAAGCTCGGACTTACTAAGATCATATGGCTTATGGAAGACAATGTCACTCCAAAGTGTTTCTTTAGTCGAAGTTTGAGTCGCTGGGTAGTGTAGCTGTCGACTGCCACTCCCTGTCCGCGCAGAAAATGATTGTATCTGTCCAGAAGAATTGTCATATCAAAGGCCTTCCCACCATTCAGGTCAGCTGAGATATCTTCAGCCAATTGCTTGAATGCCGTATCGTAACAAGTTTCTTGTCTCCCTTCATGGAAGCCAGCATACTGCAGATTAGTTTGCAGATGTATGAGGCATGGCAAGCTCTGTGGTGTCTAGCTTCTGCTGCCACTAGATCAATACTGACAGCACCAGTAGTCCGTAACATGTCCTCAGCGCCCTTTGCGTCGTGCTTGCACAATAGTTTCACAGGCTTGGAAAGTTCTGACCATGGTCATCTCCTTTACCCTTCTGTGTGTTTTCTTCTTGCAGAAGAGGCACATAGTCCAGTCAGTGGACGTTGACTGGGACCTGGATACCCTGGAGGACTCGTCAAACTTGTTTCAGATTGTGTGCCAATCTTAGATTCTCTGCTGGTGTCGGTGAGAATGCAGATCTTCTCCTCTGCATGTAACGCAGGTTTTCTTTGCTTGTCCATTTTTCGTAGCAATTTGAGTGCCATTTAACATCCCGGTTGCCAAACTGTCAATATCTGATTTTAAACGTTCGTATACTTCATCTCGTCGGAGTTCCAGTGCTGCAACAAGTGTCTGTATGGAGGTATCTCGGGCTTTCCTCAGTGTCTCGTTTGAGTCCATCTGACAAATTATGCACTTGTGAAAGTTAGTCAACTTCTGTCTCTTTACAGGTAAAAGTTGCACTACTGCCTGATTCTCTGAACTGGCCATTGCTTCAGTTGGCTAGTAGGATTCTTTCAGATGTTCAATCTGAATGACACAGAAAAGCAACTATGTTAACCCACAGCCTCTTTTACCATCATTATTAACATGACATTTTAAAACTTTATTTTTGTAATTATCTAGTCCATAAGAATTTCATAAAAATAGACTAACACAGCATTTTTTAGTCCAGCAGCATGAACCTGTGAAAAATTCAATTGTTCAACACCCACTACAGAAAAGTTTGACTTGACAACTTAGTATGCTCTAAAAGATGCCTAAAATATAAAAAAAAGCTCTAAATTTGATTTGTTTGTGATTTTACCTCTTGTGGTTGTACAGTTGAATGAATATCGACATTTCTGTACATATTCTGAAAGAGAATTATAATACGAAGCCAATGATACCTCAAATTGAAAATTGGTTGAGTCTCGACAAAGATATTCACGTTTACGTTACCCCTCCCTAAATTTTGCTAGCCCACAGTGACCCTCTTGGTAAGTACCCTTGGTATGTATAATGGCCTGTAGAATTTTAATGATACCACAATTTGAAACCACATACTACCTGGAGGTGTTCTATAGGGTCTATTCTACCACTCTGTCAGTCAAACCTTTTCTGTAGGGAGTGTTGAACGATTTCATTTTTTTCAGGTCCTTGCTCCTGGACTATGTTCACCATCACCTCTTATGGTGCCCCATCCAAATCCTCAATCTTTTCTACCCCCGTTAATCCTACCCATTGGCATCTCCCGTTCTACCCCCCACCCCAAACTCACCTCCTTCAAATTCCCTGCTTTCCTTCCTGAAAGTCCCTATAATGTCCATCTTGTACACCCCGTGTTCCCCGCCCCATCCCTCTCCCTTCCATAGATCTCCTTATGTCTCTGTTCCCCACTGTTTTGTCCTTCCTACTCCCACCACTGTTGTCTCATGCCCCCCTTGCTGTGCGTTGTGTGTTACCTCTCATACGAGCTTCGACAAGGTATACAACAAACAAACAAAAACTAATGTAAATTTGTGAACCAATTTGTTATACGTTATGTTATGTTTGTTTTAATGGAATTTTGAATTTCTATTTTATATTTTAAATTGGGAGGGGAGGAGGGGGGATGGGGGTCGAACGAAGCATGGTTTGTCGTCTGTCCTCGGATGCGTTTCATAGTCATGCAGGTTGTTCACGCACAATTTTCATGTTGTACTGTTTCTAACGCTTTTTGTGCCACTCAAGCTTGGTTCAATCCATCGTGCATCGTGTTGAGCACGCTTGGTGTTGCACTGTTTCGGGATTTCAGATCTCACTGTTTTTCAACGATCTTTTAGTTCAGTTAAAGCAAGTCAAGATGTCTGGAGAAAAAGCCATTCAGTGCAAGTGAGAGCAGAGGTGCAAAAAGAGACCATAAAGCAAAATTTACCTTGGATGTAAAATTTGATGTGTTAATGCCGTTTAAAGTCGATGAAAAACCCAGCCAAATCACAAAAGCATTACGGCTTGCCGCTCCTACATATGGAACAATGTGTGATGATAAAGAAAATAAAAGCAAGTTCTCCAGCAGCTACACCTTTAAAGGATAATAAGTTGTCTCACTGTAGAAGTGATGTAATGCAAAACATTCTGATTACATCTTGAGGTCAAATTTTGCTTTCCCCGAAGGAACGCATCTCCAATTATATAATGGAGGTCAATGGGAGAACAGCGGTTGATAAATGTAATTTTGCTTTATGCACAGCTTTTCACGAACGTTTCTATTCCGTAAATCAAGGGATGGGAAAATTTTCTTCAATTTGGCAAACTTTTTGGCTCCACGTTCTTCTTTAAAAACCAGAGGAAGCCCTGAATAGGTAACAACAATGTTTTCTGAATTTTACTCTCATTATTTTGGCTTAGAATTTTCACAGATTGACATGCGATGGTATCTCGGCAAATCTTACATCAATGATATGCAGTGTGCGTCGTTATAGGCAGCGCTGCGATTGTGACACCCATATAAAAGAAAACAGCAAACATTATTAAAGCAACAAACGTTTTTGTACACCATTCCTTCCCAATTCCATATCTCGGCGAAGCATGACGTCGTCAGGTGCTGAACGAAGGGAGTACTCAGTTTTTACTCCGTTTGTTCGGGCGATATCTCAGCCATCTTTTGAGCTAGGAAGCTGAAATTTGAGGACAAATATGAAGATGTGCTTTGACAAAAACGGTGTTTATTTTTTTAAAGTAATCAATCAATTGACTAATTAATTATTGTCTTTCTCATCTGGGCAATATCTCAGGCACCTTTTGAGCTAGGAAGCTGATATTTGGACACGACAGTGAACAAGTAAGTGATCTGACTACAAAGGGTATTTTTGATTTATTGAGTGTCATTTGTACACATTCACCTCAGAAGTGCACCACTCCCTCCCAATTCCGTCTCCATGTGCTATAAGACGGCATCGCCGTGCGCTAAAGGAACCCCAGCAATGTCGCGCGCTGGAGGATTTGTTATTTATTTATTTATTTGGCATGAGGGCGGTGTACTTTGAATGTACCTCTCCTTGTTAATTTTTTTAATACTTTACATTTTTGAAATGAGATCTATTTAGCTATACATATTCTGCAAACAACACTAGAAAACTTCAAAACAATAACACATTTCAAATCAAAGTTATCCAACTTCTCAAACTTAATTCCACGATGAACTTCAAGCACAGAACAAAGAATATCCTCAATCACCCATTCCCGTACCAGTATTTTACGATGACTCAAATGCATCTTACCCTTTGCTTTTCGAGGTGAAGCCCAAATTGTGGCACACTTTGTGAATGTATGCTCTGTCACTGCTGCTCAGCGCATTGGGAAATGAGTATTCTGTAAAGACATCAACATTACACTGTTTACACCGAGTGTAACCCATTACACCGACGTACAACTAATGACTGTGCTGTTCTGTTGGATCAATAGTTGAGGTGATAGTGTTCAAAATGAAACAAAAGATAGTCTGTCAACAAATAACTGACTGTAAATCTGACTTGATCAGATGACAACAGTCTTGTTAAGCAAGCTGAAATCCCCAAGTGAACTGCAGACAAGCATCACATTCAGCCTCAGCAAACCGACATTGGTACAAATCCTCCATTACCAAAAGGAGAAGTGCCCGTGTGTGCGTATGTACGAGTGTTCATCAAGCTTTATTCAAAAGGGTTCCAACCACTGGAAAATAATAAAAATTGGACCATTGGAAAACCAATCATCGATTCACTTGGAATAAAAATTTGTGTCCGTTTAATCAAAAAAGTTCCAGTTTTAAAAGCCAGTCAATCCGGTAGGGAAGAGGAAGAAGAATCAGGATCTGGAGCCTTCATGTAGTGGTTCTAACAGGATGACAACAGTGTGACATCTGTGTATGTACTGTATTTATGTATGTATGTACGTACGTACGTACGTACGAACGATCGATCAACTCCTCCGAGGGGATTTGACCGAGGAAGTTTAAACTTTCATGGATTAATAAGGGCACCCTGAAGTTGTGCATGTGCAAGTTTCGTTTGATTCCGTCAAGTTTTGAATAACGAAACATTTGCCCATCTTGGCATTTTACTTCATTTTGGGGAGGGTGGGTGCAATCCGAATTATCGGAACTAAATAACCATGATGTATTATGCATGCCCATAAGCAGTACGCATGTCTTCGCTTCATACAAGTAACCCGGGTTAATATTATTTTCGGGAGCGATCGAGTCAGCGAGCGGTCCGTTGCCCATACACTGCCCAAATAAAGGGATGCGTGAGAAGAAATTGTTGCATGCTTAGAACAAGATCACTCGTAGTTTAGAATAAAACAACACCTTTCGAATAAAGCGTGACAGACACAGAAGGAGCACACAAAATTATATACATTTGGAGTAATACTTCTCGAAGTAATATAAAAATATATAATGGCACACCGAAGGGACACACAAGCAACAACAACAACCATGGCAACAGCAGCAGCAGTAGCAACAACCACGTGAACATAAAAGATCCTTTTTTCTTGGTCCACTTCATTTTGCATCCTCGTTGAGACTCAAACAGACATGCGATGTGTTTGTGAAGTGCAACTTGCTCGTTTGATTAACCCGTTACAAGTGAAGCGAGGGGTGGACACGGCGAATTAGGACTCTCCCAACCATAGTCACAGCATTATTTGCCATCACAAAATTTTAAAAGTACAGACCTAGAAACTGAAGCAACAATTAAATCCCACTTATATGGTGCTGCAACCTGGACATTGAAGAAAGGCCAAAGCAAGTTGGACTCATTTGTGCGTAAGATTTGGAACCATCGATTGAAGATGTCGAACGTGAATATATAATCCCTCACCTGCAATCATTAAACTGTGTGTAGGTTCGGGTTATGGTTGCTGGAACGCACGTGACAGTCAACGTAAATTACACACACTCGCTTCGGCCCTTTTCAATGATCCGGCTTCGGAGGCAGGGTCAGCGACATTGCTTTGAGCCTCCCTGAGCTTGTGATACCTGCGCAATCTGGGGAAACCACGATCAATTACGTAGAGGACATTCACCTCCTCAACCTCGTTATAAAAAAATAAAATTCTGCGTGATAGCAGGAAATCGGTAAATTTTCCGTTCGAGGACTAGTCGAGGACAACGCTAGTTAAGGCCCAGTCACACCTTGACGTTTAGCCAACGTATGCCGATTTTTGAAAAAATTGTCTAAAACGCTGGTACACGTCGAATACGTTATGGGTAAGTTTTGATAACATTGAGAGCACGTTGAAAAACACTGCCATACGTCGTTGCACGCTGGCTTTAAACGTTGTACTTTTCGATTTCCTCAAAGCTTTCCATGCTTGAAATTTTACGACTTATGCCAGCGTATGACTCACACGTTCCACATAACGCTCGCCATAAGTTGGTGGCACGTCACGCGATCGTTGACACACGTTACTTGTAAGTTACTCATAAGTCGAAACACGTCGAGGTAATGTTTAGCGTACCCGAAACTTATTTCTAAGCTATGAGTAACGTGTTGTACTAACGTTACGCGATCGTTGACACACATCGACACACTTTACTTGTAAGGTGCTCATCGGTCGAAACACGTCAAGGTAATGGTTAGCGTCAGTGTTCCAGACTCCCTGGTTTTATTTTTTTTTAATTTTTTTTTCTTCCTTCCTTCGGTACGATGGTGATGTTGACACTTCGATTTCTATGTGCGGTTGTAATATAATATAATTAATAGACTGCCGCTCAACGATTTAAATCATAACCGCACTGTACACTGAACACCGTCACACCGAAGAAAAAAAAAACCGGGAGTCTGGAACACTGACGCTAACCGTTACCTTGACGTGTTTCGACTTATGAGCACCTTACAAGTAACGTGTGTCGGTGTGTCAACGATCGCCTATCGTGCGTACAACTTATTCCCATCGCATGCGGAGCGTGTGTCATACGGCAAGTACGTCGTAAAATTTTCAACATGCTTAAAATTACAAGACGTACTCCACTTAATAGGACGTATGATAGCGTACTTTAGCGTTTTATTCACGCATACCAAACTTACCCATACCGTATTCGACGTGCGCCACGTTTAGACGCATTTTTCAGAGTCGGCATACGCTGGCAGATCGCCAAGGTGTGACTGCGATGTTGACACTTCCATTTCTGCGGCGGTTATGATTGTAATCGTTGTGCGTCAGCCTTCCATAACCTACGCCACGTCATCGTCGGCGATGCGTGCAGCGTGCTATGCATGAGTTAGACTATCGTTGGGCATAGGTTGTGAAGGCCGACAACAGGTTCAGCATTCGTTGGTATAAGTTATCTATAACACAACGAAACGTTCTGTGTCCATTACTAATACGTTATGCATAAGACCAAGTCGTTATGAATACGTCCGAATCTTAAAAAAAACATCAAAGTTCAACGTAAGCCAGCGTTTTACATACATTTTAATACGTTGCCATCGCTGGCTAAAACGTCAAAGTGTGACTGGGCCTTTAGCGTTGTCAAAGCCAACATCAAGTTACCCAAAGGTGAGCAAGTTGTTCTTTTGAAACTGATAGAAGTTGAAATTTATATATTTTTCTTCATCTTTGTCGAATCTGGTGATAATTGGCTTTATTTTTTTTTAAAGATCCATAAAATGGAAAGTTGCAGCCGGTAATGATAAAAAAAGAAAATAAATGTTTTTTGTTTTTTTAAATCACATTGCACACTTGGAACAAGATCGCTCGTAGTTTAGAATAAAACCACTATCAAATGGCGAATCTGATGAATTTTTAATTACACCCGGTGTTACGTGGTAAAACCTGCCTTCTAAGAACACCATAATAAATCGCTTTTTTTAAAATATCCTAAATATGGCATTAGAATGGAAGTTTAGAACGTTTTAATCGCTATTCATTGGTATTTTATTAAAATGATGGTACTTGATTTTGTCCTGAAAGTCAATGCTTTGCAAGCTCTTACTTAATCAAGTACTAATTAAACATGATTTAATTAGTCTGGATGGGCTTTCTTGCCTCAGAAGATATCTGTGAACCAAGTTTTACATCGGAAACGCTTTTCTACGTTCATAGTCTATTTATTAAAAGTAATTAATATCACTAATTAATATCAATAACTGACATGTTCATTGCATGATTATTAAGTATAAATTAAGTCATTAAAAAGTATAACCCATGGGGTTTCTTCTTTCAGACGATATCTGTGAACCATATTTTACAAGGAAGAGGAGAGTTAAGACAGTAATAAGGCAGAGGACTTTCACTCAGAGAGTAGTTAATGCATGGAATGGTCTCCCTGGAAAGGTCGTGGCAGCAAAAAAAGTCGATGAGTTTAAATTAGAATAGATAGTACCTGGAAGTTATGGATATAGAGGGGTATTTGGATGTTGACAGGACTTTTCGGAAGTTAGAGCATTGATGGTGATTGTGTGCATGTGTACGGACTGCTGTTGGTGGGGTCTTGTCAAGGGGGTGTGTGGTTGAGGTTGTGTGTTTTTAAACAAGCACATGCCCCCTCCCCCGAGGGGAAAAAGGACAAAAACAAAAAACAAAGAAAACTTCCAAAAAACAACAAACAAAAAAAATATTTCATTAATTAAAACCATTTTTTGCATTTTCTTCCTTGGATCTTGTGTGGAGGTGTGTGGTGTTCGCGCAGGCATGATTGGCTGAATGGCTTCCACTGTGTTGGGTTTCCTTGTTATTCCTTCTTACATCAGAGATGTTTTCTAGTTCAAGATTTATTTAAAGTAATTAATATCACTAATTAATATCAACAATTGACACGTTAATTGCATAATTATTGAATATAAATCAAGTCATTAAAAAGTATATCCCATGGGGTTTGTTCACTCTAAGTTTTATTTAAATAAGTCTGCTATTAAGGAAGTTGTTCAACTTTGAACCACGAAACACCTGAATTTGGGTCACAAGCCTGCCCAGGTAACTCTGTACAAAGCCTGGTGTTGGCTCAGTGGTTCGGATGGCAGCTTGGGATCCTAGGGTCCTGAGTTCAAGCCCTGTTGGCTGCTGAATTAACTTGCCGGGAGGCGACGATGGTTCGCGGGCATTATTGAACAATGCCAC
>CM068961.1:123804735-123817326 GCA_035128595.1 Eptatretus atami
CCCACTACTTGCCCCCCCTACTCCAGTCCCCCTATTACCTCTTCCATACTGCGCCCTATTTTGCTGCCACGCCCATCATTCATACCCTTTTCACGTCCATGCTCCGTCCACTATAATAGTCTACGGAGGCCCACTACCTGGCCTGTCCTACTCGTGCTGAGCTTTTCTATCCACGGTTCCGACCTCACAAGCATCAAACGCCGTGCCTCCTGCTACTATGGCTGCCTAACTCTATTCTCCTCTGTGGTCGGTGTTACATCCCGGGAGTTCTATGTTCCCTTTCCGACGCCATCACATCCACCACTTATCCATCACCCCTATATTACCTCTGTGCATGTTTCATCGCTTGCAATGATCGCTAACCCTTACAACTACCACGGTTTTGTGATAAATATTATTCGTTTATTCAACACACAACTCCAGTACCATTGAAATTACACCACTGTTATACAACCACGCACCGGCCACCTTCCCTCCTACTATCATGCAGCCTCTGTTCACCCTCTTGGTTCACCCCGCCACCAAACGGAATTTTGCGCCAGACTGTTCTTGTGGCAATTGCGTATCTTCAATTTTGTCTTTGTCTCCTGTTTGTATTTCCAGCCAGTCCTGCTATGGATGCAGCATTGCTGAGCGGGATCATTCAGTCGTGTCTCATCGTTCTCCACAATGCAGTATTTCATCGGTTGACCAGTATTTATGTAACCACTCCATTTTGGTCTTAAAACACTCACTAATTGTTTACCAACCGTTGTGCGAGTCCCTTCATCGCATGAACCTTCCCTCTTGCATGTTTTCCCAAGTGATCGTACCAGTTCCCCTTGCGATGTTCGTGAATGTCCATCCTGTTGTTTCAAAGTTTTCAGAAGTTAAGATTGCATCCATCAAACGACGCACCACTCAGTCACCGTTTTCGTCACCTCCTTCTTGTCACTCATATCCTCGCTGTGTTGTGATTATAATCCTACTGTTGCAGGTAACCCGCCTGGAGGTCACAGTACATGCTAGGAAAGACCTCCTACCCAGCTGCACGTCCATACTTAAGCATGGCGCATGGGCTGACTCTAGCGTCTCTGCCCCCTCTCTCCATAGTAAGTTCCATCAGCCTCCTCATCCCAGAGGTTGTCCATACTCGCTTCCCTCTTTCTTCATTCCACGCTGTCCTGCTGTTCTGTCGTTGAAAAACCCAATGATGACCTCTCCCGATAATTGGGTTGTCCACTTCCTTCTCTCATTCTGCACTGTTTTGCCGTCTACGTGTTGCTTTCTGATCAAATTGAGCCCGTACACTGGTATCGCCGGGCACCTGCCAAGAACCATGGTACGGTTTGAACAGCAAAGAGCCCCCCCGACCCGGTACACCCGCGCAAACACTAACTAGGCGAGCATACTGATGCGCCTGCTTCTTTCTTTAGTTATGTACTTTTCTCAGTGGCATATATATCTTATCTTATCCAAAATATACGCTTTGTTCAGACGTTTGATTATTTATCAGGCTAAATGTCGATAGCATCATTCAAATCGGAACTCTCACAGATGAGGATTCTTGTGGTTTGTAGTATTATGATACGACAAAGCTAAGATGAACTATGTATTGGTCTGGAAACTTTGCTTCCCTTCAGATATCTGATCATTGTCAGGGAGTAAATGCGCTTCTTGAATCATTCTTTATGAACTTTCATTCTTTGTTCTCTGCACCATCCAGTGGAATATGCTGTGTCCAGTGTCTTCAATATCATCTGTCGTATTCCATCCTGGATGAGAGACAACATGTCTGTACCGCTTACTACATTGAAAGCACGAGATGGAAGGTTGCACCTCGGTTCAACAACTATGTATCTTCTTGCCACGTTGCAGCTGTGAATTCCACCACCTTGTCCCGATGCACAGTTCCTGCGCCGTTGACTACGAACCAAAGGCCGCACCAACTCACTCCCCTCGGACAAGAATGCTCGCACTCACTCCTCCATGGAATGCTTCCACTCGACTCCCATGGAATGCTTCGACCCGCTTCTACCCTTAAAATTGCCTCCACTCAACCTCGCTCATGCAATGCTGTCACTCCGCTACCCCTCTCATACGAACGCGCTCCATCTCACTCCACTCAATCTGGAACATGCACCTTGCACCTCACTCCCTTATAAGACTATTGCTCCACATCACTCCCTCTAATGATCATATGCTGCACTCCGCTCCTAACGTCTATAGAATGCACGTCGCACTTGCTCACCACCTCTCATAGAAGATGATGTTCTCCCTATTCACTTGCAAGCTGTCGTCTCTCCCCTTCTCACAGCCATTGGCTAATCCCCTCTTAGAGCGGCTCTCTTGCCCCGTTCTGAAGCTGGCAGTGTCTCCCCTTCTCGAAGCTGTTGTTTCCCCTTCTCAAGCTGCTGTTTACTACCCTTCATTCAAGCTGTTGTCTGCGCCCTCAAACACGCCCGCGACAACCAACACTCCCATTGAGACCCTAGTTATATGACCCCACACATTTCTTTCAGCTGATTGAAATTAATTTAAGCCATGTCTCGACCCATCAAACGCCCACATTCGCCTTGCCTGCATACACAGGTTACAGATCTATCCGACACTCAACTGGTTTGAATCCCGACCTACGGCTATAATACTAGTCACCCCTGGGTGTTCACATGACATGATACTTCATTTCTCTACCCGTTGCGCTCGTCAACACCAAATGTTTTCAGCAATATAACATGAGCAATAATTAAATTACTGTATTTTGGCTTACGTTTTATTAAATCCGCTATCCCCTTCGAGAAGACTACGGATCCTACGCACACCTCCCGATACACCACAATGTTCTCAAGTCCCAGGCATGAAGCCAAGAGATGCTTTCACTTTTCAAGGCTCGTACCCACTCCTGTGTGAAGTCTCTTTCCCTGACATGTTTCTAAAACGACGTCACTCTGTCCTGCGAAAATGAAAATTCCTGTTCTGGTTATTGCAACACCAAGCTCAGGTCTGTCTATGGAACCGTCAATGTGAACCATGTAACTTCAGTTGCGATCCCTGCCAGCGGCATGCGGTCGGGACATGTCACGCGGCCAACACCCGACCCTCCCACTCGCTCGGCGCCTTGTTTCCTGCTTTGGTCAGGTGAATGTGTGATCTTCCTCCGTCCAAAGACTAAAACAAGCATCGCTGAACAAAGGGCGGATGAGCCTTCCTTCAGGATCACCAAATGGCCAATCAGTTAAGGAGATTCGTGTTCTCCTTCAAACGAAATACGTATCCTTACGGATTTACTACAGAGGAAGTAGTCGCTCTCACTCTTTGTGATGACTGAATTAATGAATGTCAATCTGCCTACGTTTTTTTCATCTTGTGTCTCTCACATTGATGAGAAAGAAGGTAATAAAAGACACCTACATCTTTGTACATTTATTAACCACTCCGGTGGTGAGATGAAATGAGTCGGAGAGATCACTCTCGATATTTGCTGGGGTGGTCCTGAGTTCTACATCGGTCACAATTTGAGATGATCTGTGTGTTCATGTGTTTAAGAATTCTCCTCTTTGTCTTTTTCCCCTCCACATTTAGTTACCGTCGTTGATAAGTTGTTTTCGTACATTTGTTCTTATCTTTATATCTTTTTGTCGCTGAACATTCTCTTGAGTGGTACGACAAAAAGTCACATGGTTATCGTGGTACCGGGTTTCACCAAAGTGTCTTTTCTTTATTAAAATTTTCATTTGCTGCAATTTCGCCCTCTCTTTCTCCACTCTTACCCTCTTCAACTCACAATCCTGGTCCTGGAAATGATCCACCGGAACCCTTCAATTTGTCGTTGTTTTTAACAAATACGGAACATACAGCCCTTCATCATAATCGTTCTATCCGTTCGATACCAAACTTCTAGTATAAATCTTCTCCGGAGCGCACGTACACCAAGATAGTCTACTGATAATGTATTCCTAGTCTAGCCTCCTGTTAAGTCACCAGGTTTTAACGACACATTGACAACTCATGGCACCATTCCTGCGGAGCGCACAAAAGGGTCATCATTTCATGAATTGGTAACCTCAGAATACCACAGCCCAGTGTTCGGACAGATTGCCTGACTGAGTCAACTACAATAGCGCACAAATTAGTCCAGGCAGGGTCACGCGGTCCCCACGGCTGCACCACAGACCCTTATGCGACCACTGCCGCCACGCGCATAAGTCACTTACCGTTCACGCCGTGTAGTCCCCGCAGCGTACTCACCAATCTCACGTCAATCTTCAAGACATAGAGACGACGAACGCTCACAGCTCACGTTAAATCTATCCGTCTGCGATCAGTCATATCGTGACCTCCCCCTCCACCCCGTCCGACACCCTCATCCCTCCACATATCACACACGAACTAGCGATCCACATGGTCTCACCGTGGTATACGATAGAACGTCAGTCCGCTCTCCGAGCGCCGTCGACATCTGAGTGCTCTCCTTACATATCTTACCGGCTCGTCGTTTACGCGTACAGTCAACGCGTCACTCTCTAGCGGCACATCTCACTAGAGACTTCTCTACTCATTCGAGCTCCCTCCACCGCAGAGCAAAAATGGACGAGATGCCCAGTCACCGACCTGCTCCTCCAGGCTCTCGCACTCAACATTAGATATAACTCGCGTCGGCTCAACTTCACCATCGCCGCTCTCTACTATGAAGCAGACGCTCCTCAATCAGCCTCTTTACAGACACACGCACACTCGGCCGATGGTCGCCAACTACAACAAACTACTCTGACTCATAGAAGCCAGAGGCTCGGCCGCACTGACTACACCGGCTAGCCCTCATCACTGTCCTATCTCGCATCTCCTACAAACTACTAATCTCGCTCATCTCATATCGCGACTGGTATCTTCTCTCGAGTATGACTCATACGCGTCGTAACTGTCACACGATAACATCAATATAGTACATACTAGTATACAAGAGTTCTTCTGCCCACACTATCGAGCACACTCCTGCTACATCTGATACACACATCCATCGTACGTTAGCGCTGCACATCATCATAGATATCAGCACTACATCACGCGCTCCTGCTGTCGGTGACGCTATCAGCAGTCTAGTAGACCACTGACATCTGCGCGTACACCTATTCTGTTCAATCTCCGTCGTCTGGCTCACACATGAGTCCAAGATGTCACATCCAGAGAGCGTACGATCAAGAACCACCCTTACCTAATACCAACGACCATTACTCACCAATAGAGATATTCGCTGTCCACCTCACCTTTTGAATAAGCGTCACTGTCCCAGAGAAATCAATCTCTTGACGCCTACACTTCCGCCACCAAGCCCCTGCTCCAGAGAATTACACACACTGCTCTGCACACATTCATATCGCCAGCAAACGTCCAACATCGCGTCACCATGCTAATCCACCTAATAGCGTGAATTCATGACTCGCCAGCGCGTCACATCCGACTCACAACCCGCTCTCGAATATATGACCATCTAATACGCGCCTCTCCACCCCGCTACCTACATAGCTCTCATGCATACTTAGTGCCACAACACTAATATAGACAATACACAGTGACCGCTCATAGCCCACACTTGCTAAGCCCGAACGTGCAATATTGCTCATCTCCTCTACCGAACTCATATCAAATCCCATCCCTTGCCACAACCGACACATCACCCCTGGACTCTTACTCTCACTCAGCTATCACCCGTGGAGCGATCGAACAACACGCGATTACGCTCCCTACCAAACCTAGGCACTAGTACTCATCCTCCGCTCGACTATCCGCCTAAGCATTCGAAGATGTCATTTGAAAGCCTCGCATTTCTTTTGGCTGCCGTACTCCTCATTCAGTGCTTCGCGAGCACCCCCATCAGGATATCAGTCATCCTCCGCCATAAGATGACGACTCTTTCACACTCTCTCTTGCACGACTCTCATCAAGTGCTCAGAGTATCTACATCCCAAACGCATCATACTCGCGTAGCACAGTACTGGATCTCTCTGACATCCTCTCCAGTATTCCAGTGCCGATACAAGTGCTGAACGTTCACATCATGGCAGCAGTCTACCTCTGAGCAAGTAACATCAAGTCACGCGCCACTACACTCTGACATTTTCAGTGCTGAGCCTGGCACAAGCAAGCCAGTTTTCAGAGAACGTTAAAGATATCAGTCGGATCTGCGCTATAGCGAAGCAGATTGGATCACTCATTTAGTCTCCTGACGACCGTCTACGGTCGATCCAATGATGTCCAAACCTCCAATGAAGACAGCGAAATCTCTGTATGCAGCGAGGGCAGCTCAAAGTCACGGAATGTTCTCCGGTCGTATGCTTTGGCGGATATCCAGACTCAAGGCTTGAGTATCCGCACTTCCAAAACTTGACCACATCTGCCATTTCGGTGGTGGAGGACCAGAAGCAGCCAACACAAGGTCATCATTGAGCGCGGTCTGTTGGTGATAAAGCCTGAACTGCTCTGGCTCGGTGCTCAAGAGATGGGTGGCGAGCTGCATCAAGCATTATCCAAGTAGAAACCTTGCCTCGCACTGGAAGCAATGTCACCCCTAGTGTGGCTGTTCAGTCCTGGCAATCCCCTCTCTTCTCTAGAGGAAACTAAGGCCCCTTCTTCCATCCAGTTGGAATTTGGATGCCTGTGTTCGCAGATAGAGTATAGATCTGCCGTGGGTAAGACACCAGAGTACAGCATTTCCACCACGCCTTAGAATTGCAGCCATGACGCACAACAGGATCCCAGGACCTTTACATCCTTTCAACTGAGTTCACTTGTCGCCGTGTTCAACAAAACGACGGGAATGCGTCACGTTGATTTGAGGTCAGAATAGTGATAGTACACCACTGACGTCCAACTCAACAGGCCAGCTGGTCACTCAGCTATAACTGCCTTACAAGTTAAACCGGCCCCAACAGGCCTTCACTTCGCGACTCCTCTGTCAAAATCCACACCCTCCGCTCAACTGCAGTTCACAACGCATGACAGGCTTGAGCGAACCGCACAGCTACCTATATTCCTCAATAAGCAGAAGAAGAACACTTGACCACAGGTATTCTCATTAACGCGTTTTAACAGATTCCTGCCACACACGACTCCTTGCTGCCCCTCAGCGCACGTACAGTTTTAAGCCTTCAACTCGCCTGAACAGCTCAGCTCCTGCCATTAAGCCTGGAACTTGGTGCATCTGGTTCACGTTGCAGGATCAGGGGACCAACGCCATGTCTCATAACCCGATCCCTATCAGTCTGCCATCGGCTGCAACATTCGAAATCCACCAAGAACTAGAAGAGTGTCTCGCCTGGTCCGGCACCGAACAACCACGGACTGGAGCGCATCATGGAATGCTCCCTCAGGTGGTCGAGTTCACTCACTCAGTCGAGCCTGATATTCATGAGACCAAAGCTGAATCGATGAATTCCTCAGTCTCATGATATGCTCATTCTTCTTGTTGTTTCTTGCGCTATGGCAGTTAGCTGGCGGTGTAGCTATGCATTTCTTGTAAGCGCGGACTTGTCCCGCTGATGCCAGTGCACCCTCCACCGCAGTACACACGGCCCGTACTCATTTTGCCCCGACCGCGGCAGGATGAGAGGCCTGAGGTTAACCGCCTGGTGAATCTAATTCAGCGCAACCGGGCTTGAATCAGGACCATAGATCCCAAACACCACTTTACCACAAAGCCACACCATGCTGCTAATATGGCTCACATGACCCGTGTTAGCTCAATTTATCAGAGGAGTCGAGCTTGTGAACACAGCTACAGCAACCCTTGGGTATGTGTAATACCATCAGAGCAAATCCAGACCAATAGTCGATGTTGTAACTCTACCCGCCATGACTCAGTCGCCGCAATGCGCTCCGAACCAGAGACGTGCTGCACAATTACCGACATCCAAACGCTTGAGCTCAGATGCATAACAGAGACAGGTGCATCATCTACTTAGGGATAACATTCCAGGCACCCACGCCGAAGGGACGGCCTCAGAGCTTAATCCCAGGACGCCGCCATCTGGTGGAGACACCTCAGCACGACCCCGACACACACTCCGCAGATCTGACGCCGCCGGAAGCTACCCCGTGGTTCCCTCCTTATCATCCAAAGATTGGGGCGTTTGAAGGTCTTTGCCCGCATCCCATATCCGGTGAGATGCCCTGTGAAGGAGCTGCGCAGTGAGTTACCCCACGGAAGGGTTATCAGATTTCTAGATCCTCATAGGAGTCCTCTCCCCCTCATCCTCATACACGTGATCGACACACTACTGTCCTTAATATTTGCGTCGTTGTTCGACCTGATGCAATATGACCTTCTGTGGACTTTTTGTTTCACAGCGCTACTTTTCATCCAACTCCTCCCACTTCGAGTCGAGCTCGCCACTTCAGCGTCACGCAGCAATTCCTGACAACACACATTAGCACCGATACACTGAGCCACATCACGCATATCTCCGCCTCGTACCAGCTCTGCTACCTGCTGCATGAGCCGCAACCTTGCGCACCACAGTACACTTCACTGCCGTTTTGAAAATTCCTCACACACCACTAGAAAAAAAGTTATGACCCGTCAAAATATCTCCGTTAATGGAAATCGCCTGAAAAAATTATCTCCCGAAACTAGGCAAGCTTATTGAATGTCTAGATTTGCGGGAGGAAGTCGAACAGTGGCATTAGCAGGAGAAATATACCGCCCACATTATATATACATCACTATGAGTATATCAATTTTTTTATGATGTCGATCCATTTTTTGACATTTTTGGATTCAGCAACCCAGAGTTTCTTATCATCGCGATCTTCGTTTAAACTTGCCATGCATATAGCAGAAAGCCCACGCGCACGGCAGTAACCATTCCATTTTGGAAATCTTCCTAGAAAAAAAAGTTGACGTCATACATATCGCCGCCATTAATGGAAATCGCCATACAATCATCTCACGAAACTAGGCAGCTGCTGATTTTTGTTTGCGAGAATCCAAGCGCGGCATTTAGCGCACCAGATAATTTATCACGCAAACCTGATACATCACAATGGCGTCATATTCGTTTTATGACGCTCACATCCACATCTAGAGGACGAGATCTGTTAGCTCACTTGAGCTTGTTCTTTTAACCTGATCAAATTTACACTTGACACTTTGTGCAGATTAGGGCTGAGGCGTGTTCAGAAACAAGCAGCATTGCTACGCTTGTTCAAGCCAGCGGTTCATCAACCGTTTTGAATGCAAGTGCCTTGCATGATTCTTTAACCAGCTTGTTGGCGAGTTTCTCTCCAAGAAACGTGTAACCTGCACAACACACACCTGGTGTTGGCCTTAACGGTGAAGGTGGCTCGGTTAACAGATCTGAGAGGTCTGCTGTCTCGACTTCGATCCCTGCGCCTGTTGTATTTGTATTCACCCGTTAAATAACACGAGGTGTTGACCATATCGGTTTGCGGTTGTGGATCGCGACTACTGACAGGGATCCTCAGGTGCTCCTCCGCCGACTTTCTCAAAAGGGTAAGTTTCCCTAGCGCTCCCTCGTTTATCTTGTTCCCGTTTAAACTGTTTATTTTCTGCACCACTATGTACTGGATCGTTCCTAGCTCTCGGTTTGTGTCTGTTCAAAAATCGGCGTATTTTGTGAGTTTCCGAAGTTTCGTCTGACTCTGTCTACTGGCTAGCCTTGAGCCTACCCATCGTCCCTTCTCAGCTGTAACGACGTTTTCTTTATTTTGTTCATTCTCTCTACCCGATTCCCTTCAACTTTCCCCGTGTTCCCAACGCCCGAACTTCCAACTAACACTCTGTTCTTGTGTAATATGAATAAATAAAAATTAAAAAAAACCTTTCCCCTGCACCACCCACAATTATACAAGCTACAGCTCTGCGATCAGCCTGTGTGTGCTCCCGCCCACATGCATGCTCCGCCAGTCATATCCATCCGACACGCTCACTACTCTCCATCTCTACATGCGCGTGAGCCCACTACGCGTCATCGCTACGCGCACACACAGCACCGCTCGACACCACACTCCACACTCGACGCGCTCTGACTGCCACAGACTCACATCGTGGTAGCAGATATCAAACCACATCACTATCTGCTCTCAGAAGACATACTCCTACCGCGCGCCTCGCACAAATCATTCTCACATCCCCACAGTACCTCCCTCTCATCTACTCGAACTGCACCAGACTCTGTCCGGCATCTGCTCACATGCGACCGTCGCTACATTCCTCCCGCAGAGCCTAGTGTCTCTATAGCTGCCCTGAGTGAGAACGAGACCCTCCCACTCTCACCTTATACACGCAGCGTGATGACTGACCCTTTCCATACTAGCATGTCTGCACGCCTTAGCCTCCACGCCCAGCGGATACCATCATGCCGATCGCTACCTCCTCCGAAGGACCTCCACCGACGCATCGCTACCACATCACCAGACACATCCATCGTCGACACTCCTGTCTCTATCACCTCGATGTCCCGTATCACTTCAATCAATATACCAATTTCACCCATCACACCCTCACCTGATTTTTTCTACAACACTTCCATGACCCTGAGTCTGATGAAACCACTCTCTCAAACAATCGATAATAATAATAATAAAACCATTTATCTCTATAATGCTTCGCATTCTTCCTCCTTTCACATGCAGCTGTCCCCATCTCCCTGGACTCAGCTCTAACCATGACTCGAGCTCGCATTGCCATAATGCATCATACCTCCGCCTCTACACCCAACATCCACCTCCCACCACTCCGCCTACACGGCATCTATCACCATCACTACCCGCCCGCACCTCCACTACTTACAACAGACTACTCTCATCTCGACCTCTCCTCATACCTTGCCAAAAAAATCCACACTGTTACAGCGTTTCTTCTCTCCATCTAATCTATTAATTCATCAATCTCGTGTCCTATGTCTCGCTGTGTCTGTCTGCGACCGCGTTTCTCGGCACAACCACCCGTCCGATCTGATATGAAAACTCATGCCAGAATATTGCCGGACGGGGACACCCCGATGTGCCTTTCCAAGTTCACTATTAATACGAGCAACGAGCGTCCCAAAGTTGACGCCATTTTATTGCTTTTTTTCAGTGTTGGAAGGGTTGTATACTATATACGAGCTGAGCAGTTCGATTCGTTCCACCCTTATATGCCATTTTTTCCCAAAGATATGCACCTCAGCCAATGATTCGATAGCAGGAGCATATTAAAATAATAATAATAATACGCCACAACATAATTGGCACGCCAGCTAACAAACAAGTCGATTAAAAGGCGTGATACAAGACCAATGGTCTGGTCAACCAATAACGACCCCTATATATTGGTCTGCAACCAATCCCCCATTCGACACTTACATGTACCTGTCACCCACCACATCCAACGAACAGGCACCACGTCCTCAGTCACGTTCACTCCCAATCGCTACCCCTCTCCTCCGACCACGCATCGCCGCCACCTGCCGCGACCACCACTGTGAGCTCATATTCCTCGTCCAAATTAATGCTTTATTTCAATTATCTATTGATTTTTTTTTCTGCAAAACGATTGACTCACAAGTCTTCTTCTTTCTCTGCTTCGGTAGACGCACAATTCGACGCTGGGGCCTGAGTATGTGCCCTTTTCAAGGTTTTTCTTTTCATATCGTTCTTCACCAGCTTCAGCTGTTTCCCAGTGTTTCCAAGGGTTTGAAAGCTGTTTTTTTCCCAATTTGAATTAATTGTTATGTTGGTAGAATTTGTTGAAATACATTTACACGGAGAGAGGGGCCGAGAGAGGCGGGGAGGAGGACGGGGCGGACGAGAGGGGACGGAGAGTCGAGGAGCGCGGCGAAGAGACGGGGTTAGACGAGGGGCCTCACAATTCAAAGAGGGGACGAGAGGACACAGTGCTAGGAGAGGGAACGGGAGAGGAGGAGCTGGGGAGAGGAGTGGCGAGACTGTGGATGAGACGAGAGGAGGAGAGACGATGGGAGCATCACAATTCTCTTCTCTCTCGTTGATATGACGTTCCAATGACGCTGGGACCTGATATGTTTCCCAAGTTATGGCGCTTTCTATGATCTACGGTTGGTACCGATTTATTGAAACACATGCCCCAATCATCGACCATTTACGAGAGCGAAGGAACTGAAGCCCTCGCAGTTCATGTAGCATGGCACGTCATCCTCGGCCCCCCCCCCTCATGATCCCATCGTTGTGCACATTCATACCTTTTCACTCTGGTCCACAAACATCAGAGGCCTGCCTACCTGCAAGCTTTTCTTCACCTAAGCAAACGCTGTCTTCCTTTCACCTGCAACTGTACATTGAAATTACACCATGTTATAAACACCTCCATGTTCTCCAACAACTAATGTTCCTTCGCACACTCCCTTTTCACTTTACCTTCCCTGGCCAATATGTTGTAAGGCCCTTCGCTTATTCGACCACGAAGGTTTGTTTTAGTACGACCTCCTCGAAGCAATTTCCGTAACCCAGCTTTGTCATCTCGCTCCCTTTTCTTCATTCACGTGTCCTGTGTTTGTCCTGAAAACCCATGTGACTTCGCCTGTAAATTGGGGTGTCCATTGCTTCTTCATCTTGTGCTGTGTTCTGATTGAGCGTACC
>CM068961.1:123832026-123843877 GCA_035128595.1 Eptatretus atami
CAGCAGACAATAGTTACATAGACTATGTGAGAAGTGGAGAGGGAAGACAGCGTGACCATCAGGGTTGAGCTCGTGTGGATCCTGACGTGGTGGCACAATGGTTTGCTCTTTTGGGATTTAATTGCTTAACTTCATCCCATCCCCAAGGGATAAAAACCTAAATAAACACGAATACCTCACTGTGTGAGTAGTAACCACTACACCAACATCAGTGAGTTCTCATTGATTTACTGTTTGTACATTATCTTTTGTACTTCACAGCCTCTGTCAGGCATTGCTGTTTTCGTCCAAGGGAAAATCAGTGGACATTGAAGGGTACCTACAACACAAGGTAGTCCATCACAATGAGTGGATCAAACGTCTTGCGGCCTTCTGTGACCAAAATGATCACTGCACACATGAGCACCCTGTAATGTAAACATCCAACATTGGGTACCGTACAGTATGGCCGCTTTTACTTGATTGGAAGGGATCACATAACACAGGTTTTATTTGTGTGCCCACATTATTTATTTGTTCAGTTTTGAGAACTCCATCTTGTGTGCTTTAATTCCCGTTGAACACATTGAATCACTCTCAGTGTAACCTTCAATCTCTTGGTTAGAATTCCACACTTGGTTAGTGTGTGTGTGGTGTGTTGTGTGTGTGTGTGTGTGTGTGTTCTCAGTGTTATTAAGGACTAGTTTGATGCCTATAATATAATATTTGTATCTTTTGACCAATGATAAATGGGTTTTTAATCCCATAAGGTACAAACTGAAACTCCTTGACTATGAGGTCCAACCAGTGTGTTGATACACAAGTGTAGGCTCATGGAAGAGTGAAACAACAGTTATCATATTCGCTGTGTTGTGGTAATCATTGTCTGTTCCTCCATCAGTGAGTGTTTGACTTGCCATCACAAGTCGAACAGGACCGAGCCGATGAGGGACGTTCTCTCGATATCGAGGTTGGGACTCTGTTTTTATAAAATATTTTTTCCGTTTCGTTTTACTCGCCGTGCCGTGACTGGTGCAGGTAGACAAATGTAAGTGATAAAATTAAATAAATCTGGTGTGGGGGGTGTATCGAAATTCACAATAATTATTGTGTGCTGATTCCATGACCTTTGACCGATTACCCTGTCCTTCCACAGAATTTTCGGGTATCCGAGGAGTCCCTTCAGAATTTTTTCAAGGGAGACGACCTGTTTGGAGACAATGCTTATTTCTGTGAACGGTGGGTGCACCTTTCATCTGTTGTTCCAAATGTTGATTCTGAATTGTGCAGGAGAAAGATCTTTAAAACAATGGAAACGTTTCTCAAAGTTACCTGTCTTTAAAAAAAAAAAACTTTCTGGTGACTGATCACCACGTGACCAGAACCCTCAGTGTTGTTTATATATCTCATTTGATCACGTTTGATGGGATTGTGGTGATGATTTCCAGGTGCAACTCAAAGAGACCTGCTACAATGGCTACCACAATTTTACGACCCACCAACGTCCTCACCTTCACACTGAAGAGGTTTCCTGTGTCACTGGGGGAAAGATCTCAAAGGTACGTTTGTCCTTATCTGGAACACCTGTACACCAGGACACTTAACACAGATCAGATGTGACTTTTGTTTTCTGCTCCAAGACCTCAATCAAGCCCCATTCCACAAGTGCTCACGACGTCACCAATTTCACCTCTAAAATGCTCGAATACACCTGGTTAGAATTCGGCAATGACTTTCTGATTTGGACTGAAATGGTGTTTGAACTTTTGACCTCTAATGACGTAAATTATTTATCCACAGAACTTCCCATATGTTGAAAAGCTGAATCTTCGTCCCCACATGTCACAACCAGACGGGCCTCCAAATATACTACTTCCTTTATGCTGTTCTCGTCCATCACGGGAAAAGAAGTTGCAAAGGTCACTATTTCAGTTTGTCAAGGTGAGTGATCCACGTGAGACCATTATCTGCTGCATGACCTTGTTTGTGTTCCAATAGGATGTACAGTAGCCCTCCAGGCCGAGGGGAACATGTTCTTCGGGTTACGTGATTGAATCACATTTTGATTATCCATTGTGACCATCCAGATGGAACCTCAGTTCATGAGTCTATTGAGTGACCAATGGACAACATTGATCAGGTCATGAGAACATTATTATTGTTGAGTGTCCAGTCCGTTCTTGGTTTTATACATCATAGACGTAAAATGGCGGTGAAACCAGGCGATCTCATCCTACGTACGATCCTTCACAGAAGGGTAGGTGCCGCCAAAACATTATCCCTCGTGTAAGTAAAAACAATGGTGTTTTAATTTACCTTGCCAATCGGTGTGGAAATGTGGAGTTCAGACTGAGTATCGACACAATGACTTTCGCCCAATGTAATGAAGTTCCAAATCCCTGACAATGGTAAGGCCTCACACTCTTGCTCTTTGTAAAAGACAAGCTTTACGTTTCTGCTCTGCAGTGACATTGAGACTTATAAGCTTTGCCAGGCCATTGTCACACCACAACAAACTACAAATATGAAAGGAGTGAATTGTTCTTCAATATGTTGAGCTTTTGTCACAATGCAACGATGATATTTGATGCACATCCCCACAGGTGAGTCACGGCACCTGGTTTAAAATGGATGATGCATTCGTGAACAAGGTAAACGTGACCGAGGTGATGCACCAACAGGCTTATCTCCTGTTCTATGTGCGGTCACCTGACGGTCTTGATGGGAATACAGCTACAGAAGGCAGAATTCAGAAGATGTGAAGCTCCCAACGAGGTATGTGAGTGTGTAAATCATCTCTCGCAATAATTTATTTATTTTATTTGTTTTTAATTCCCGTCTCTGTGAGCTGATGTTTCCATGTAACAGTTTTCTTTTTCGTAAGCCTGCCTTGGTCCATATGTCTTTCAGCAGTATCAAGCAAACAAAGACATTCCACGCATCAAGATCAAGATCAGGAGAAAGCATTTCCCAACACTCCCAAGTGTGTGCCAACACCATGCCAACCCCATACCAAGGGTACAGAAAGATCTGAACGGCACCAGCACTACTTGTAAAAACAAAAGGAAAGAAAAGAGACACATGATGGAGGAGAGGCCAAGAGGTTGTGTCGTGGAGATGCCAATGTGGGACGTGGTGACGTTTCTTGCCAAGAGCTGTGAGTCCCCTTCTTAACTCCATCACTTTGTGCAATATCATGATATCGGAGCATGTATGGGAGGAAGTGCAGGAACTCCCTTGTATTTGTTAATCCTGTACATATTGATATATCTGTGGATGTACATTTGCATATTAACATGGAAGGATGACAACTTGATGAAGGGTTCATTCGTTTCGGATGCAGTACATGCCTGCTGGGTTACATCATTGCTCGAAGCATGGCTGTTGGTTCGAGCAGGAACTTGTCAATGGTCCAGTGTACCGGTGAGAGCTCACGGACACTTTGTGGTGGACACCATGAGATCTTTAACCTCCACCAACTGATGCTAACGAAGGGGTTAATGAATACCTTCTTCAGCGGTTGCTGGGATCAGAAGATTCGGTTTCCGCTTCCTCTCCACCTCTGCTGTTTATGACTCACTTTATTACTCCTACCCAACACTTCAACACCATCTTAAGGACGGACACGTTCCCTCGGGGACACTGAACATTTTGACTTTGTAGAGGGAAGATGGCTGGACGAGGTGTGACTCGCTTGAGACTTTAAGATGTGGGGCATCATGGGGCGAGGGGGTCATGATTTCATCACAAATGAAGTGACCTTTAACATTCCGTTTCCCTCCTACAAGGTCTCCACTGGAAATCGCTCCCCAAGAGCCACAGCGGGAAAGGCAGCAAAAGGAAGAGAGTGTGTGAGGATGAGGACGAGGAGAATTGTGGGAGCAGAAGAGTACAAAGAAAAAGAAAGGAAGAATAATACACTGAAAGGGACCACACACACTGGCGATGGGTCCGGTGAATGCAGTCAGAATGAAGAACGAGGAACTAATGGAAGGTTGTGCCGAGTTCCCCTTCACCTGTCGGCACAACTCGAACACCAGGTGGCTCCTTCATCAAATATCGTTTGTTGAGCCTCCCCTAGCTTGGGGAAGGCTTGTTGCTGTTGTCGGGTTTGTTTCCGCAATTATCGTCCCCTATTTTTAATTGGAACCACAAGTTTCTTCAACCCCTCGAGTAGTAAACCCCCATTTAGAAAGTTATTCATGATCATTATTTTCTTCCTGCACTCCTAACACTCTAAAATTCCCGAACCGTATCAATTACCGAGCTGGATATCGGAGCCCGCTGAACTTTCGGAATGAAATTTTACATCATAATGTGAATGGAAAGTCAGTGGGTTGATATCATGTCTTTTGATGTTGACCTAATTTTTAAGGTCATGACCTCATGATAGTAATTTTAATATTTTTAACATAACTCCGACGATAGTTCAGCCGATCGGAATGAAATTTCCCTCCGTAGCGAGCTTCGATCAGGTGTATTCATTCTCATTGTCCATCATACTTTTCCGGGTATCATTCCATCATCTGCGCTCTTACAGATGATCACATGGTTTTGAGCCTTTACTGATGGTTGTGGTTGCCTCACCTCATTGCAGCTCACCTGACCTGGCATTTTCTACCTTGGCGTGGTGGCAGATTGAGGCTGTTTTACAACAGAGCTTTTTTCTGTCGGGATACAGTGGAGATGCTCGACAAAGCCATCAATGCCTCCTCCACCAAGACTGTATCCTCATGGATTGGTTCACAGGACATGACGTCACTTTTTAAATTTCAATTGTTTTTTGAAATTTTTTTAAGCCTGCACATCCATCAACAATTATTTTAATGTTTTTTTTTTCTTCACATCTTTCTTCTTGTGAACGCCAATATGGATTGCGGCTAAAGTTTTATGTTCAGGTTCTGCAGCCATGTCCGCTGCCTCAGGTGTGAGTTGGTGGAGGCTAATCTGCAATCTTTCTCTTTGCAGCCTTTTTGTCATCCTCGTGATGAGTTTCCCGGAGTATGGCTACGTCAATGTTGTAGTCCTTCAGGATGTTGGCGAGGATCTCACAATTAGGAAATGTCAGCCCCTCAACAATGAGTTGGAGGATGTGTAGGAGGGACCCACTGGTCTTGTTGTGGTCCATGGCTTTTGACCTTGAAAAGGACTTTATTTAGCACTACGCAATCTCGGACCCCATTGCTGGGGTTTGTCCTGATGCGTTGGTGGTATTGGTCAGTTAATGACATCAGTCCTGATAACTTCAGAGTGTAAAATGGTTGAATATCATTTAACAGGAGCACCACGTGGAGGTTGTCATCTCGCTCCCTTTTCTTCATTCATGTGTCCTGTGTTTGTGCTGAAAACCCAGGTGACTTCTCCTGTAAGTCGGAGTTGTCCATTGCTTCTTCTTCTCCATCTGTCTCAAACACTAATGTTCCTTCAGGCACACTCCCTTTTTCACTTTACCTTCCTGGCCAATATGTAAGCCCTCTCAGCTCATTCTGCCACGAAGGTTTAGTAGACCTCCTTCGAAGCATTCAGTAACCCAGCTCTTCACCCCAGTCGTGACAGGTGTGAACACTTTTCCAAGAACACTCACGGTTTACAAACATAAATCGTTTGGTACGAAACAACACACAAACTACTCCACATTTCTCTCTCAAGAAGTTTGGCTTCCTCTTGCCTCTCACCCCAATCGAGCCTGCACCTCCATCCCTACACTTGCTCAATCACACTACCTTGCCCCCCCTCCCCCACTACCCTCATGATCCCATCGTTGTGCACATTCATACCTTTTCACTCTGGTCCACAAAACATCAGAGGCCTGCCTACCTGCAAGCTTTTCTTCACCTAAGCAACGCTGTCTTCCTTTCACCTGCAACTGTACATTGAAATTACACCATGTTATAAACACCAGGACACCTCCATTATCATCTCTGTTCACCCTCTTGGTTCCACCAAACGAGCTTTTGTGTTCTTGGAATTGTTCTTCATTTTGTCTTTTCTCCTGTTTTGTATTTTCCAAGAGTCTGTGATGGATGCAGATTGCTGGGGATCATCATGGTGTTTATCTTTCCCACGAGAGGTTTTCATCGTGAGTTATTGTAACACTCATTTGGTAAAACATCACTAATTGTTACAACCTTGTGCGAGTCCCTTCATCTGAACCTTCCTTGCCATGTTTTCCAAGTGATCGTACAGTTCCCCTTGGAATGTTTGTGACAATCCTGTTTTTCAAAGTTTTTCAGAAGTGAAATGATCTCCAAGATGTCACCTTTTGTACCCCTTCTTGTCATATCCTCGTGTGTTTGTGTAATCCTACTGTTGCAGGTGTACCGCCTGGAAGGTCACGTCATGGAGGAAGGAAGTACAGGGATTCCAGCAGGAGGATGTTATAAACACCAGGATTGTCATCTCGCTCCCTTTTCTTCATTCACGTGTCCTGTGTTTGTCCTGAAAACCCATGTGACTTCGCCTGTAAATTGGGGTGTCCATTGCTTCTTCATCTTGTGCTGTGTTCTGATTGAGCGTACCTGGATCGGCACTGCAGAGGAACCCAGGTACGGTTTGAAACAGCAAAGGGCCGACAGTGTATCGCTCTTCTTTATTTATTTATGTACTTTCTCAGGGGGATTATTATTATTTATAAATTACCTTGGCAGGATTTGATTTTTATCGGTAATGTCGATAAGCATCGATTTCAAATCACTCTCACAGATGAGATTCTTGTGGTTTTAGTATTATGATACGCAAAGCTAAGATGAACTGTGATTGGTCTGGAATCTTTCTTCCTTCACGATATCTAATCATGTCAGGAGAGTAAATGCTTCTTGAATCATTTTTTATTGGAACTTATTCTTTGTTCTTGCACCATCCAGTGGAATATGCTGTGTCCAGTGTCTTCTATATCTCATTCCATCTGGAATGGAGAGACAAGATGTCTGCCGTTCAACATTTGAAAAGCGAGTGGAGTTCATCCGGTAAAAATATTTATCTTCTTGCACGTTTTGCAATATCCTTGCCCTTGCACATTCCTCGCTGAGACGAACCAAAGGGGCGCACCACTCACCCCTCTAAGAATGCTCCACTCACTCATGATGGAATGCTTCACTCACTTCTCTTACAATGCTCCACTTGCTCACCCCTCATAGAAGCTGTGTTCTCCCCTTCTGAAGCTTTGTTCTGCTCTTCTGGAGCTGTGGTCCCCCCTTTAAGCTTGTTCTCCCCCTTCTGAGCTGTGTTCTCCCTTCTGAAGCTGTGTTCTCCCCTTCTGAAGCTGTGTTCTCCCTTCTAACTGTGTTCTCCCTTCTAAAGGTGTCTCCCTTCTGAAGCTGTGTTCCCCTTCTAAAGCTGTGTTCTCCCCTTCTCGAGCTGTGTTCTCCCCTTCTAAAGTTGTGTTCTCCCCTTCTCGAGCTGTGTTCTCCCCTTCTCGAGCTGTGTTCTCCCTTCTGGAGCTGTGTTGTCCCTTCTGAACTGTGTTCTCCCTTCTAAAGCTGTGTTCTCCCCTTCTCGAGCTTGTTCTCCCCTTCTGAAGCTGTGTTTCTCCCCTTCTTCGAGCTGTGTTCTCCCTTCTCGAGCTGTGTCTCCCTTCTGAAGCTGTGTTCTCCCCCCTTCTCGAGCTGTGTTCTCCCCTTCTCAGCTGTGTTCTCCCCTTCTCGAGCTGTGTTCTCCCCTTCTCGAGCTGTGTTCTCCCCTTCTCGAGCTGTGTTCTCCCTTCTCGCGTGTTCTCCCTTCTGAGCTGTGTTCTCCCCTTCTCGAGCTGTGTTCTCCCCTTCTCGAGCTGTGTTTCTCCCCTTCTCGAGCTGTGTTCTCCCTTCTCGAGCTGTGTTCTCCCCTTCTCGAGCTGTGTTCTCCCCTTCTCGAGCTGTGTTCTCCCCTTTCGAGCTGTGTTCTCCCCTTCTCGAGCTGTGTTTCTCCCCTTCTGAAGCTGTGTTCTCCCCTTCTGAGCTGTGTTCTCCCCTTCTGAAGCTGTGTTCTGCTCCCTGAAAACACAGAACAAACAAAGTTTATTCATTCCCAACTCCCTGGACCCTGTTTATGACGCACCACTTGGTTTCCAGCTTTGAATATTAAGTGTCACATAAACCATTGCTGTGATACACAGGTAGATCATGACATCACTCTGGGTTTGAATCCCGACACGGCTATAAACTGTCACCCTGGTGTTTCACATGCAGGATATTCATTTCTCCGTGCGCTGAAACAATGTTTTTCAGGATAAATGACATTTATAGAAAAAAAATTTTTTTTTTAATAGATTCGTGATCCTGAGAAGACTCGACCGAACCACAATGTCTCAATCCAGGATTGAAGCCAAGAGATGTTTATTTTCAAGGCTGTACCACTCCTGTGTGAATCTCCTGACAATGTTTAACACGACGTACTCTCCTGGAATGAAAATTCTCTTCTGGTATTGCAACACGACGTCAGGTCTGTCTTTTGGGACCGTCATTGTGAACATGTAACTCAGTGCGACCTGCAGCATGGTCGGAATGTCAGCGACAACACCGACCCCCTCGCTGGCCTTGTTTGTGTGGAGGTGAATGTGTCATCCTGTCAGGACTAACAACAAACCCTGAGAAAGGGCGGATGAGCTTCCTTCAGGAACCAATGGCCATCCAGTAAGGAGATGGTGTCTCCTCAAAAAATATGTAATCCAGGTGTACTACAGGTGTGAAGTAGTCGCTCCCACTCTTTGTGATGCGAATATGAATGTCATCTCCTCGTTTTTTCTGTGTTTCACTTTGAAATGAAAGAAGGAATGAAACTCATCTTTGTACATTTATTAACACTCCAGTGTGTTGAGGTGAAACTTGAGTCGGAGACATCTCGTTATTTGATTGGTTTCCTGAGTTCTAATCGGTGTTGAGATGATCTGTGTTCATGTGTTTAAAATTCTCCAGTTTTGTCTGTTTTCCCCCCATTTTAGTGTTACCTTGATAAGTGTTTTTCGTACATTGTTTATTTTATATCTTTTTGTGTGAAACATTTCTCTTGAGTGGTTACGACCAAAAGTCAATGGTTTCGTGTTAACGGTTTCACAAAGTTGTCTTTCTTTATTAAAATTATTCTGTTGTGAATTTCCTCTTTTCTCCACTTCTTACTCTGTGCTGAAATGACCATTGTGTTGTTTTAATAAATACGAAGTTCATGGAATGTTCTTTGTTGTCATTTGTTGAAGAGATAGTTGTGAAATGTTTTCTGCCTCCTGATTCATTCACAGGTTTAAACATTGATGGACATTCTCAGTGAGCCAAAAGGTATTTCTGATGTGGTAAACTGATACACCAGCCATGTTGACAGATTGCTCTGCAAAAGTTAATGTCAGGTCAGGCCAGGTATGGGAGCATGCGCCGGAGCAGCATGTCACAGTGTCCACTTTCAGCTCCGTCTGGCTACCCCTCCCCCCCCCCCAGCAGATGCCTGGCACGTCCCATTTCTTGAGATGCCTATCAACCTGGTGCAACCACGAGGCACGTGATCAGCCTTTCGGCCTCCTCTACTCATGAGTCCAAAGTGGTGAGCAGGACAGTGTCGGGAAAACGAGCCACATGTCCATCCAGTAGCAGGTGACTTTCACGGACTATACAGGTAGCAAATCTCATCTGAATCTCTCTCAGCAACCGCTCGTTGTACATAAAGTCTGACCAGCAATGGCCAACAATTCTCCAAAGAGACATGGTACTGAAAGAGTTAAGTCTTCATCTCAGATCTCTGGTCAGAGTCCAAGTGTCACATCCGTAGAGCAAGACTGGAAGCACCAAGGATTAAAGACTCGGACTTTGGTCCTCCTAAATTGGTACCGACAGCGCCACATCCCATGATCAAGTGAATCCATGACTCCCCAGGTCCGACTCAGATGTCTATTGGCCTCTGGCTCACAACATGCAGATACATGAGTATCACTGCCAAGATAAGTGAATCTCTGTGCGAGTTCAACATCCTTGCCACAAACAGGTACAGACAAGGTAACAGCATCCAAGATGTCATTGAAAGCCTGGATCTTCGTTTTTATGCAGGAAACCGGTATTCCCATGGCTCCGACTCCTCATTCAATGCGTCGAGCAGCCCAGAAGGATATCCAGCGTCTGCGCAAAGATGACTGAATCATCTGTTTAATCAAGGTCAGAGATCTTGACATTCCTAAACAATGCACCGCAACTTGATCTCTCCGACTTCCTCCCCAGAATCCAGTCCATAAAAGTGCTGAAAAGTGTGGGGGCCAGTACACACCTCTGAAGAACTCCAGTAACAACTGGAAATGTCAGAGATGGTACCACCACACCTCACAACACGCTCAGTTCCAGAGTATAGTTCAGAATTCAGATTGATCAGGTTTGGTGGCATCCATGAAGACTGAGAATCTTCAAGAGGGCATCCAGATTCATGGAATCAAATGCTTTGCAGTGTTCAACATAGGCTGCGAGCATCCCCTGCTGAAACTCTCGTCTGCATTCCGTGAGGACCCAAAGAGCAACACAACGGTCATTCGTTGACCTCTTTGGTGTTTGACTGCTCTGGGCACTGGTGCTGAGGCAGATGGTGGCGAGCTCCATCAAGAATTATCCGAGGAAGACCTTGCCTGGCACTGAGAGCAATGTCACCCCTCAGTGGATGTTGCAGTCCTGACGATCACCTTCCTTTTTGAGAGAGGGACAACAAGGCCCCTCTTCCAGTCAGTTGGATGATGCCTGTGTTCCAGACATAGAATAGAAATGTATACAACGACACGAGTGCAGCGTTTTCAACAGCCTTAAGAAGTTCAGCATGTATGCTACAAATCCCATGAGCTTTACCTCATTTCAACCGTTTCACCGTAGCCTGTGTTTCGACAAATTAATGGTGGTTCACAGTTGATTGGAGCACCAGCAACAGTGATAGTTACACCCCTGATATCCAACTCACAGCCTGATGGTCAGCCTGGTAGAACCGCTTAAAGTAACCAGCCCGGCGGGCCTTAACTTCGGACTCCTCTGTCAAAAGCCCACCACACTCCGCTCAAACTGCAGTGCACCAATGGATAGGCTTGGAGGACGCAATGCACTAATTCCTCTATAAGCAGGACAAGAATCACTTGACCACAGGTTATGCTCTACTGCTTCACAGATTCCTCGCACACACGGTCCTTGTCCGCCCTCAGTGCAGCACGTACAGTTTTAAGCCTCAACTTGCTGAACAGCTCAGCTCTGCCATTAAGTCTGGCCTGCGACTCTCATCAATGGAATTAAGTGTCATTTGGGAGACAAAGTTCTGCTTCGCTGAAGGTGGGTTCCAAGACATTCTCCTGGTGTGTGGAATCCAGGTTGTGGAAATGATACAGGTAACAAGACCAAGATATCCACTTTTTGTCTTCATTCTGCCTCAAGGTTGATGTGCACACAAGTTGTAGACAGTTTTCTTAATTTTGTGTCTTCCTTGCAACAACTTCTTCATGAAGCTTGATTGTGTAACTTCATGCCCAGCGCAAATAGACACAAAACGCCAAGGTGGGGGTGAAATGATGTATTGTTGCGGGCCGGGGGGGTCGGTGGCGATAAACGACTACTTGGTGGAGCAGTGGAGTCGTCTCCCACCGAACACCCGGAATTTAGGTCGTGACTCTCGGATAAGTCCGAGAGTTCATGGATCCCTTGGCGGACCGTGGTCGCCAATATTTTGACGGCGTGGGGTAGGGTTAGTTGCCTAATTTCAATATACCTAAATACCCACGTCGTCCAACTACCGGGGAAAACCACACCCTCGACGGACCTCGGGCGGAACGGACCGTTTACCGAGCCAGATCCGGGTGTAAACCGAGCGGGGATTACCAAGATCCGTCGGTCCAAGTGGCAACTTACCGGCCCGAACGGCCTTACTAATTCTCAAACCCGCACCATGCTAGGCCAAT
>CM068961.1:123918637-123934020 GCA_035128595.1 Eptatretus atami
TTTTAATTAACTCTGTGTGTGTAAGTATCACAGCAGTTGTGACTTCAATACAAGTGGTAATTTGTGGAATGCATTTCGCGGGTTGAGAGACATAATGTTGTAACTGCATTTTTGGCGGGGCTGAATAAAATGGCTCTCATGTCTTTCAACACCATATTTCGCGGGTTGAGAGACATAATGTTGTAACTGAAAATTTCCCATTTCCTGCATCGCTAATGAAAGATAATATGGTGTTGAAAGACATGAGAGCCATTTTATTCGGTTTCGCCAGAAATGCAGTTACAACATTATGTCTCTCAACCCGCGATTTGAACATTCCATACGGGCACGCACCACTTCCGGATAGTGATGACTTAATGTATTCCAATAATTTCTCGATTTCTTATGCGCTAGATAACACAATGCCCCAATCCAGTCATCGTTTACGAGAGCGAAGGAACGGCCTGTGTGGTTGTTTGAAAGATTTTTTTTATTTTTTTTTGGTTTGCACGTACGGCCACGCGAGAGCGAAGGAACGGCCTGTGTGGTTGTTGTTTCTGGCAACAGCAACGCGGCAACGTTTCTGGTAACGCGGTTTGAAAGTTGTTGTTTTTTTTGCATGTACGGCCACGCACGTACGGCCACGCACGTACGGGCACATACGTACGGGCACGTACTAGTAACTGTAAATTTGCCGATTATTCCACATTTACAGTCAGAGTTAAAAAAACGTTTTTCCACTTCTTATGTCATCCTGTCATGTACAATCAGAACAGCCTTTTAGCAAACACGCAGATACAATTGTCAATCGCATTATTATTATTATCATTAATAACAATATTATTGTTCATAAAATTGAAATTTGCTGTTTTTTTATTCAGTCATTGGACTTCATTTTGTTTATTTATTTTTACTGTATTTTTGGAGAATGGGTGTCTTTTTCGGATTGTTTATTTATTTATTTATTTATTTTATAAACCCTGTGTCCTGTTTTTCTATTACAACACAAAGTGCAAAACGTGCTCTGTGGGGTCAACGGGTTAATGATGAACTAAAACGGTTTTACAAGAAACAAAACCTCCGACATGGTCACAGGGTTGATAAAACGAATGAACGCACGTTTCTTTGTTACCTGTGTTCACCTGTTTACAGTGAGCGCAGGTGAAGGTGAAATGTATCTTTTAAGAGCATTCATATGTAGGGAATGAATTCTATCATCAAATTAGGAACTACAACGGCTCTCGGACGAGGACAATACACAGTGCTTTCAGAAAGTATTCACACTGCTCGACTTTCGTCACATTTTGTTACAGCCTCAATGTAAAATGGATTAAATTTAATTTTTTTTTTCACAGATTTACACAAAATACCCCATAATGACAAATTGAAAACATGTTTTGAGAAATATTTACAAATCAATTAAAAATGAAAATCTGAAATGTCTTGCATCAATGAGTGTTCAACCCCCCCAAGTCAATACTTTGTAGAGGTGCCTTTAGCAGTAATTACAGTTTCGAGTCTTCTTGGGTATGTATGTATCAGTTTTGCACATCTGGATTTGGGGATTTTCTCCCATTCTTCCTTGCAGGTTTGCTTAAACTCTGTCAAGTTGGATGGGGAGCGTCGGTGAACAGCAATCTTCAAGTCTTTCACAGATTCTCAATGGGATTCAAGTCTGGGCTTTGGCTGGACCACTCAAGTACTTTTACATTCTTGTTCTGAAGACATACAATTGTTGCTTTGGCTGTTTGCTTGGGGTCATTGTCCTGTTGGAATGTAAATCTTTATCACGGTCTAAGGCCTTTTGCACTCTCAAGCAGGTTCTCCTCAAGGATTTGGCGTATTTGGCTCCATTCATTGTTCCCTCAATCCCTACAAGTCTCCCAGTCCCTGCTGCTCTCTGAGTCTTTCACGTGCCTTTTTGCAAACTCCAGGTGTGCTGTCATGTGCCTTTTTCTCAAGAGAGGCTTCCATCTGGCGACTCTCCCATAAAGCCTTGACTTGTGAAGTGCTGCAGAGATTGGTGTCCTTCCGGCAGGTTCTCCCATCTCATCCAAGGAAGTCTGTAGTTCTGTCAGAGTGGTCATTTGGTTCTTGGTCACCTCCCTGACCAAGGTCCTTCTTGTCTGGTTGCTCAGTTTGGCTGGACGGCCAGTTCTAGGAAGAGTCTGGGTCATTCCATATTCTTTCCATTTCCTAACGATGGAGCTCATTGTGCTCTTGGGAACTTTCAACACTCTAGAAATTGTTTTTTACCCTTCCCCAGATCTATGCCTTCTCACATGTCTATCTCGGAGTTCTACGGACAGTTCCTTGGACTTCATCGTTGAGGTTCTGCTCTAACATGTACTGTCAACTGTGGGACCTTGTATAGAAAGGTGTTTCTTTCTAAATCACGTCCAATCAATTGAATTGGCCACAAGTGGATTCCAATCAAGTTGTAGCGACATCTCAAGGATGATCAAGGGAAATTGGATACACCTGAGCTCAATTTGGAATGTCAGAGCAAAGGGATTGAATACTTATTGACACAAACCATTTCAGATTGTCATTTTTAATGAATTTGTAATAATTTCTAAAAACATGTTTTCAATTTGTCATTACGGGGTAATTTGTGTCGATCAGTGACAATTTTTTGAAAAATTTAATCCATTTTACATTCAGGCTGTAACACAACAAAATCTGACAAAAGTCGAGTGGTGTGAATACTTTCTGAAGGCACTGACCCTCCAACAGGTTCAACAGGTCATGTTTTATATCCCACTGTTATGTGGGATCTGGATTCGGACCTGAATCAAAATCTAATCCCTTGTTCTTGTCACCTAACCAACTCATCCAACTAGTTTTGTCATAACTTGTCCACAACTTTTTGAGATATCTTAATCATAGACAGACAGACAGGCAAACATGCAAACAAACAGAGATGAAAACAACGTCTGGCCAACTTGGGTGGTGGTGACAATGATACCGATCTTCCCTTTTATCCTTACGTCGCCATCAGGATTGTAACATGGCGAATTTATCAACAGCCTTTATTAATATTTACTCATCGCAATTTTAAACACGCACAACGTTCACCCATGCCTTGCTGAGAGCTCACGGCTCAGTTCAAGGTATGCATTGATTCGAGCGTGCGTAACCGGTGTTGAACCAATAAGCACATGGTTTAAATTCATGTAAAACTGCCCGTGACGTTGGGACTCCTTGGCGACGGAAACGTTACTGCACCCACTATCATGGTTCCTCTTCGTTCGGTCCCCGGTCACTTACTCTCTCTCGAAGTTGCCGCTCTGTTGCCAAGTCGACTGCCAGCATCCGGACGTGGTCCTCGGCCACCTCGGCCTGATCCCGGAGCGCCATGACCCGCCTGCGCACCGCGTCCAGCGCGCTGGATATCGTGATCCCATTCTCTAGCCTCCCAGCCATCCTGCTAAAAACTCGCGTTCCAGTCTCCGTCGCAGCTCATTGGAACAATCATTGAGCCTTGGAGCAGACCAGGCTGACCATCATCTCAAATCTGCAGGTTTTCGGGCTCTTCCAGCCCTGCGGACAGGTACACCGCAGGTAGCCCATGGGTAACCCTGCCCATTACCTCCAGCGTAGACACGTGACACGCTGCGCCGGTTTTGTAACACGACACAAACGTGGATCGAGAGGGAAAGGCGTTCTGTCCTTTGTGAGACATTCATGTGCCAAGTTCACACCTGCGTGACCTACTTCAGGTAAAAGTTTCTGAAGTGCCGTGCTCTGTTAAATGATGGTTGGGTTAAGATTGCTGCAATTCGCGGATTTAAGGTGTTTGTGTAATATCCTACTCCTCTGTGCCTTCGGTTTGTTATGAATGCCGGTTTAACGATTGGGGTGTTGTCCTTACATTGACCGCTAAAGGGCGCCCACGACCTCATCGACGCTTGGAAATTACAGCATGTCAGACATTTACAGGCCTGACAGGTATGCAAACTCGCCTCGAAGCTGTCCAGCTTCGGTTTGAATCCTGACCCAGCTACGAACAGTCATATCCCGGTGATTTAAATATGTCCCTCGTATGGATGTTAAACGGGAGTCCTGTCTGCCGGTATTAGTTGGTGGACGTTAAAGATCGCACGGTGTCCTTCATGAAGAGTCAGCGAGCTATCACCGGAACCCTGAACGAATACAAGTACTTCTGCCGACTTCCTGAGTCGTAGTGGTGATCTGACCAGGATGTAGCCTCATTAGTAACGACTTCGGTAGCACCAACGCTCTGTGTCGGGCATGCTACATGATGATGATGATGAGGGCATTGAATAATCTCGCAGTGACGTCATTAACGTGTGATGTCATTTTTGATGGAAAGACGCTCTGGAAAAGTTCCACATCTATACTGATAGTTAGATACAGTCCAACCACCTGGTTGCGAGATCTGGTGGTCCAAATCCATTGAATAAAGCACATAATGCTTCACGTAAGGATAAAAAAAATTCATAAAATAAATAACTGACTCCAAAGTCTGTTTCAAATAAAGGATATTTTACCTCTCCCCATGAGGCTGAATTTAAACTTATACAGTACAGGTATTAGTTTTCTTTTCTTATCTTAGCAAACTTGGTCTGTACTTTAGGTTAAAGAAATCTGGTTACTGTACAATGTCGATGGTTACAGGGTTTTCGAGCATTAGTGCGATTTAAATAGCCAGGCCTTGCCCCCAGCAGGAATGCCTTGCCATACAGGGCTCCTCAGCCACGCATGTGGAACTCGATACCACATCGTGGAAAAGCTTTCTATAGCAACCTGATCAGCAAGTCTTCGAGATGTAGCACCTCATCTTCTCAGAGTTCATTAAACTGCCGTCTGCTCTTTGAGGATGAGAAGTCACGGATACCATTGGTACTGAATGCGAGCACAAGTGTCCAAAAGTCAGATAATGTGGTGGTCAAATCGATGTGTACATACAATGCATGTATATGGAGGACTGTTTTGAATTTCACTTCATATCATGGAGAAACACCTCGTAACTTATGGAAGAACCCTTAAGAGTACAACGTTAGGTTCAAAAATTGGTTGAAGCTGCAAACGGAGATATTACAATGTCACAAAGCCTCCTATAGCCGGCATTTTCTTTTTAAAATGACGTCATTTTTAATCCAAAAAGCAACAATACAGTAAGTACTAGAACGGCACTCGGTAGAGCCCATACCTCCGCAGGCTGAACAGTCAGTGTATGCTTCGTATCCCACTGATAGATCGGATCTGGATTCGGACCTTAACCAAAATCTAATTGGGTTGTTCTTGTCATCTAACCAACTCATCCACCAAGTTTTGTCATCATCCATCAACAACGTTTTGAGATATCCTGCGATGGTATCGTTTTTGGCTCCGGCTCTGAAATGGTGAAGAATCACTTTTTTAAATTCTAGTATCTGTATCCGTGTTCGGATCTTTATCAAAATCGAATAAATTCATCCTCGTCAAACACCCAACCTGTACATGAAGTTTCGTCCGAATCAGTCCACAACTTTTTAAAATATCGTGCTATATATCGTATTTGGCGCTACCTCAAAATGGCGAAGGATCACTTTAAAAATTCCCGTATCCACATCTTCACCAAAATCGAGAAAGTTAGTCCTCATCAGACACCCAACTTATCCACCAAGTTTTGTCCAAATCAGTCCACAACTTTTTAAAATATCGTGCTATATATCGTATTTGGCCCTATCTCAAAATGGTGAAGGATCATTTAAATTCCAGTATTCAGATTCGTATCTTCACCAAAATCTAATCAATTCGGCCTTGTCACACACCCAAACTGTCCAAGTCTCATCAAACAGACAGACACGGGTGGAAACATAACCTCCATCCATATTTGGTGGTGGAGGTAATAATTGGTGTTGTGTCATTTATTACGTAAAACAACCCAAGGCTTATTGACTTTTAAAATGATGACAGTGAAGACGTGGAAGTTGACTCAAAATGTTTGTTGCCTTTGGAGCGATGATGTCAGGGGTTAAGGATAGTTTTAAGGTTGTGCATCAGTTTGACCCGTGGATGTGTCAATGGCAAGAGCTCAGTGTCCAAATCGAGAGCAGAAATGTGCTTCCCTGCTCGCAAGGTGCTGTGAGATTGGAGCCAGGGTGGCGAGTTACCAAACATGGCTTTGCACTATAAATATACTTTGACTAGCGAGACGCAAGCTGCATGCCAGCCACCTGGCTCCGCACAATCCGGACTCCCCGCTCGATCTCCTTGCCTATAATTATGAGCTGTACATAAAGAAGCCCCCGCACTGGCCCTTCCTTTCCCACCACATTGCAAATCCAAGGAGAAATTGTGACATATTTTGTGCATTTTTTCCCTCTGCCACCAAAGGTTGCCAGAGGTCTTGTTTTCACCCCTGTTTGGCTGCCTGTCTGTCTATGAGCAGGATATCTCAAAAAGTTGTGGACTGATTTAGACAAAACTTGGTGGACAGGTTGCATGTGTGACGAGGACAAATTGATTAGATTTCGGTGAAGATCCGGATTCGGATCCGAGAATTGTTTTTTTTAAGTGATTCTACACCACATTGAGAGATAGGACCAAAAACGATACATAGCACGATATTTCAAAAAGTTATGGACAGATTCAGATGAAACTTGGTGAATAAGTTGGGTAGGGGACAAGAACAAGCTGATTCAATTGTGGTGAAGGTTATGTTCACACCTGTTTGTTTGTTTGTCTGTCTGTGAGCAGGACTATCTCAAAAAGTTATGGACAGATGGGTAGGTGACAAGAACAAGATGCAGATCCATTCTATCGCTGGGCTATAAAACGTTAACTGTTCAACCTGGGTGGGGAGGGGTGGATGCGCTCTACTGAGTGCCATTCTTGTTTAAACATCAAATTAATTGTCGAGATGGAACAAATGGAAAGCTTCTTTTCATCAATTTTGGTTTATATATATATATATATTTTGGTTGTTGTTCAGATCACATTCTTATCGTTGCCTGAAAACGGCAAAGGTGTATCATTTCCTGACAGGTATACCGTTTATTTGTGCAGCAATCCAATGCATGATCACAAGGTTGTACTGCTGTCATTTCTGGAGCTCTGTGTGAAGGCTAATCAATCTCTATCATGAATTCCCAACCGTTGTCACTGGGTCACTCTTGCCCATCATTTTCCTTTCCTGTCAACAAGAGATCCAGGCAATAGCTAGGATGGATGCCATTGTCCCCTGGATGGCTCCACTTCTCTCATCTTTCTATTCCTATCTATTGTCCCCCCTCCTGCTTCGTTGACAGGCTTTGGAGTTGGATCGCCAGCTATGCCAGCACCCCGGGGACGGTGGATTCTCTACGACCCATGTAGTTACGACTTTATGAGTGCAGACAGCTCATCCCAATCCATTCACTACCTGAACAAAGTCATAGAACATTTCAACGAGGACATTACCTGTCAGTTTTGTGAATTGGGGTGTTACACTGAAAAAAAAACAATGCTTTGTGTTTTACATTTAATACTTTGTCCTGCATATCCCAACTCACATCCATGGCCTTCTTGTCAGCGACCTCCAACTTTTCCTGAGCATCCTTAAGTGCCTCGGAGTACTTGTCAAGCTCATCTTCAGTGCCCTTGAGCTTCTTTTGCAGTGCAAGCAGCTCATCTTCAAGCTAGGACACAATCGAGAAGATTTGGTTAATAATGGGAAAGATGGAGATATTGATGCAAGCAGTTGCTGGAAGTTAAAGGAAGAAGAGAAAGGCTATTGCAGAGATTCAGAGAAATAAGCGAAACAATTGGACAACATTGGGCAGAGAAAGAGGAGATCGTGACGAACAGGCCAAAGGACAGCATGGCACAAATAACACACACAAAGTTCAAAATGTGAAAGTTTAAATGGATTATTATTAGTTTCGATTGCACTGGCATATTGTGGAAATGAACCATTTATTTGTAAGTGTGCCACAAGCTGAAGATGACGAATAAAGGAGAATGGACTTTCTCTGGAAATTTAAAATGAAACATTGGAGTCAACCAAACAACCCATATTGAATATATAATCACTGCAAATCCAACATTTTTTAATCCATTACACTTCAATTATCTTAAATACATTCCTTGTAAACCCAATCATAATAAATTCACCAAAATGTCAGTTCTTCCTCATCCAGTTTTGAATTGGCTCTTTTAATGCACCTGTTTGGTCTTCTCCTCGGCAGCCTTCTTATCAGCCTCAGCCTGTTCCGCACGGTCAATCGCATTCTCCTTGTCCAACTTCAGCATCTGCATCTTCTTCTTGATGGCCTCCATGGTTGTGGTGTGAGGGCGGCGGTGCCGAGAGAAACGAACGGCGACAGATAGAGCGGGACAAGACCAAGACGGATGACCCACGGAGCCGGAGGAGCTGGCTCTGGGCCTGTGCAGTCCCTGATAAGCAGGAGAGCTGGGGCGGGGAATGATGGAGGGGCCGCTTGTCCATATTAGAGATCTCCTCCCATCCCTTCACCACCCGCTATTCAGGGTAGGGAGACATTTTTGGAAATCACATCGTGAGCCATCAATACCCCTTGTTGGGTCCCACACACCACCAGTCTCCTTCTTCCACCCCTTCTCAGCTCCCTTTTCCTTATAAGGCTCGAGTGAGTGGCAGGTGGATCCCTTGTAAAAATGTGGCAAATGGTGGTGTTATATGGTTTATGTATGGTAATCAATGGTATACATGGCAGGTCAGAAGGAAATAGTAAATCAATGGTAGGGAATGAAGGAATGATATTTCAATGGTGCTGAATGATTTACCATGGAAATAATTTCGGGTGCATTGCTAAGTTTTTACGAAATGTGAATGGTACTTTTATATAAACGGATGGAGTGGGTACAGGGAGACAACTCACTCTCCAAAAACCCAAAAAGCCATTCGGCTCATTTGTCAATTAGCACGAATGAGGGAAAATATCCAAGAAAAGGGATGTGAGTGGCTGGATAAGACCGCTGTCAAAAATAGAATGGAAAACTGGTCTTAATTGTGAAGGCTGGTGTCACTCTGTGTTGGCTGACAGGTAAAACAATGGATGCAAGCGATAGAACGTTGGTCGAAGTGTGTTAACTACCATGGGCACCCTTCAGAGGAGCAGCAAAAATAAATAAATAATAATAATCATAAAAAGAGTGGTTCAACACCCGAAACATCAGCTGCTCGTTGCTTCCCATGGTGGTTCGCATAGCTCGATCAACGTTCCGTCGATTCCATCCATTGTCAAAAGTATCGAATTTAGATTACCTGTCATTACTATACTCATCAGGATTTTATGGCATTACATGTAAACTCATCTCTTTTTAAATATATATATCGTCAAAGCTCGTAGAGGAGCTAGTACACTGAATGGATCAAGAGATAACAAGCTAAAATGAACAAAAGATAGGGAAGGGCAGGGGTGGGGACACCAACAGCAGCATTAAGACCAAGAAAGAGGGAGACTTGGACAAACAATAAGTATGGCAGGAATTTTTATTCTTTATTACCTGCTCTAAGCTTGTGGATGAGTTACGGCACAGAACAGATTGGGACACAACACAACAAAGGGGAAGCAGGGTAGAAGGAGAAGTAGATGGAGATGGACAAACAAAGGAGGCAGGTGACGATGAGGGCTAAGGGAGAGCACAAAGGGTGGACAATATGGATGCAAAAGCAAAATTTTGGGAAGGGTGGGAGGTGTTTTAATGGGTGAAGAAAAGATCATGATTTTGGATGGGGGATGATCTGAGATTGTGTTGAACAGTTGTCTTGAAGATCTGGAGGGAAGAATGAGATTGAAGAGAGTATGGAAGGTGGTTCAACAGGCAGGAAAAGAGAGGAATAAATGAGTGGAGGTGGACAGTGGTTCTGGATTTAGGCAGTTTTATGAGGAGGTTGTCACTGGTGGACCGCGTGCGTCCTGCAGATACTTGGGGGGGGGAGGAGCATGGAAAGGGCAGAGCAGAGAGTGCAAGTCTAGAAATGAGGTGGAAGAAGACAGAGAGACCACCAACCTGTAAGCGATAGAGAAGTGGCTTCATTGCAATAGTTTCCTTGGCCTTGGGTTCCACGACGTCTTGTCCTCATTTGAAATATATATTCTTGTCCTCAGTTGAACCCACTGGCTTCAACATCGATATTGCGAAAGTAGAGATTAGAAACTTTATATTGCGTTGAAAGACTTTTTATAGTGAAGATCTCGGCTCATGGAAGAATGCAATGATGATGTAACGGTTGGAGTTGGCAGTGTAATGGTTGGAGCATTCGCTCCGAGTCTGGGAGGTCGGCCGTTCAAACCCTGGCCAAGTCATACCAAAGAATATTTTTAAATGGTACGTGCTGCTTCCTTGCTTGAGGTTCAGCATTTAAAAGGATAAGAGCATGGAAAATCCCTATTGATTGGCATCCATGGGGAGGAGACATCCATCCTTAGGAAATGCCCCACTGAGTGCGGTGAGAAAGGCCGCGCCATTGTTGGGACATCGTTGGTACCCAGAGTGAGACTACAGTTGGACACAAAGAGAATGAACAGCACAGGACAACGACGGATGGAGGAGCGTGCAAAGCTCAAGACTTACGAGCACATGGCCTAATCGAGGCCGAGACGAGCAATCAAAATCGATACAACATGACCAAGTACAGCCAAAAAGATACAGGAAACGATTCACATGATTAACAGTGCAGGGAACAAATGACAACAATTAGACAAGACAAATCCAGTATGGTATGACAGGTTTTGGAGCTCATCTCAGAGTTGAGAAAACTGATTGAAAACAAATTAGCAAAAAGTTGTCTTACCTTTTTCAGGAATAAAGGAACAAACATGAAGCAGCAAAAAGCAATTTATTTTTCTTTGGTGTGATTTATTCCTTCGAAGTGCTTTCTTTATTACTCTGAGTATCACACTTCATCAGCCTGAGGCATGTAAGGCACAAAAATAAACAAAATTAACAAAGCAGGTGAACATTACTGAACACCTTTCTTTTTGACGATAAAGATAAATAAATAAGGCCACAAGTGAAGTCCGTCATCGAGAGTGATTGTCACACTCATGAAATGCATGTTCAAATTCACTGAACATGTTGGAGCTTCTCAAGGCAACTGCTTATTGCAAAGTATAGAAATCACTACACCTACATTACAGGATACACTTTCGTGCTTTGAGCTTAAATAATGCAGGAAGTAAAAACAAAATGAAGGATAAAGAGTGGAGGAGGAGAGTTTGAGAAGGTCATTTACGTTTGCAGTCACATGTGTGGCTCTCCCAGGTAGGCAACGATGCCAGACAGAATCTGGCAAACTCTCGGATCAACTGGCAAGGTGACTAGCCATCGTCCATGTGGTATCATTGGCTAACTAGGTCAGAAATTGGAAACAGAAACTATAGTATCACACTTGTGTAAAAATGTCTTCAAAATTCAAGTTGTAAATCAGTTGGATCTTCAGGTGAGGGACGCACCGGATCTGGACGCCACAGGTTTTCTTTTGACTGCTCGGCCATCCTGGAGAACAAATCGAGTGAGTTTAAGGATTGCAACCGTTTCATCATTGCCATTCCTGGTAGTCCAGGAATGTTGGGCTGAAAATACATGATTGGCAAAGAAAACGTATGACATCATCATTAACAAAGATATAATCTGTGTTTGCAAGTTTATCTTTAAGCCACATTCAATTGATCTTTAATGACTATGCCACAGGACCCTTGCTCAATATTTAACCCAACAGTCACCTTCTCCACTTGTGGAGAACCACTATCCTCTGGTTCAGTTTGCAGTCATTTCTTCTTTTGCTTCCTCCAACAGCATTGCTTCGACTCCTTTTCCTCAATTTTCCTTTTTCTTCTTGTGGCGGCAGAAAATGGTTGCGAAATCGATTTGGATGCAAGTCTGGGTGATCTTTGTCGCGAAGGCAACACGTGGGAATCCTCGGTTGGAATCCTATTCCGAACCATGACGGGAAACTGTTCGTTGCTTCGGACAGCTCGTGACCCGTGAAGATGCGGTTCAAGCATGGAGGGCAGCGATGCCCGATGAAGAGCCACATCGTGTGCCTCTGTTGGAGTCGGATTCTGAACAAGACAATTTGTACTGGAATGTCCCTCGGATTGTAAACCCAGGACGATTGGATACACTCCTTCGTGCTCATTTAAAGTGCAAACTTGTCGTCCTTCGAATGTATCAACTGGCTCCATTTGTGTCCCATATACATGACAACAGTTTCTTTCCTGAAGCACTTGGAGATTCATCGAATGTCCTCTTTTCTTCTCATCTTCACTACTTTCTTCTAAAGGTGGCATTTCCATTTCCACCACCTCTTGAACTTCTCCGTACGTTTCTTCCTGGATGATATCGTCAGAAGCATTACCACATGCTTCTTCCTCCACCGGGGGCGAAACAAATATGTTACTTTTATCAATACCCCCTTCCATCAATGTGTGCACTTCTTGTATTTGAGGAAAACATTCTTTTTCATCAGTTTGGAACATTTTATCTTGACATGGTGTAACTGACGCCTCCACCACGTTGGCTGCTGATGCCTCCACCGCAGGCATATGTACAGCTTTGGATGCTTGCTTTATGGCATCTTCCTGAAACATCAACTCAACTTCATTCGCAGTCTGAAGACTTGACCCATCTTCTGGACTCGACGTCACAACATTATATCTACGTTCCATGTGACTCTTTACAGATAACTGTTCAGTCAGACTTTGATTTCCACTGAAAACGATATCCAGCACGTCACCTACAGGGGACATGTGTTGTGGAATATCTTCACCAAGTGGAACGTTCACCAAGGTGATGATGTAACAATCTTCTTGGGGATGTGAGGGGCAAATGCTCATACATCCCTTCATGCATGTGCCTTGATTGGGTGTACAAACAGGCAGTGGTAAATGCAGCCTAGATCCCTCTTCAGGTGATGTCAAGTTCATTTTTTGCAAGGTGTCAGTGTAATCGCATCCATTAGACTGCTCCCCAACACCCATGATAAGATGTTTGAGCGAAGTAATCTGCTCACCTACCGAGCCTTCACAAAGCTCCGGTGAATGTTGCAAATTTTCATTGCAAGTCTTCATAACAGACTCTTCATCACCGCATACCTCCTCATTTCTCTCCTCGACTGTATTTTCATGGCCAGTCATTGCCGCTTCAAAAGTTCCGACCAGGAAAAACTCATCTTGTGTTCTTTCATTCAAAAACAGATGTTCGCTTTGCCCGACTCTGACCTCTGACCGTCTCACAGAATGAGCAGCATTGTCGATTTGTGTCATTTTCTTCACTTCCGGTGGAGTAGCAGAAACATTTGCATCAATTTGATCTTTGGAGACCCCCAAAGAGGGGATCTGAGTTTTATTTTCAAGTTCTGCAGGTTGGTGTGCAAAGGTAAACTCTTCACTTTTGTCCTGTGAGGGAAAACTGATGCACAACATCAATAAATGTGAATCAAGCTAACGCCATGCACTCCTTTACAGAGAAAACAACTTTGTGGACCAGAAAAAGGTTACATTTCTACCACATTCATCTCGCCCACCCCTTCCCTTTTCTCCAATCTTCTTACAACCTGCTTGGCTCTCTATTCCTCCTTCCCTTTTTTCTCGATTTTTCACATTAATCCCCTAGCACTTTCCTTTCCTGTACACACAGTATGTAGACGATGCTCACTTTTCCTTTTACCTAGGATTGAGCAAAATTGATTAAAGAGTCATCCTAAATCTAAGGGAAATTAAAAATAAAATAATAATAATAAAAAGGATGAGGGGTTAGAAAAGAAAGGATCTTCAGGGGGATAGGAGTGCATGGCGGAGAGGAAAAGCAGATGTATAGGGTGAGGGATGGGGATAGGGGGGAGTGAAGTTGGTGGCGGTTTGGGAGGGGTGGAGAGGATGGGTTAAAGAAATATAGAAACTGACTCCATAAATTCTTCAGATTATTTACATAGGTTAAACGACTTCAGAATGGGCTGCATTTTACATACACAATAAACTTCAGCAATATAATATATATTATATATATAAACATATATATATATATACATATACATATATATATATATATATATACATACACACACACATATATATATATACATACATATTATTTATATATATATACAGTAATCCCCGTTTCTCGCGGGGTTACGTTCCAAACCTCGCGCTAAGTGAAAATCCGCGATGAATGGACGCCTCCCCCAAAAAATCGACTCGTCTGGTCTGGTCGGTTTGGGAGTGATTGGGTTTGAGGTGCCGGAGATCGACTCGTCTGGTCTGGTCGGTTTGGCAGTGATTGGGTTTGAGGTGCCGGAGATGACTTGTCTGGTCTGGTCGTTTGGCAGTGATTGGTTTGAGGTGCTGGAGATCGACCTGTCTGGTCTGGTCGGTTTTGAGGTGCTACGAGCAGTGCTCGTCAACGGCGGCAAACCTTTTTCCTTCCCGAAGCATATCGAGCACCTTCACCTTCTCCTGGAGCGTCCCAGGACCTTCCTCTGGCGCTTCGGTTCCTTGCCAGAAGCCTTAGAAGTGCAGTGCGTTGGGCGGCATCGTGAGCTTGGAGAAAAAACGTAGAAAATATTCGAAGTCACAAGCGAAACTTTGTCTCATGCGTTGTGTGACTGGTCGAACACCACGCGTTATAATTTATTGCTTAAATAATTTATATTTATAATATTATTACCGCGAATGTACCGGGAGAATCCACGGAAAAAATTAGTTACGTTCCAAGGGAAAACCCACGATGAACCGGGAGCGATAGGTGAACCGCGATAAAGCGGGGGTTGACTGTATATTAATATATATATTATATATATATATATATATATATATATATATATATATATATATATATATATTGTTAAGTTTCCCACCGTTCGGCGTGCGAGCACCGCTTTTAACTAATCGCGGCCACCGCCCACCGGACGGGCAATCCTAGTCGCAGCTTTCGGATCAACGCCGAAATCCAGCTACGGTGTGTTTTTAACCACACCGTAAATCAGCCAACTCTTCTGTCCGCGCGCGACAGGGTCCGATCGCCGAATTGTCGATTTACCTAAGTATGCGCGCAGACAGAAATGCCGGGGATTTACACCTCAATGGGACCTGCTTGGAAACGAGCCGCTTAAGCAGCTTGCTCCGTTTGCGATTTGCCGAGCGGTTTTATTGATCGAGCCCCGTTGGACCCGATTATCTTATCGGCTATTAAAAGCCAGCTATTTATTCCGAACGCAAGTATGGCAACTCAATGGAGGAAGGGGACGCAACGAGCAGGTGACATTCAATTGTCACACGTATGCAGTCACTGAAGCAATGCAGGTATTCCAAACACGAATGCAATGCAATGGCTGGGGGGTAGGGACAAGACACGAGTAAACAAAGACCCTACAGCCGTTGTCTATTTATTATGTACACTTATAACAATTCTCTACTTAAGGACAAGGCGCC
>CM068961.1:123937499-123948706 GCA_035128595.1 Eptatretus atami
CGAGTCCGGCTGGTGGTGGAACTGAGAGCGCCGAAGCTGCTATCTGCTTCGAGAGGACCTGGCTGCTGTGCGAGTCTGGAGTCGGCTTTGAGCGGAGGTCATCGACAGGTTCGGCCTGCGTCTGGCGACGGAGCCTCTGACTGTCCCTGCTCACCTCACGGCTCCATGACGTTTTGGAATCCCATGGACCCAGCCTGCGGAGGCCGGCACCTCAAGTTGGCCTTGTCTGGTGAACAGGCCAGGCCTGGACTTGATATCTGGACCTTGAGAGAAACCAGCTGGACCCATCGTTGATCTAACGTCTTGTGCCGTCGACCTTACGCGGGGTCAGAGCGCACGGAGATCGCGTGCGGTGGCAAAGGGGGAAGGCGAGCGCCGTCTCGCCACGCGGCGTGTTCGAGCTTGGGCTTGAATCGCGGACATCGGCTTGTTACGAGCGACATTCGTGCTTTTACACTTTCCTCTCGTCCATGAAACATCACCAAGTACTCTGTCTTGTCTGCATGCTGTCTGTCTGTTCTGTCTGCATGTTCTTTAAGGCAATCTCGGTAGGGATCCCTCGAAACCCGTAATCGTAGTTCCCTAGTTAAGAACGGGTTATAGATGTTAATAACATTGTCGTGAATATTTGCTTGTGTTGTGTTCCCCGATGTTCCCAATAAATCTGGTTGGTTCGTATGAAGTTGCCGCTATGGATTAATTTGTGTCGCGTCGAGGAACGATCCGTTCGATTGGTATATAAAACCAAAATGGTTACAGACTGGCAGAAAACGCTCGGCATCTGACAAAACCAGTCTGTAACCAGGGTTCTATTTCCCCAACTGGTAAGGTCCAGGATTACGTTGGTATCGCGATTGAAGACGTGTGACCCGAGGCCTGTGCCGAGCCAGCCGGCATGATAAACCCCGGAGACGGCCGAGTGGGTTGAGAATCCCTCCGTCGCTGAATCCTTAACAATATATACATATACATATATATTTATATATATATATATATATATATATATAATTATATACACATACATATCCATATATATACGTACATATACATATTGTTACGGTTGTGGAAATCCGCATTACACCATAAAAGAGTCCTCAGGTGAGATATATCGGTAAGTTCATGTGAGTTAGCCCAAACCCGTGTGATAGAGGGAATATGTGTGATTCATCCGGGCTGCGACGCTTTGAGTTAGCCATTTTTCTTTCTCTATTGTTATTTTGGACCATTAAGCCACCAACAACGCAAACAGCCACTACCTTTACCTTCACAACTCCATCCCGCAAACATCGCTTCACCGCCATTCCCAACGACGCCGCCAACCACCAAACCACCACAGCAAACCCCCCACCACCTCGCCTATCCCTTCTGCAACCATCGACCACACCACCAGTCAACACCAAACATCGTGCTGTCTAGGGCCCGTTCGGCGATTGATGCCGAACGCGTCGAGCCGCGAGTACGAATGCGTTCCTCTCACAGAGAAATTCGGATCAGGAAGGCTTCACGCCCTTTTTCTCCGTCCAATGGGCGAGCGTCGGGCGGTATGGCCCCGCCTCCAAGCGCGATGAACGTGGATTCTTTACGAGAGGTATTCGGATCAAAAGAGGTTCACGCCCCCTTTTTGCCGCACCAATGGCTCAACAGAGGGTGGCGTGGCCCTGCCTCCAATCGCGTTTTGATCCTGAAATTTGCATATAGGCTCCTCCTCCGGCCTATAAAGACGCGAGCACAAGGCGACTCGCGTGGGTTCAGTTGCAGGCGGCTGGTCGGGGCGAGTGAAGAGTTCGAGTTCGAGTCGAGTGAATACGGCGGTCGGCATCGAGGTTGCGGTGTGGGGGTCGCTCTTCTCGTCGCGGGGTCCAAGCCACCAGCCATTCCCCTCTCCTGAGCATCAGCAATTCCCCCCCCCATCCGCGCTGAGATAGTGCCGGGGGGCCCCTTCCTCCCCCACCCTAAACGTGTGTCCAACCAAACTGCTTGCGTGGAGCACGCCGGAGAGGGCTCGCCGACCACGCCAGGGGCACGGAGTCGGGGCGCAGCGGCGCGGACATTGCGGCCTGCCCGCCATCGCGTCACGAGGACGCGGGTAAGACCTTCTCGGTCTCGGGGACCTGGCCGCTCCTCCAGGTTCCACGCGCATTTGGTCCACGGACCTGTCTGCCTCCTTGCCTGTGAGGGTGGCTTTCTTTCCTTTGCTTTTGGAATGAGTGATGTGGCGCCGAGTCCCGACAAGTAGAACTGTATAAGTGTTGGAAATAATTGCCCTTTTATTCGGTCGTATTGCTTTTGTCTTGACTGTTATTTGTTGCATTTTGTCTTGACTGTAATATACGTGCCTTCCGTGTTTCCGAATAAATGTGCATTGCTTGTTGAACTGTTTCCCCTTTGCTTCGTCTCCTCTTTTATTGAATCTCCCTTGCATCACGTAAGGGATTGATAGTGGGTTTAAAACGCCCGGTAATAATATCGAACCGTCGAGGTCGACGATAACTCCGCTCGGTTATCTCTGTAGCACGGAACGAGCCGCTTAAGCGGTTCGTGTCCGAGTCGACCTGTGGCGTGGTACAACTCCTCGGTACGCTATCGCGCGAGTACTTAGGTAAATCGACCATTCGGCGATCGGACCCTATTTCGCGCGGTAGAATGCGGACTGAGTTGTGGTGAGGTTAAACCCCCACCCGTGACTGGCTCCGGGCGGTAGTTCCCGGAGGGTCACGACTGAATTGTCCGTTCCGGTGGGCGAGGCGGCCGCTTTTGGCTACACGCGGTCGTTCGCACGCCGGCGGGCGCGAATTCGTAACAATATACATGTATATTATATAATATATATATATAACGAAAATATATAAATATATATATACAAGGAAAAAAAATATATATTATATATATATTCTAATAAGATATATATAACGAAAAAAATACGTCAGTGAGGTGGTGACACCGTGAAGCCGTCTGTCAGTCCATGAAGACTATATGCCTATGAATCATGTCCTGTTTGAACATTAATTCCCTAAGACCCCTAAGACGCCAAAAAGATCATGAAGACATAAAAGACCCCAAAGAGCCAAAAGACTCAAAAGACCCAAATGCCACCCAAGACCCCAAAAGACCCTGAAGACCTAAAAAGACCCCGAAGACCCAAAAAGACCCTGAAGACCCAAATGATTCTGAAGACCCAGAAGGCTGAAAAGATCCCAAAGCCCCTAAGACCATTTAGACCCCTTACACCCTTCAGACAGATTAGACAGCTTAGACCCTTGACCAGTTAAGACCACTTGGACCTTCATATATCACAAATGAAATTTCAAATCAATATATCACCAATATTACAAACAAATTTGAAGAAAAGAAATGTTTGTATTATGATTGGTGTAAATCATGCCAACACAGCAAATCTGTGACATCAATCTTTGCATCAAGTGTGGAGAGGCGAGCGAAGCGAGCTTATCCACACTAGTACATACATATGTACACATAAGTCGAGCTTCACTTCAGGATAATCTAAAGTCCATGAAACGGTAATGAGATAACACCATGCCAGGCATGGTTTTGGAAGCAGCCTTAAAGAAATAATATGCTTCGTTCTAATCGTATTGATTTTGTCGTCAAACATCATTGACAGCAACAAGGTTAGTTCAGATGATTGCAGTCGATTCCGTGATAGTACGCAGAGGTAGCGCACTTGCATTTGAGCCGTCGTGGGCAGCACGTGTTGAGCAACAAGTTTGCCGTCCCTCGGATGGACGTGAACTTGGGCGTGGCATCTGCTAGCCTCAGTGGATGTTCATAATTCTCCATCGTCTTTAAACAGAGTAAACAAGTGGTTTTTTTGGCACCATGAACAAATTCCAAATTCTTCCCATAACCTACAGGGGGCACTGCATCGGCGGTTTAGTCGCATTTCCAAAAATGATAACTTGTGCACCCAACTTGTTATTGACTCCCTGCCCAATATGCATACGACATGATCAACAAAGGAATTGCATTTGATTGTGTGATTAGAAGGATGTCTTGACACATTGCAAATTCAGCTATTATAACCAAGCTAAGATCACAATACGACACATTATACAACTGGAAAAAAAAGCTGATGAGAAGGAGCTACAGTATCAATGATCAATGAGAGTCAACATTCAAATTATTGCTCACAAAATCGGTGCAATCTCTCCAATGGTGGAAAATGTTACTTGCCCTCTCTCCAGACATCGTACTTACCTCACCTTTCACCAACTTTTCCCTTTTATCATTCCTCCTTCCCAACCCTCTCATTCTCACTTATGTTGTTCCAATTAGCCCTGCATTCCCCCAACTTACATACACATGATATAGATCATCTCAAACAACCTCATAATGGTTTTACATAGAGCCATTCAACCTTACCTGGCTGAATGCAACAATGAATCATTAACTTCAGTTGGGAAGCTTTCCATTTGTATATTGGGGTCATTGGATGAAGCTGCATTGTTGGAGGGAAGATCTCCAGCAATTTCAAATCGATTATCTCCAGCAATTTCAGATCGATTTCCATCGTCATCCATCCCCAACAATCCTTCCACAACCATGTCAATTTCAGACAAAGCTTCATTTCTTTGAATGACCTCTGATAATAAGGACATTGTGATTGACATGAGAGTACATTTAGAATCATGTGCTCATAAATGTGCTGAGCTGTTCAAAATGCACACAAATGTCTGATTAGTGAAGCAACGATGACCAAATACATCATTTTTGACTGTCGTCACTGGAGTCCAAGTAATGTCACAAGTTTAACACGAGGTTTGATTACATATATGTCTATAAGGGTGGTGTCAGAATCTGTATCCCTTAATAGAACAATTCTGAGGCCGTTTTCATGAGCTCGGTCACTGAAATTGGATGGAGGTTGTTTTCATCCATTTGCTAGTCTCTTTATGAGCAGGATATCTCAAAAGGTTATGGACGGATTCGGACAAAACTTGGTGGACAGGTTGGGTGTGTGACAAGGACGAATTGATTCGATTTTGGTGAAGATCCGAATCTGGAAACAATTTTTTTTTATATAAAGTGATTCTTCACCATTGAGAGATGGAGCCAAAAATGATAATATACCATGATATGTCAAAGTTATGGACGAATTTGGATGAAATTAGGTGAAGTAGTTGGGTATGTGATAAAGTCATATGGACTGATAAAACAACAGCCAAATAGATTATAATGACTTGCCCATCAGTGCCGTTCTATTTTGAACGAGAATACTGACCATTCTCGTTCAAACTAGAACGGCACTTGGTACAAACGTTGATCACATACCTCCGGTTTGTGAAGATTGGTTTAAAATTGTGACTTGTAGGCAATTGACATACAAACAAACAAACAAACAAACAAACGACAGACAGACAGAGACAGAATAACGCACAAGACCAACCAATATACTTGAAAAATCTTTGATTTTCGCAAGTAACAAACACAGAGACAGACAGACACGACGGGTGAAAACAACCTCAATCTACCTTCGGTGGCGGAGGTAAATATTGTTTACTGTGCTTGAGTGTGACGGGTGGGAACACAGCATGAGATTCATGGAACGAATCCACTTTTCTTTGAAGTCGTCTTGGCTTTTACATGATTTGTAATTCAACTGAATACGCTGCAAGTTACCCTGATCATTCAACATCCTCAAGTGCACTGTGAATGACTGCTGATAAAATAGTGTATATCCAGATGGTCGTGGAGTACATCTTTTCATAAGCTCGACAAAACAAGCGATACAAAGTCATGGACTGATGATGAGGGTCTTTTTTTGTGGAATTGAGACAATGTCGTATTTCATTCGCAGGAGAAGGTAAACGTTTGTGCGGCGTTTTGAGAAGGGTAGATTTCAGAGTAATTGTCTAATGACAACAGGAGAAAGAAAAAAAATTTCTTAGCAAGCATCAAGATTTCCAATGAAGGAGGAAATCTAAATTATGCTGTACTGTATTGATGAGCTCTAACAAGGGCGAAACGTGTCTGCAGAGATGCTATTTCCTCTGCTTGTGGCCGATCGAACTCTTGCCCTCAAGGCTCGATTCATGCTGCGAGGTGGCCTCCAGAGGTCACAGTTGAGCAAATTATGATGAATTTGTTCAGAGTGCCAGCGATATCTCGCCTACTTTTTGTGAAGGACACCGTGGGATCTTTAATGTCCACCAACTCCGAGACACCAGAATGACAGTTTATAGCTGGCCCAAGATTCAAACTCAGGCGAGATGGCTCAGAGGAGAGAATGTGTACCTCAAGGCCATTCCACCAACTCAGCGATAGTAACTATCTGTAATATTTTACAAAAGCAAAAGTCTTGGCTACATTACTTGGCATTTGAGACAAAAGTGAGACTGAAGTGAAGCAAACCGTAACAAAAATAAAATAAAATAAAAAATAAACTTACCTTTAATCTCTGCAATTCCTTCTTTCGTTTTAATTACACTCTCTTTTTCAATTATTTTCAGCATTCCTCTTTTTTTCTCATCGTCAGCCTTCCCAATATCATCCATTTCCTCTGAAACGATGGAATTCACTTTTTTCACCGTCAAAGTTGATTCCTTGTCATCCCGGTGGTGGATTCCATCAACTTGTCCTGACATTACTGAATCTTCCACCGACATGGAGCTTTCATGTTGCACAGGTTTTCCCACAAACGCTGTCTTGCTCACCTGAACTGGATTCTCCAGAGGAAGCAATTGCTTCTCAACACGAGCATATTCTTTCTGCTGGAGCCCGTGAGCTTGCGATGGCCTATCTGCTGAAACCTCCATTGGATTCTGCTTATTTGTGAGCCATGATTCATCGTTCTCCACCAAACCTTTTGCTGACCTTTCTCCAAGCTCCGACCTCAACTGTTCTTGGACATCCAAAGACAATTGTTTCAGCTCTGTACTTGCTCTGTGAGCTAGCTTCTGGCTTTCTACCAATTCCTTTGATGATAGAACCTTCAACCTATCTATAAGCTCCTTTTTCTCTGTTAGAACAAGTTGTTGAGACAACAGTAATTTCTCATCACTGCATGATTTCACTTTTATTCTTGGTTCCTCTATAACAAACCCTGAGCCGTTTACAAACTCAGATGCCTCTTTGAGACCAAAATCACATTCCTCTGCAGGCATTAGATTTGGCCTCGATATCAATTTATTCTCCAAAAAGTCTGTCCACATGAGCTCATCTTCTAACGGGGGCATTTCAGGGCATGGACTCTCTGGAAGCCCCGATACAGAACTTTCAATTGGTTTCTGTATTCCTGTCTTTTCAAAATCAAAATTGAAACTTTGTTCCTTCTCAGGTTCCACCACCTGCTCATCGATCTTTTGTGCAAAATTCCTCTTCGATTCAGATTCTTTCAGTCTGGAGTGTTCTGCCACAGACTGTATGTACTGTGGCACAGGCCCCAGGTTCTCCGACATTAATCCAGGACAATCTGGTTTCTGTTGTTGCTGCTCTTTCAGCACTGGCTGCAGTTCCAACCCATCCCCATCTCCTGTGTCTTCCATTACATTGCAGTCATTCAAATCCTGATTAACCATCATATTTCCAAGGTTACCTCCTTGGCTTGAGCTGCAATTACCCATTATAAACATCCCCGTGTCCCCATCAGCGTCGGTCCCACCGAAGGCTGAACACTTATGACTAGATTCATTTTGACTTTCTAACTGTTCAAAGGGCACGTCGATATTTTCATCATCTAAACTTTTTCTCGATTCAATTTTGCTGGCTTTTTGTTTTCTTTTCTTTTGCAATTTTATGTCGACGTCTTTGGTTCTCATTTCAATTGTGGTTTCCACACAGATCACATTGAAAAATATATCCGTTCCATGCCCTCCATCATCATAGTCATCAACATCATCATCCGATTTTCTTTTCTGTTTCCTCTTATTAGAACTATGCTGTTTTTGCACAGCATCAGCATCTCCATCTCCATGTGCCTCTGTCATGTTAACAGTCTTGTTATCAGTCGTGTTATCAGTCGTGTTATCAGTCATGTTTTCTGTACAAACTCCAACTGATTGAATCGAGACTTCTATTTTATCATTTGTTTCAGCTGGAACCTCTCCGAGGACTTTCCCATCTTTTGCAGGACTTTGTATTGGGACTCCAGACATAGAATCACCTATCTGAGTACATAAGCCCCTATTTTCAAACTCTGTGGAGTTGTCTACGACACGTCTCTCCTCCATAATCGCATTGTGGACTTCACACCCATTACTACCTTCAATATCGATAACATTTTCCAGTTCCACCTCTTGCCCTTTCTCACAGGTTTCTAGACACATCTGATCCAATTGACTTTTCAACTCTGTCTTTTTTGCTCCTTTTCTTTTTTTCCTTTGTGAAGGTTTCTTTTCATGATCAGCTTCTTGTTGAGCATCATCGACAGCCAATTCCTCAGGAGGCAAAACAGAATTATCCTCATTTGAATTTCTGCTTTCATTTATTCTCTGAGTCCCTTGTGGACCTTTTTTTCGTTTACCTCGCTTACCTGACCCTTTCTTCTCCTTCCCTTCCTCCTCATGTTCTGCCCTATTTGATTGGTCAACATTATCATTGAAAGAGGAAAAGCTACTCAAACGCTCATCATCGGGACATTCCATTGAGCCGGTCTTCTCTTGTGTAAAGGCAGCGTCATCTTTGGAAGATCGGCTCGCTCCTTTACGATGACTCGTCCTCTTCTTTTGATAATTTTTCTCATTTTCTAAAACACCCTTACGTCTCCCACCCCTCTTCCGTGTCTGAGAAGTTTGGCCTCGACCTCTGCCGCGGCCTCTGCCGCGCCCTCTGGAAGTTGAGACACATTCCCCAAGTTCTTCCTCTCTATTTTCAGGGTCACACTTGGATGCAGAAAATGCTGTAAAAAAAACAAAAAACAAAAAACAAACAATCAAATCAGCCAAGAATACCTTTAAGATCATTATAAAACTCCAATTATTTATCTCATACAAGAAAACAGACTTTTTGGAACACCGTCCGCAATTCATACAATCACTTTGTTACACAGAAAAAGAGTGAGGAGCTCGGCCGACGTTCCACAACATGCTCAAGGATGGTTGTGTACGCCAGTACAAGTATAGACTGCACACACTACTTAGTACACAACTAAAGGCATAAAATAACAGCTTTCTAATCTGGTGTTAACAAGTTCATGTCTCCAGATAAGTATTTGTTGATCACAATGATACTTTTATAAATCTTCATTGAAGAATAATCTCATCTTTTGACAGAATGGATGACAAGATGGGATTTTAAGATTTCTTGAATATTTTAAACAGCAATCCAACACTGATGGGGGAACTTGTACAAACAGCAAAGCAACAACATGCAATGTAAGGCAACAGCCTGCAAGGCCATGCAAGGCAACAGCAAAGGAAAACATCATTGTACTTTTATGTGCATTAGAAGAGCTTTAGTAGACAATGGACAAAGCAACACAGTAGATGGGATTTGAAACTTGAATCCCACTCAACATGAGCTAAGTGCTCAAATGAGAATGCCAAGCAAGCCAGGTTTAACAATGGTGAGATGCACGCACTGAATCAGCACTTTGATGAAAAACGACATTTATTTGGTTGTACATTTAAATGTAAACCTGGGGTTGGCCTAGCGGTTAAGGCAGCTGGCTTTGGAACTTAGGGTCCCGAGTTCAAAATCCTGGTGGCAGTTGAATTAACACCAGATAGGGTTGACTCAGCCTGTCATCCTTCTGAGGTCGGTGAAATGATTACCAGTGTACTGGGGTAATAACCATTCAGGGGAAACCTGCGTCGGAGTGGCGACCCATCCAGGACTGTACTCCTTGCTAATGAAACTGCTGTGGCAGCACTATGCACTTTGACAGTGTGAAAGGAATGGTATTATTATTGCATTTAAATTTCCAAATGTACGTTTTTAATCAAAAGTTACACCAAAATAACATGTACTTCAATCAGATGAACATCTTTAACCACAATGTGCATTTCTCGTCTTAAATCTGAACTGTTTGTGGAATAATCAACATCAATCTTTACAAATGAAGGATGTACATTAATATACAATTGCGTGTATGTATACATATATATATATATATATATATATATATATATATTGTTGTAGATTTCCGCCGCGTTCGGCATGCGGACGACCGCTTCAGCCAAATCGCGGTCGTGCGCCCACCGAAGGCCGCAATCCAGTTGTGGCTTTCCGGACCAACCCCGGAAACCAGCCACGGATGTCTTAACGCACCATAAACTAGTCAATACTCTGTCCACGCACTACAGGGTCAATCGCCGAATTGTCGATATACCTAACTATTCGCGCGGACAGAAATACCGAGCGTTTATACCTCGACGGGAACTTGTACGGACACGAGCCGCTAAGCTGTGCCGTCCCGTGTGCGTAGCCGAGCGTTTGATATCGCCAAGTCCCGTCGACCAGATAATCTCTTCTATCGGCTTAATTAGCCATTAATTCCCTATACGTGCCGTGGCAGTCAATACAAAGAAAATGACGCAAACGAGCAGAGTGAACATTTGAACAATGGCATTTATTTTCAACACGTAAGCAGTCAATGGGGGATGGACAAGACACGAGCAAAGCCTAAAGCCGATTCTAGTTTCTATACAAGCACGTACTTATGGCATTCTACTTAAAGGAAGAACAAGGGCCACAGACTTTCACACAAAAACCCAAGGAAAGAAAAGGCTCACGAGCCTTTATTTCCAACTCGAGCCTGGTTGACCGAGGGCTCTGAGACCGGGCTGGTTACCTTGCCGCCCCTTGGTGGCGACTCGGTGGTCTTCATCTCGCTGGCCCGTTGCCAACGTGGCAGCGGCCCGAATGGCGACTTGGTTGGTCGGGGGCCTGGCGGCGTGCCCGATTCTCCACGCTCCGCTCTCCTCGTCGAACCGCTGGCTTGATTGGTCGGGGCTGGTGGCGCGCCCGACTCTTCGCGCTCCGCTCTCCTCGACAAACCACCAACGAACTGCTTGCCCGCCAACGATCCCCTCGCCCGCCAACGATCTGATCTCTTAGCGTCCCAACGCGCCTTTTTATAGCCCCGAGGGGTGAAGCCGCTGTAGGTTTCGCCACCCGGAGCCGGCGCTTCCCCCTTTCACCCTTGAACCTTCGCCCCAGGCTGGCTCCGCTCCTTTCACCTCTGATTGGCCAGTTCCCTTCACGGCAAAGCCCGTTTTGATCCGATTATGGTAATCAGCCGTCTTCACGGC
>CM068961.1:123952564-123955064 GCA_035128595.1 Eptatretus atami
CAGATTGAAATTGATGATTTTAGAAGTTTGACCTCGAGTTGACCTTTGACCTGTTGACCTCAAAAATAGTTGCTTCCCGAATTCAGTGACGCAATATACAAATCTGTTCAAATTCCAAGTCAACCGGATGGAAAATGACGATTTTAGAAATTCGACCTCAAGATGACCTTTGACCTCAAAATCGATAGGCTTCTCAGTTGAGACTACCGCTACAACTTGGTAACCTTTCATGATGATCGGTTTAGAATTGTGACATGTAGGCGATTGACAGACAGAATAACAAAATCGACTAATATACTTGAAAAATATTAGATTTTGCGAGTAACAACGGATCTCCAAAAGATTACGCACGAGTACATACGTATTGGAGGGGTGTAATAATCTTGATAATCTTGAGGTGTGTAATCATCTTAAACATCTTGATTTTTTAAAACTAAAATACAGAAACCCATGTTGTCTTTATGCTCAGTCAACTAACACATGAGTACGTGACAAATGTACAGTATATTCCTTTTTGAATGGGTTTATGGGAGCGGCTTGGTGGTAGAGTAGGTAAATATTCTCCCCACTGGTGTGGCCTCAATTGACACGAAGCGACTCAACAGAAATGTCCACACCTTGTGATGGAGTGGCTACCTGTCCAGGATTGGTTCTTGGCCATGGAAGTGTTCACGATGAGTTGTGAACAACCTGATGCTGTCAAAGCATACCAGCCAACACCACAATGACACCACCACCACCACCACAATTTAACGACACTCAGAAAGCTATGAATGAACCCGTTCTTTTTGGAGGTACATACAGAATAATGAATGTTATTGATCAATAAAGTTAACCAGTTCTTTCATTTCACTTGTGAAGAAGATTATATTGCATATTATGTTATGTACATTGAGAATCATGGGGAAATAAATTGTTGGGATTATCCATTCCATCAGTGCAGACAAATGATCATGACGGTGTGGTATTGTTCCAACACTCCAAACATTAAATCAATAAAAGCACAGGAATGGAAAGGCGTTGAGATCTGGATATAAAATGGCCGCCACATGCCAGAGCGGAACAGAGACCCGAGGAAGTTTGTGGATCACGAATGAAACTTCACCTGAAGCTACTTCTGTTCTTTCCCGTTTGTTTTGAAATGGTGGAGTGGTGCTTGATGCTGTGAGTGAGTGAGTGAGTGAGTGAGTGAAGCAGACAGATGCACGGAAAAGTGAGACATTTTGTATTTTTATACTCTGATGCACAAGGAAACTAAAACTGTGTTCATTGCAAACAGTCAAACTTCCTCCAGCGTGGCATCTGCGACCGTGGCTTTGTAATTCCATGCTGGATTAAATGTGACAAAACCTCTCGAACACGAGGGTGAAGTTTGCATTTACGTGAGCGTGTAAAGCGTTTGTGGTGCGTACGCGAGCGTGGCATGCGAAGCATACATAACCGGTAAAGTGAACCGATCATTCTATATCGTTTCTTTTTCAATTTCTATAAATTGAATTTTATTTAATTAAATGAAGTGTATTTATTGCATATTTTCAGTTACTTTGTGATAAAAGTATAGTACTGCATTGTCGGCTTATCACTTGTGAGTTGTGCACCCACAAGAGAGTCAGTGGTGGAGGAATGTTTTACAATAGTTAGTCAACTTTATTGAGGCTGTTGAAAGGGATGAGGCTGTTGCCTGCCTATCTGAAAGATGAGGGATACTGTGGCAGAGGGTGGAATAATCAGCAAATAGATGGAGGATTTTCCAGAGTCAGAAAGATCGTTTATCAAGATCAGGAATAGGATGAGGCCCGGAACACTGCCTTAGGGCATTTCAGCCTTGACTGGAAGAGGAGATGAAAGGATTCTGTTGAGAGGCACATGTTGGCTATGAGAGTAGAGGAAGTCAGCAAGCCATGTGTGGATTTGGCCTTGGATGAAACGGGCAGAGAGTTTGGAGAGTAAGGCAGGATACCAGACTGAATCAAACGCATGAGATATGTCCAGACTGAGATTGATGAAGAGAAGAAGAGAAGAGAAGGCAAGATGTCTGAGATTGATGGCCACCATTCATTGATGAAAGAGCAGATGTAGCATGTCCATGGAGGACTAACCGGGTCTGAATTTGAACTGAATGTCTGAGATAAGCTCTTTTTCGAAAAGGAAGGATTTGATGCAAACTGCGGTGATGGATTCCTTAACCTTGATGATTGGTAGTAAGCTAATTTGTCTGTAGTTAAGAGGATCTGTTTTTGCACCATGTTTATGTAATACAGTAATCTCAGCTGACTTCCAAAGAGAAGGAAGATGACCTAGGGGAAATGATAGGGTGAACAGAGTAGAACAACGATGTGGAAGAGCAGCAGAGGTTTTTATGACACGTGCACTTATGCAGTCTGGGCCAATGGCAGAATCAGAGTCGAGGGTTGGCAGAAACTTCTCCACCTTCTCAGGAGAAAAAAGACACAGAGTCTAGGAACAGTTGGTTGTGACAGGGAAGGATGGGTTGTAGACA
>CM068961.1:123960064-123973572 GCA_035128595.1 Eptatretus atami
ACAGACACAGACAGAGACAGAACGACAGAGACAGACAAGACGACAGACAGAGACAGACAGACAGACAGACAGAACAGAGACAGACAGAGACAGACAGAGACAGACAGACAGAACAGACAGACAGAGACAGACAGACACAGACAGACAGACAGACAGACACAGAAGAGACAGACAGACAGACAGAGACAGAACAGAACAGACAGACAGACACAGACAGACAGAGACAGACAGACAGCAGACAGACAGACAGACAGACACAGACAGAACAGACAGACAGACACAGAGAGAGACAGACAGACACGAGAGACAGACAGACAGACGCACAGAGAGAGACAGACAGACACAGAGAGAGACAGACAGACACAGAGAGACACAGAGAGAGACAGACAGACAAACACGAGAGAGACAGAGGAGAGACAGACAGACACAGAGAGAGACCAGACAGACACAGAGAGAGACAGAAGCAGACAGCAAGAGAGAGACAGACAGACACAGAGAGAGACAGACAGACACAGAGAGAGACAGACAGAACACAGAGAGAGACAGACAGACAACAAGAAAGAGGAACAGACAGACAAGAGAGACAGAGAGTTAGAGACAGAGAGACAGAGAGACAGAGAGAAGACAGAGAGACAGAGAGACAGAGAGACAGAGAGAAACAGAGAGACAGAGAGACAGAGAGACAGAGAGAGAGAGAGGGAAAGGGGAGCCCAATACAGCACACAGACAAAGAAGAGGTGGGAGCAGAGGGGATGTCGCAGCCAAAGGTACACCAGGGTTTTTTCTCTGTAAGAGCAATACACAGACAGTGAGAAATGCAGTCTTCGATGTGAAGTGCAACTCCACTGCCGGGATACGGTTCAGGCTTGTTAACAATAGCCAGGGAGAGACATGAACAAGTCATGGACATCCTGTGTGACATAAATCTTCAAGAACTCAATTTTTAGTCCAAACCTTTTTACATAAAGTTTCAATTTTTTTAAAGATTGGATGTTTATTTTGAGTCAAATCCTTTATAACAAATAATGATGCCAGCTTTTACTCAGCTTTGAAACTGATGAAAGCAAAATTAGAACCTTTTTCAAGGCAAAAAAAAAGTATTTTTTAAATTTTATTTTACTTTGTGTTTTTGTCACCAATTAGTGATTCTTTGTAGTTTAAAAAGAAGCATTAAAATTTTTAGTGATGCAAAATCTATATCATTGGCTGCATGAAATTGTTTACTTCTGGTTAGGCCTGATGAATTGACCATTATCCAATTCTGTAATCTATTTTTCCTTAATTGATATCCATGGGATTTTTTGTTTTGTTTTTTTTGGTATACATAGTCAAGGCTCATGGAAGAGCGAACACGCTGAACTGACCATGATGTAACACAGGCTAAAACATGAAGTAAAACACACATATATGGAGAAGGAAACGCCAAGGAGGAAAAACTGGAAAATTAGGAGGGATTTGGGTGGGGATAATGAGGGTAGAAAAAATCATGGGTTTGAATTGGGGACGACGTGAGATGGCAGTGAACAGCTGTCTTGAAGACCTGGAAGGAAGAATGAGATTGAATAGGATGTGCAAGTTGATTCCATGGGTGAAAAAAAGAGAGGAACAAATGAGTGGAAGTGAGCAGTGATCCTGGATTTCGGTAGTTTTACCAGAAGAGGGTTGATGGTGGACTATGTTTGTCCTGCAGAAACCTGGGAGGAACAAAGCACAGAAAGAGCAGAGGGCGCAAGACCAGAGAGGAGGTGGTAGAAGACAGAGACCACCAACCTGTCTGTGATGGCAAAGTGACAAGCCATATACTCAGTTTCAGCAAAGGAGATTCCAATGATCCTGATGGCTTTGGTTTCCACAGCATCAAGCTGAGGAACATGTGAGGCAGGGGAGCCATCCCAAAGGCGAGAGCAGGACTCCATCGAGCTGTAGATGATGGCCTTGTTGGAGGATAGGAGCTCAGGTGTGCCAAGGAAGGACTTTGTACGATGGAGGATGCCCAATCGGCAGCTGCCTTTGGCAGCCAACTTTGAAACGTGGTATGTACAAGAAAAATAATGGCTGACAGTAAGACCCAGGAGTTTGAATGACTGAACTCCCTCAAGAGGATTGTTCAGAAAGTAGACAGGTGTTTGCCATATGATCTTTTTGGAGGGGGGGGGAGAGAGAGAGAGAGAGAGAGAGAGAGAAGAGAGAGAGAGAGAGAGAGAGAGAGAGAGAGAGAGAGAGAGACAGAGAGACAGAGAGACAGAGAGACAGAGAGACAGAGACAGAGAGACAGAGAGACAGAGAGACAGAGACAGAGAGACAGAGACAAGAGTGACAGAGACAGAGTGACAGAGACAGAGTGACAGAGACAGAGTGACAGAGACAGATGACAGAGACAGAGTGACAGAGACAGAGTGACAGAGACAGAGTGACAGAGACAGAGTGACAGAGACAGAGTGACAGAGACAGAGTGACAGAGACAGAGTGACAGAGACAGAGTGACAGAGACAGAGTGACAGAGACAGAGTGACAGAGACAGAGTGACAGAGACAGAGTGACAGAGACAGAGTGACAGAAGACAGAGTGACAGAGACAGAGTGACAGAGACAGAGTGACAGAGACAGAGTGACAGAGACAGAGTGACAGAGACAGAGTGACAGAGAACAGAGTGACAGAGACAGAGTGACAGAGACAGAGTGACAGAGACAGAGTGACAGAGACAGAGTGACAGAGACAGAGTGACAGAGACAGAGTGACAGAGACAGAGAGACAGAGTGACAGAGAGACAGAGTGACAGAGAGACAGAGTGACAGAGTGACAGAGAGACAGAGAGACAGAGAGAACAGAGAGACAGAGAGACAGAGAGACAGAGAGACAGAGGAGACAGAGAGACAGAGAGACACAGAGAGACAGAGAGACAGAGAGACAGAGAGACAGAGAGACAGAGAGACAGAGAGACAGAAGAGACAGAGAGACAGAGAGACAGAGAGACAGAGAGACAGAGAGACAGAGAGACAGAGAGACAGAGAGACAGAGAGACAGAGAGACAGAGAGACAGAGAGACAGAGAGGACAGAGAGAGACAGAGACAGAGACAGAGACAGAGACAGAGACAGAGACAGAGGACAGAGACAGAGACAGAGACAGAGACAGAGACAGAGACAGAGACAGAGACAGAGACAGAGACAGAGACAGAAGAGAGAAGAGAGAAGAGAGAGAGAGAGAGAGAGAGAGAGAGAGAGAGAGAGAGAGAGAGAGAGAGAGAGAGCCCACCTGTCTGACGGACGAGGGATGATGTCACAGCAGAAAGTAGAGTCATCAGCAAATAAATAAAGAGTATTTTCCAGAGTCAGAGAGATCATTGATGAAGATCAGGAATAGGACTGGGCCCAGAACACTGCCTTGGGGCACTCCAGCCTTGACAGGGAGAGGAGTTGAAAGGATTCCATTGAGTGCCACATGTTGGCTCTGAGAATGGAGGAAGTCAGGAAGCCATGTGCGGAGTTGGCCTTGGATGCCACAGGCAAAGTGCTTGGAGAGTAAGGCGGGATAACAGACTATCAAAAACATGAGATATGTCCAGAGAGACTGCCCTGAACTCATGTCTGACATTGTGGGCCTCCATCCATTGTTGAGTGAGGTGAAGCAACATGTCCAAGGTAGAGTGACCAGGTCTGAAACCAATTTGATCTGAGATGAGATTGTTGGAGAAAAGGAAGGATTTCATATCAACTGCAATTATGGACTCCATGACTTTGGTAATGATTGGAGGTGAGCTGATCAGTCTGTAGTTAAGGGGATCAGTTTTTGCAGTGATGTCATCTGCAGTCGTGCAGTGATGTTGGCTGATTTCCATTCAGATGGAAGATGACCTCGCATAAATGAAAGGGTGTAAAGGGCAGAGAGAGGATGTGCAAGACCAGCAGAACAGGTTTTTATGACATGTGAGCTGATGTTGTCCGGTCCAGTCGCAGAGTCAGAGTCGAGAGTTAAAAGAACCTTGTCCATCTTCTCATGTGCAAAAGACAGAGTCCAGGAGCAGTTGGGTATGACTGGGAAGAATGGGTACCGAGACTGAGGGGTTAGGGACACAAGATTTGGAAGCACACACAGAATTGAGACATTCTGCCTTCTCAAAGCAGTCGGCTGTGGTGTCGTTTGAAAAGAGTGAGGGAATGGATGTAGAAGAGCACACTCCAGACAGACTTAACAATGCGCCACCAGATTTTAGAGGAGAGGACAAGTTTGAACGTTCACTCTTGAGGTTGAACAGATGTTTGTTGGCTCTCCTAAGAGTAGACACACACTTGTTGCAGACTTTTGGAAAGCATTGAGATTGCATTCGGTTGGATTTGCCGGCTAGGAAGAGAAGGAAAGTTGTTTCAGAGCAACTGCCTCACCACAGGATTCAGTGTACCATGGATGGGAATAATGGTAGGATAATTGAAGACGAGATGTGATGAGTATGTGCACGACAGAGAACAGGATTGAATATCTGAGTTATTAACAATCTTCTTACTATAATTCACCGTCTATCCGTCTGTCTGTTCGCAGGTACCACAAAAATGGCTGAACCGATCGCAACCATTTTTTGGGTGTGTAATCCTGGGACCCCTTGGAGTAAAATAGGCATAAATATAATAACATGACCCCCGTGACAGCTCCTGTAGGGAGTGGGTGCTTCTTGTGGTATTAAATATCTGAGTTAGTTTTGCCTGGTTGTGCTGCTTCACTGGAATAATCATGTCATGTCTTGATGTGGATGTGACTCATGTCCCATCAGGAAGAGAAGCATGCATGGAGATGCAGGCTATAGTTTCAATTTAATGTTGGAATTAATTAGACAGTGTTTTTGTTGAAAATTTATTGTGCACAGTCAGTCTGGTTTCCATGTTCAACCTTGTTACAAACTGTCAGATCGATACCTCGCAGAGAGGGCGTTGCGCATCACAAAGTGCAACGACGCTATGGTCGACGATAAGCTGGGTATCGCATCCAGAATTTTTTGGTAGACGATAATGATCCTATCATCTTTCACAAAGAGTACGCGAGTTATTGCCAGCACCCTGAACAAACTACATTCTCCTGACACCTTTACTAGAATGTCAGGCTCGGTCACAGCCTGTTCATGAAATACTTGAAATAAGCACACATGCTCCATGAGCTGTCGGCCGCCTGCCTCACATTGTGCTCAGCTTGATGCCATGGAAAGCAAGGCTTTCAAGATCATTGGAATCTCTCGTGATGAAGCTGACCGAGTCTATGGGCCGATCACTTTGTCATCGCTGACAGGTTGGTGGTCCCTGTCTTCATTCTCCTCATTTCTGCTCTTCACCCATTGCCCTCTCCTTGCTTTGTCCCCCTCCATAGGTATCTGCAGGATGCATGCGGTCCAACAGCAACCCCCTCCTGGTGAGACTGCCTAAATCCAGAACCACTGCTCACTTCCACTCATCTATTCCTCTCTTTCCCCACCTGTGACACTGCCTTTCACACACTCTTTGAACTCATTCTTCTCTCCCGGTCTTCAAGACAGCTGTTCATCACAATCTCAAGTCATCCCCCATCCAAGACCATGATATTTTCTACACCTGTTAAATCACGCCACCCACACACACCTCCCAAAATTTTACTTATGTATCCATATTGTCCACCCCTTGCATTTTCCCCTTCCCCTCATCATTACCTGCATCCCTTGTTTGCCCGTCACCATTTACTTTCTCCCTCCGCCCTGCTATTGGTGTTTCCCCTTTCTCCTGCTGTTCCCTTTGTTATGTTGTGTCCTGATTTGTTGTGTGTCCGAGCTCTTCCATGAGCCTAAACCATGTATAAAGAATAAATAAATAATTTTTAAAAACATCAGATGAGGATGAGGATGAGAGAGTGAGTTATTACCCTCGCCAAAGGAGAGGATGTTGCGTTTGGGTCCGTTTGTTTGTCTGTCAGCAGAGAACTTTCATGTTATTCTCCACAACCGCTTGACAGATTGCGATGTAATTTTCACTATCGGTGACTACTCATGTGGAATGTTTTAATCATGATTATGACATCATAGGTCACGTGGTGTGGCAGCCATTTTTGAAAAACAGAAAAACTTTGGACCTCTGTATCTGAAATTGCACCAAGGAAAAAATTTGAACTTGGCAAGAAATTTTATATTTCAACTTGATTGGAAGCATGGTCTGGTTGTAGAATTGTTTACTTTTTTGACATGGGTTCTTTTTTTCTTTTTTAAAAAATAAGGCTCACTTGGCTGTGCCTGGATGGATTTGAGGGTAGAGGAGCAGCAGCTGAATCCCAAATCCAACCGAGATTCCTCCTAGTGACTTAATCTTTCCTTTGTGCTTGTTTGGGTTCCTTCTGATGGCTGTACCTATTTGGTCTTCCATTTGATTTCAATTTAATTTATTTTGATCTCATTCTGAATTCAAATGAATGGGTGTCCAATTGGTCAGGTGTCTAATCAAAGTGGGGTTTCATCAAAACGGGACGTCTCGGTACCCAGTCATCCCTGCCAGCAGTTAGAAAGTGACAGTTAGAATTATGTCTCATCAATTATGCAACACACCAGTACACAAATGCCACACAAAATACACCACACAAAATAAATCCTGGCGAGGATCCGCAATCGCCGATTGCTCTTTTTCTTGTTTCTCACATGTGAGAGTTGGACATTACGTTAATGATTTTGTTATCAAAACTTCCAAAACAAATTATATCTTCAAGTCATTTCACTCAAGTCACAAACAATTCTTCCACCTTCAAGAGGATATCAACAACAAAGCATTTTATTAATTTTTAAGCATTATAGATTAAATGTTGTTCCCCCAAGTCATAAATGGTAAGTAATCATGTTACCATAGCATTTACATACATTTCAACATTCGGTACGACCTGACGTATCAACACATTCTCTCGAAGGTGTTCGTTTTATATAAACCAGGTCAGATTGATCTCAGAAGGGTTTGTAATGATTAATCTCAAAAGAACAGAAGAAAGGCTTGGCAAAGATGAGGGATGAATTGACTCAAGGACTTACTGCAAGCTTTGTCAATTCTCCACGGATGGACTCGCATCTCTCTCTTGAATTTATTCTGCACGAAATCACCTGCAGTTAGAATGATGCAAAACACGAGAACCAATGTCTTTGTTACATGTCATACGTTCTTCGAAACAGAGAAAACACATTTATGTGTTGGACTTTTCGGCGAATACACAACTTAAATGTGTCCCCTCAACTTATCGTTCACTAAAGCAATGCACGATGTTCTATACAGTAAAGGCTGGGGAAATATCACTGCTGGTAGTATCGAATTTGTTGTTACTGAAGCAAGAAAGAGCAGGTTCGTGTCCCTTAAAAGTCAAACAAAGGAAAAGGAAGGAAGGATAATCTGAGATGGGATGGAGTGGCAAAATGTAAGAGTGAGCAAGCAAAGGAAAATCAGTTTGGTAGGAGACAAGAGTAAAGGGACATGGAAAGGTAAAAGAGCATGTTTGGGGGGGAAAGATTCAAAAATTGTCATATTTGCATATGTAATAAAGATATTTCACATATATCAAGGTGCAAGAAAAAAAAATAAACAATTGCTCTATTTATGTATATTCTCCAATCATCCACTAACATCAATACTGGTGAAGGGAAAAAAATTCCTTTGTGACCTTTAAAGGTTGTTAGACACAAGATGATTGTACAATCATATAGCAATGGAGTTACAAGGTATTTTCGCCATTCTTGATGCAAAATAGATGCAGCACGTGAAAATTGGCTTCAACAACTTGGAGAACATACTTCAAATATTCTGCAAACATGCATTCACACCTTGAATTCAAAGATGTCACGCTTGCAACAGTTGGTTTTATATATATATATATATATATATATATATATATATATATATATATATAATAATCATATATACATATTGTTAAGGATTCAGCGGTGGCGGGATTCGAATGCCACCCAAGTCGGCTCCAATCCATAGCCAGTTTGGGTTTTCGCACCCTTCTCTCAACAGCCAAATGTTGAATATTCGGCGTCACTTAACCACCGCCGTCTCTGGAGTTATAACGCCGGCTGGTTCGGCACAGGCCTCGGGTCACGCGCCTCGAATCGCGATACCAACGTACACCTGGACCTTACAGTTGGGGGAATAGACCCCGGTTACAGACTGGTTTTGTCAGAGACCGAGCGAATTCTGCCAGTCTGTAACCATTTGGGTTTTTATATCCAAATCGAGCGGATCGTTCCTCGGAGCGGCACAAATTAATTCAAAGCGGCAACTTCATACGAATCAGCCAGATTTATTGGGGACACATCGGGGAACACGACACAAGCAAAGCATTCACGACAATGTTATAATATATCTATAACCCGTTCTTAACTAGGGAGCTACGGATTACGGGTTTCGAAGGGGACCCTAACGAGATAAACCTTAGACAACATGCAGACAAGAACATGGACAGCATGCAGACAAGACAGAGTACTTGGTGATGCTTCATGGACGAGAGGAAAAAGTGTCAAAGGCCCGAATGGGCTCGTGACAAGCCGATGTCCACGGATTTGAGCATCCACGCTCAAACACGCCGCGTGGCAAAATGGCGGCGTCGTCCATTTGTCGCAGCCCTCACGCACGCAGCCTCGGCGCGTTCAGACCCTGCGAGGTCGACTGCACCAGAGCGAAAGATCCACGGTGGTATGCTCCAGCTGGCTTTTCACAAGGTCCAGCATACAAGTCCAGGCCTGGCCTGTTTCACCAGACAAGGCCAAATTCGAGGTGTTGGGCTCCGAAGGCTGGGTCCGTGGCCGAGGAGGCACCGCCAGCCAAAACCACTCCTCCACAAAGTCGATCGCCCGACTCGACGTGCAGGCAGCCTCTCCCACTGCCAAAATGGCAGACTCGACGCGCGAGCCGTTTCTCTTACTGCCAAAATGGCAGACTCGGCGCGCCCAGTTTCGCTTCCTCCTTTTCTTTTGGGGCGCGCCCTTTACGAAGCCGACAGACACTCAGGCTCAGTTACTCCCTCGGCAGATCCACCACTGCCTTTATGGCGCTCGCTCGCCTCGAAGCTGACTGGCTCCTCCCTTCAGTTTCACTTCCTTCTCTAGGCCACTCCCCCTTAGAGTGCTGGGGGGGACTATTGTCCGGAGAGAGAAGGAAGAAGAAGAACCTCTCGGTCCACCACCACCATGTACGAAACAATGAACAGCCTCTTACACCTCCCGACACACATGTAACATCCATTTACCAAACAACCTGGCTAAACATGCATTTAATGGGGATCTGGGCTAATCCTATATTTAATAACACACTAAGGGCCATTTCCGCAACAATATATACATATATATATACATTATAATATACATATATAATATCATTGTTGCGGGCCGGGGGTCGGGTGAGAAGACCACCAGGGGGGAAGCTATCTCGAGTTCCCACCAGACTCCCTGGAATTGCAGGCCGTCTCACAGGGATAATTCCGTGATGCGGCGGGTCGCTAACCGACCGTGAACGCCAATAACTCAACCACGCGACCTAGGGTCCTCCCGTCTATGGGTTAATCGGGTTACCTAATTAATCACGTGACCTAATTACCGGGGGACACACCCTCGGTATGCCTTGTCTGAACCGGATCACATGCAGCCGAGCGACACTGCCAAGGACGTACCGGCTAAAAGGAACTGATTGTTTGGGAATAAAGTCCTGGCTCGGTTAGGATACAGACCATACTGGATCAATGAAAAAAAGGACGAAAACGAGCTGGGAACATTTCTACAAAGGATTCATTACAGGCAGGTGAGGAAAGATATGTGGCACAATGAATGTTGTTTATTGTTGTCTGGAGCAGGAATAGGAAGAAATGTGAAATATGCGGCAACAAGCAATTTACAAAAGCAGACACAGAACAGAGTTATTCTGATATAATTATTGTACAATCTTAACTTAAGCGAGGACAGGCGCCAGGACGGACGGACGCGCGTGCACGCACGCACGCACGCACAAACACACACACACACACACACACACACACACACGAGTTGATGAAGAGAAAAAGGAGAGGAGATGAGGCGAATGGTCTCAATACCTTGCACGATTGCCCGACCATGCCACCAATCGTTTTGGAGGATGCTCCGCTGGGCGATACCTCCCTGACAGCTGGTGCGTCATCTCTTGCTTCATGGCACTCGTGCAGCTTGCGTCGGTCCAGAGAATGAGACGTGACCATCAGCGTGAAGGGAGGGACTTGGGTGGAGTCAGAAGCCAATGGGCGGAGAGAGATGACGAGGTGGTGAAGAAGGCAGAGTCAGTAGGGGAATTGGTAAAGAATGGTGGAGCCAGCAGGGGAATGGGCAGACTGTCGATCCCAAGCCAGACAGAACGAGCCGACAGGAATGACGAGCAGGAACGACGAGAAGGAATGACACACCAGCGGCTCCGCGACCTATCCTTTTATAGTCCCCATGGTGTGGGGCGGGGATGACGACCTGAAGCGATGCGTCATCACCCGAATCTGGCGCTCTGGTTGAGCCCTGGCCACTGCGCGGCCTGGCCATGATGGCCGGAAGCGGCTCCACTCCACTTCCGGCAAGATGGTTCCAACCTGCGGAATCGTCTTGCTTCGAACCCCATGATATGAATCGCCTTTCACCGAACCCCGTGCCATGCCCCGGCGACCCGCGGTTGGCACTGGTCAATGTGCTTGCTCCGTGGTGCGCCACGCGGCCTGAGCTATCCATCCACACAGCATGTCTCTGCCTGGTAGCAGCTGCATCAAGACAGCGGTGCGGGAGGATGTCTGCCGTCCACGGGAGACATTTGTGGCCATCGTGGTGAGCGAACACGGATGGCAAGACGTGATTGTAACCCCATGCGCAGACCCGACCAAAGATGTGCGTTATTCGTGCCCCGTTCTGTACGACGATAAAGTATCACGGCTGCGCGCGAATCCACCATTGTACACGTGGTCAGTGCACGGGTCCTCCTGCCATCGAGCATGGTGTTCGTGGTTATCAGAGGCGGTGGGATGCATGGTGCCAGCCCTGATCTGTGTCAGGGAATGGAGGGAAAGGATTGGATATAATTATTAGATGAAGATTCAGATTGAAAAGGGGACAGATATATTTATTAATGGAGATTCGGATTGAAGAAGAGTGCGCCGTGTGCATACTGTATGTTGTTAGCATTTGGTGTGTTGGTTATGCCTCTGATTGCGCTGAACAGTGGGTGGGGGGGGGGGGGGTTATCGTTGCGCTACACGTGCTCCATGCTGCACTGGCGTTTATTGTTGCCTTCTACTGCTGCCGTTGGTCTTCTGTTGAGAACACTGTCACATGAAGGGCGTGGCTATGGTTTTTACCGATGGGTGTCCGAGTGTAGCACCTGCTGGCTCACGCGAGGACCCCTTGCTTGGATTTACCTCAGGAATAGTGAAAAAGGCAGAGTAGGAATGAAGTTCGGAGGTTTAATCAGACCTAGCTATGAGATTTACACAATGCACTGTCCCGTTCGACCCACTAGACAAGAAGGAAGGGACTATCTGAATGTACATTAATGAAATAACTGACTGAGGACCACTGTATGTTGGCTGCTATTAGTGTTGGATGGATGCGGTTTCCAGAACCGCAACAATGTATATACATTATACTGTATATACATATATATAACACACACACACACAACACACACACACACACACACAACACACACAACGAGGTCCCATCTAAAAAGTAATGGGACTGACTTCACAGAAATTTTATTCCAAAAAATATATTGAAATCACAGCTTGTCCCTTTCAAAATAGTTTCCCTCCAGTCTCACACACTTGTCCATTCCTCTTCTTCCACGCTTCGATGCACCCTGGAAGGCTTCTTCTGGAATCCTCCGGAGCTCCGTCGTCACGGCCCTTTTGATGGCCTCCACATCAGGAAAATCGGGTCCCCTTGATCACCCCTTGAACTTGGGGAATAGAAAAAATCACAAGGGGCCAAGTCTGGCGAATACGGGGGTTGCTCCAGAGTTGGCACGTTCCTCTCCACCAGAAACTGTCGGATGCTCAGGGCCTGTGAGCAGGGTGTTGTCATGGTGGAGTACCCAGGCGTTGTTCTCCCACAGATCCCTCCTCTTGTCCTGGACTGATCTCATGAGGTGCCGGAGGATCTCCTTGTACACGTATTGACTCACTGTTTGACCCTGTGGTAGAAACTCGAAGTGGACGATGCCTTGATGTCAAAAAACGTGATGAGCATCACCTTGACCTTCGACTGCGACATCCTTGCTTTCTTTGGTCTTGGTGATGCCGGACTTTTCCAATGACGACTCTGCCGTTGGTCTCGGGATCGTATTCGAATATCCACGATTCATCGCAGTAATGACTCTCCCGAGCAGGTCTGGATCGTCCTCGAGGTGCTCGATAATGTCTTAACAGACAGTGACTCTTTGCTGTTTCTGGTCCTCGGACAACAGCTTGGGGACCATCTTTAGCACACCTTGCACATTTCGAGATTTTCAGTGATGATGCTGGCAGACAGTGTCCTTGTTGATGGAAAGTTCCTCAGCAATCATCCGCACCGCGAAGTTTGACGATATGCGCACACCATCTGCTTCACACGCTCGATGTTGTCCACCGTTCTGCTCGTTGACGGTCTTCCAGACTGTGGATCGTCTTCAACCTCCTCCCCTTCCCTCTTCGAACCTCTTGTGCCATTCAAATGCACGTGTACGTGACCGTCTCTTCCCCGTAGACTTGCTGCAGCATTGCGAAGGATTCGGAAGGTGTTTTGCCAAGCTTGGCAAGAAACTTCAGATTGGCTCTCTGCTCACGACTCATAGCGCGACGACTCAGACTAGACAACGTGTAAAGCACGACCTGTAAAAAATCACACAATGAGCGCAGTCAACCATCACCAATCATATATATTGCTGGAATGTTGCGAAAGACTGTGACACAACCCGTTCATTCATGTTCTGTAAGTGGAGCACACAGCAGGCTCAGTCCCGTTGCTTTTTAGATGGGCCTCGTGTATATATATATATCGAGAGATCAAGAGAGAGATATATATATATATATATACATACATATATATATAATGATTGACCCCTCCCACACTCCTCTAGCCGAAGTAGCTGCATAAATAAACCCAAGAAGACTTATACAAGGTAAGTGCTACGCTGTTTCGACCACTTTCCAGAGTTCCTCAACAACTATAAAGACATTCACACATGAGAATCCCAATGCTATACAACCCCTCAGCTACCGGACCAGTTTCATCACTTATTGGTGAATTATAATCAGCGATAGCATAGACAGAAATACATACCAATGAGGCTCCCAAGCATCCTAGCCACCTGGGTGGAGCCGATTAGGTGAGAGCTGATTGGCTATTCCCTCCATTCACAGGTGAGAAATGTGGGTGGGTCTTTCTTTATTTATATATTGACTGCTTTTGATGTTTGCACGTGGTACATGCTTGGGAGAGGCCTTATTCAACTCAAAATAAGCACTTGCCCTATGACAATGATGGCTTGAGGC
>CM068961.1:123994930-124018313 GCA_035128595.1 Eptatretus atami
GCGTGATGATCTTGGGGCTCTTTTGCTGGATCCAGAGTCGGCGACTTGCACAGAGTGATTGGCACCCTGAACCAAAATGGCTACCACAGCATTTTGCAGCACCCCGCAATACCCTCTGGTCTACACCTAGTTGGTCAGGGGTTCATCCTACAGCAAGATAACGACCCAAAACATCTCCAGGCTATGTCAGAACTACCTTGAAGAAAGAAACAAGCATGGCAATCTTCAAAGCCAGAACAGTCTCCAGACTTCAACCCCATCGAGCTGGTTTGGGATGAACTGGACAGAAGGGTGAAAGGAAAGCAACCTGCAAGTGCAACACATTTGTCGGAACTTCTGCAACAGTGTTGGGAAGAACTTTCCAAACAATATTTGATTTCCATTGCAGAAAGAATGCCACGGAGTATGTTCGGCTGTTATATCTGCAAAAGGTGGCTACTTTGATGAGTCAAAAATTTAGATTAAATTTTGTTCAACAAAATGGATTCCATGATTATTTTTCATCTGCAATTGTTTATTTGTTCTTTGCTTTAATTTCAGAGTACATTGAAACATTAAACTGCTAAAATTTCAGTAAAAACTGGAAAAATGGGTGTTCTAAACCTTTGACCGGTAGTGTATACAGGGTGTCCCAAAAAAATACAACTTTCATTGCAAAGAGGATGGTCATAAAGATATTTTTAAAAAGATATATGGCTGGATAGAAGCTGAAAGGTTGAAGTTTATTGTACCCATGTCAAAATTGCCACCAAAATTTAAATTTTGGTATAGAATCGTCGTTTTGTTTTAGACCACATGTTCGACGTAGGCTCCACGTTGTCCGATCACTGCCTGCAACGCGTTGTCATGTTCTCCATCACTTTGGGAACGTTTCCTGAGGAATGTTCTGGATTCTCGGTGGATGTTTTCCTTCAGCTGATCAAGAGTCTGAGGCTAGGGTTTCCATAGATCCTGGCCTTGAGATACCCCACAAGAAGAAGTCTGGAGGAGTAAGGTCAGGGGAATACGGTGGCCACTCAATGTCTTCGTAGAGGGAGATAAAGCGGCCCTCAAAATGTTGGTTGAGAAAACGCCTTGTTTCCCTGCTGTATGGGGCGGTGCCCATCCTGCTGAACCACTGGGTTCTCATCTGGATCAGGTTGTTTCTCCTACGGGCCTGAGTACGTAGTTCAGGCAGATAGAATTCCTAAATCATTTCGCGATAGTTCCTCTGGTTTACCGTGCAAGTGCGTCCCTGTCATCTTCAAGAAGTATGGACCAATTATCCCATACCAACCAACCGCCACCCACATGGTGACTGAGAACAGATCGAGGCACCAGTTCAGTTGATGCATTACCAGGATTTCAGTTCCCCAGTACCGAAAGTTTTGCTTGTTTACCTCCCCGGACAAGTGAGCATGGCATTCGTCCGATGTGAAGTTTTTGAGGAAGTCTGCATCTTCCTCCAACTTTCCTGAGAACCAATTTGGCAAAGTCTAGTCATTTGCATTTCTGTTGATCAGTAAGCACCGTTTCCGTTTGAATTTTGTATGGAAAGGCATGAATGTCTTGGCGAAGGATCCTCTGAACGGTGTCTTTATGAATGTTTTGTCTTGGCAGAAAGTCGTCAAATCGATTTTTTGGACTCTGAACGACCGCCTGTCTCACCATTTCCACATTTTCTTCACTACGACCTGTTCTCTTCCGACCACTGTGACCCTTGTGAAGGTCACAGATGGTTCCACATTGGTAAACTTTGCGATGGTGCACTTTATTGTCCGAAATTTTGGTGCATGGCGCAAGTGGATACCGGAAATGTCTCAGTAAAGACGTTGCACCTGTATGACACTTTTCGTCTGGTGCCAAAGTTCAACAATTTTCGTCCGTTGCTGTACGGTCAGTCTTGCATTTTTCTGGCGCTTGCTTGGTATCAAAATAAACTTCTAGGGTCTCTGCAACAAGAAATGAAGCATTAGTGACAAAATTACTGTTTTTTTAGGATCAAACGAGCATTTAAAAGTTGTATATTTTTTTGCGGACACCTATATACTATATATATATTGTTACGCTGTGGAAATTCGCAAACATTCATAAAAGTCCCATAGGTGAGTTAATTTTTCTGAAGTACATGTTAGTTAGCTCCAAACCCATTGTAATAGAGGGAATTAATGTATTCATTCGGGCTGCGATCCTTTGAGTAGCGTTTTTCTGTTCTACCTTATTTCGAACCAACCACACTCAACGTCAACAACGCCAACCAACAACCACAACGCTAACCACGCCACCACTCTAACAACGCCAGCCCCCCACCCTCACAACCACGCCACCATCTCAACACGCTACCTACACCAACGAACCCATCCTCAGCGGTCTACGTACGACGGTTTGCGCTTGAAGGCCGTCGAACGGCTTCGCTCGCCCCCACAGACGCAGTGGGGAGGACGAGAGGAACGCCCCCTTTTCTGGAAAGCGCCTCGAAGGAAGGTGGAGCCGAAACGGGGCGTGGCGCCGGCGTATAAGAGCGGAGCGGCTGAGCTTCTCTCTCTCTTCTTCGTGTGCTTCGTGCTTCGCTCCTGGTTGAGCTTCTGGATCCTCCCTTCTTCGAGCTCGTTCTGGTGCTTCGTCCCGTCCTGCTTCTCGCTCGTCTCGCTCTCCTGCTCTTGGTTCGTGCTCGTGTTCGGTGACTCGGTCGGTGCTCGGTCCGTGGCTCGGGAGGCCAGCACGAGGCAGGCGCGAGGCGCGGAAGCCTCGCCGACCACGCTCCGACGGGGAGTCACGGCAGAGACGGTCGCCGAGACTCAACACCTAAGGGAAGTCGACTTCCATTTCTTTTGGTCTGTTGAACGTGTGTTTTGGCGCCGTGTCTCGCTGAAGAGAATTGTGTAAGTGGTCCGTGTGTCCGTTAGTCGGTAGTAGCTCTGCTTCTTTTGTTTCTATTTGATTGTATGTGCATTATTGAATACTGTTTGCTTTATGGTGCTATTCGTGTCGCGTTGTAAAATAAATTGCTTGTCTGTTGAATCTTCCCCCGTGTCGTGCGTCCTTCCTTCGTTGGTCTCCATCTTGTTCACGTAAAGGTTCGTCGTGCGCGCGGCCGCCGATAATAATCTGAACCGTCAAGGCCGACATAACACCGCTCGGTTATCCCGTTAGCCCGGAACGAGCCGCTTAAGCGGATCTGTCCGAAGTCGCCTGTGCGAGGTACAATCCCTCGGTAGGTTACCCGCGCGGTACTTAGGTATATCGACTTTCGCGCGATTCACCCTATTCGCCGGTTAGAATGCGACTGTGTGGTGAGGCCGAAAGTCCACCCTGACTGGATCCCGGCGTTAGCCGGGAGGGTCACGACTGAAATTGTCCGTCCGTGGCGAGCGGTCCGATCGAGTCACGTGCCATCGCACGCCGACGGCGCGAATTCGCAACACTGGTGTACAGGAGTGTGTATCAAAATCCCTCCGTCTCCAGCTAAATTCAAGGGAATCGGTCCAGGGTGAGAGGAGCGGACCCCTCATTCCCTCTAAATACGAGCGATTAAATTAACCCCTACGTGAATAATATGGCGTCTCAAGCGCGACGGGAGCCGGGTAATAGAAATGTATATGTGTAGTGATGTAAATCCATGTCCAGATGTAGACCCCGAGCAGGACATTGTGTGCAAGAACAGTTTCCCCCCCCAAACGATCCAGCCCGAAATGGTCTGCGCGCGCCGCGGTGTACAACACCTCCCCTCCCCCTCTCACCAAAACCCCCCGATCCTGGCCGAATCGGCCTCAGCTGAGTGCACCCGACATGACCCGGCTATTCGCCATCTGCAGAGAAATGAACGAAAAAAATGGTGGAAACGCACGCGAAATAAAAGGAGTGAACAAGCAGATGGAAACAAACACAAACGAAATGAACGGCAAAATTGGATGAATGAACGAAAAAATGGATGGAAACTCACTCGAAATGAAAACGAAATAAAAGGCATAAACGAGGAATATGGAAACAAATGCACAAGGAATGAAGAAGAAATAAAAGAAATGCGGGGTGAAAACGCAGCAAATGGGCCGGAGCCTGCAGGGGGCATGAAGGCAACAACAGCGAAGTGCGTAATGGCGACGCCACGTGTAGGGAGCGAACGACTGGGAGGGGGTGCAACGGTTGTCAGCCCCGGTGAAGGCGGGTGAGAAAAAAATATTCGGGAAGTGTTGGGCAGAATGTGGAGGTGACGGGAAAAATGACGGTAACCGAGAGGGAAAAATTAATTGGTGACGGAGACGTGCACGAAGGAAATAAAAATATGGGAGTGTGAGAAAAAGACTGCAAGACATGACTAAGAGAGTTGATAAGCTGGACGGGAGGTAAAAAGGAGACAGAGGAACTGGGAAGACGGATAGACAAACACAAGGGAACCGAAGAACAGTTAGAAGCCAAAGCAAGGTCGGAGTGTGCGGAGATGAGAAAGAATTGGAGAAAAAACTGAGTTACAGAAACACCAGAACGAAGAGACGAATTACAAAACGAGTTGAGGATGGTGAGAGAGGAAAGAACGGAGAACGGAGAATGAAACGTTAAGGAACCACGCTGTACAATCCAACACTGGAAGCGAAGGGCCAGATTAAAGAATGAGATGCAAGAAAAGAGTAATGATGAAAAGAACGAATGAGACAGAAGAAGGAAATCGATCAATGGAAGGAAACCACGAGATTGCAGAATGAGGAACAAGAAAGAGTACTGAAGAACAAGAATGAGACAGGAGAAGAAATCTGTCACTGAAAGAAATAACGAGATTACAGAATGAGGAACAAGAAAGACAGTGGAATAAAAAACTGAAAGAGTATGAATTGAAACTGAACGACAAAAGAAAAAAATAGGTGGAATACGAGAAGTTGAAGAGCAACGAATAAGCAGGAAGGAGAAATGAGGAATGAAGACACAACGAGATTGGAGAGAAGAGCAGAGGAACAATGGGATAGAAAACAAAAGAACATGAAGCTGAGGTTGACCAATTGAAAGAAAAAGCAAGGCTGGAGTGCGAGAGATAGACGAAGAAAGCGAATGAAACACAGGAAGAAATGGCCACAATGAAAGAAACGATGAGATTAAAATGGAAAGCAGGAGAAGAGTGGAGAGAAAACAAAAACTATACGAGTTTAAATTAATGAACTGAAGGAGAGAATGAAATTGAATTTCAGAGAGATGGAAAAACTCAGAAAGAAACAGAAACTAATAAATGTATAAGACACGAGGAAAGGAATTGGAGGAGAGAAAAGAACATAAGACTGAAAGCAAGGATGAGGTACGCGGAGATCCTGAAAGAGCAAGGAGTGAAACAGAGGGAAGGACCGGAGCGACTTAAGGAGAAAGCAAGGTTGACCTACGTAAAGATAAGGAAAGACGCCAGAAAGAAGCAGAGACTAATAGACACGAGAGACAACAGAAAACTAACAATGTACAGAACGCGGGAGGCAGAGAAAGTAGAGGAGAGACTGCATGATAAAGACGGGGTTTAAAGGAACAGAACACACACACAGAAGTAGTGGAGATAATGGGTGAGCTCGCGGAGCGTGTGGAGACCCGGTGTGAGCAGCTGGATGGCTGCCTCCAGGAACGAGGGAGGAGTTTGCCCCCTTGAAGCGAATCACGACCAGGTGGGTTCGGTCGTGCCAAGCGGAGTGAGGGGACGAGTGCTGTGGATAGGTGCACGTGCAGCTTGGGGTATAGAGGCCCCGGGAACCCTTGTGGGACACGAATCCCCAGTTGTGGTGCAGGGGTGTGCGTTTGCGAGTGTGCGACATGCGTGCTTTGCGGCACGCAAGGTGTGAGTGTGTCCCCGTGTGTGGAAGCGACCCCGTGTGTGAGTGGTGTGGTGGCATGTGTGCCGGAGTGCGTGCTTCCCAGCGTGCCGTGTGTGAAAGGGGCACCGAGGTGGATGAGGCACCGTGTGTGGAGGGAGCCACGGGTGCGGGTGAAAGACCACGGGGGGTGGAGCGGCGTGTGCGCCAGAAACGGCACGCGTGTGCGAAGCATGGTGTGTGAGAAAGACATGTGTGTTAGGTCGCGGTGTGTGAGGGAGATGTCGGTGGGCATGCGCGAGCATGCAGCCGCGTCTCCCGGTGTGAATGTGAGTGTGTTGGAGTGGAGTCTATGCGTCGTGACACGCAGGTGGGCGTGGTAGAACGGAGACGACGGCGACAGAGAGACGGAAGCGGTAGCGGCCGTAGCTGTTGTGGGGACCGTGCCGGGTTCACCCAGCAGCGAGCGCGAGGTCCGTGCTGTGCAACGCATGAGACCCCCACGTGCTCGCTTGCGGGAGTGAAGCCCGGTCCGGAAACGCCAGCGGTGGATTTGCCGATCCCGCGGACGGACAAAGTCTAGGCAGGTAGACGAATTTGGACCGGACGGGTTCTCACGCGAGCTGTGTTAAGCTCCAACGGCAGAGCACATGTTTCGCGTGGGGAGCCCCTCGGAGTGCGAGGTTTGCTCATGGGGGTGCGCAGGTGACGTCATGGCTGCACTGGGGTTGGAATCCGGCAGGAGGGTGAATCCCTGCCGGATGGTACCGTCCAAGAGGGACGAGGTACGCGTGCAGCTGCATGACGTCACGGCAAGGTGCAAAGTGCGCGAGTTGTGAGTTGCCGCGCTGGTGCTGCGTGTAATTGGGAAAAACAAAATTAACAAAAGCAGGCCTCGCTTCGGTGAACAGGATTCCCGGGTAAGGGGTGAAAGACCCCTTACCTGGGCACAGGATGGACACTAGCTAGGGGAAGGGGTAGCTTAGCTAGACCGGCTCCATGGGGCAGGGTAAGTCCTCATGGGGCCCGTGAGAATGGATTAGTAGAGGGATGTTAGATGAGCTGTAGGATGGAAATGAAAAATGGGACATTTTGAGGGACAGGGACAGACTTTGAATGTGTAGTGGGGACGTAGCTTAGCTACGTAGTTTTTAATGAACGTGCTGTAGTGTAAGGGACGACGTGGAGCACGAGGTAGTTAGGGAGGTAGATAGAAGGATGCAGGATCAGCGGTGTGTGTGTTGAAGAGTTGGTGAGTTGTGTGGAAACGTGGTGAGCGAGTGAGGCCAGCGGGTCTGTGGGAGTTGAGCGAATGTGGAATGCATGGTGCGATGAGTGATTGGGGGAGGAGTGACTCCCGCCCAAGGGACCCGGGTCAGTATAAAGTGAGTTAGTGGGTTAGTTAAATTGACAAAATGGAGGTCGTTTTGTTGTTGGTGGGAAAGTAGCTCGATACCCATTTGGAGAGGGTGCAGGAGCCCTGTGACGGGCTGGGAGCGTGGCTGCGAAAGGTGAGTATCGCTGAGTGGTACCCCGGGCACGGGCTAGTCGCCGTGGTAGGCAAGGGCCCATGGGGGGCCGGGTTAGCGTAGTGGGCACGGTGCGCCCGCTGGTGCGGGGGCCCGGAGCGCCGTTAGCCGCGTGGGCAGTGCGTGGGCACGGGTGACCCTTGGAAAGGGCCCGGGGCGCCAGCCTGCCACGTGTGCGTTCAGGGGTTGCCATGGGGCACTCCCCGGTGTTTAGGGAGCTGGTAGGCTCGGGAGGCAGTGTGCCCGGGGGTGCCATCGTAGGAGAATCGCAGAGGGTAGTGCCTGCCAAGGGAGCCACGCGTCCCAGCCATGAGACCGTGTGAGGGCACGGGAAAATTGGGGGCGAGCCCGAAATTGTGGACACAACACAGGCGACGGAATCTGGTTGTTAGAACCAATAGTGTAAGCGAGAGGCGCTTTTTGAAAGCCCCAGGGTAGTTAAAGGTTAACGGTTAGGGTAGATAGGAAGTGTACCCTCCGCACCATCCATCCCTTCGCTCTCGTTGTGGGCCGCTGGACCCACTTTGGGTTAGATCGCTGAGATCTGGGAGGCCATCTTGAGCTTGGTTGGGCCTCGACACAGGACGCTAGCTCTCCCTTATTCCCCTCCCGGAAGGGAACGTAGGGTTGGGAGTAGGCTAGGTGACAGAATAGGGTAGCCGAACAAGGACGATAATAAAAAGGGGTTAGGGGACGATTTATAGTGGGAAAGGGGTAAACATAAAAACAACAAAAAAATAAGTTGGGCTAAATTGGTTTTGACAAATTAAGGGGTGGTATGGACAGTGACAGGCAAAGGCGATAGGTGGGAGGAGACAGTAGGTAGGTCCGAGCCGCCTTCTGCGAGTGGCCAGCACCACCGCACTCCCTCCACTGCACGGCGAGAGGCCGGCCCACTTAATCGGCGGCTGGTTGTTTTGCTGCAAGGCCTGTGCCGGCCGAATCGTCTGCGGCTGTTTTCTTCAAGGCCTGTGCCGGTCGGATCGTGCCGACGGTTGTTTTTCTGCTGTGTTTTATTTCAAGCCTGGGGCGCCAGTTCATTTGCCGCTGTGTTGCCTGCAACGGCCTAGTTCTGCGGCTGTGTTTGCCTGCCTGTTCACCTTTTGCCATGCCATGCCTACTGCCCACATCATCAGTTTGCCCCCGTTCTGTTTTGATTTGCCCCCCCCCCCCTGTTCATTTCCATGCGCGCCAGGATCCGCAAGCAACAGTTTGCAAGCTGCAGGAACTGTCCTGTTGGCAGCTGCAACACGGGCCTGCAGTGGCGGCCCGTGCACCGGTTTTCTTTTGACTTTTGCCTTTTTCCTGCAGAGTTCATTGATCCTGGGCCATGGTTCAGTGTTAAATTATAAGGTTAAGGTTAAGTTGTGTATTGTGTAATGTAAATATGAGTGTGCCCCCGGCATGTCTGTTCATAGCGCCGCAATTTTATTTAAGTCGTCCGTGTGAGTGAGTTTGTTTAGTTAGTTACTCAGCCCTCAGGTTATTTATTTTGGGACACGAATACCATGAATGTCGCACTCAGGATCCGTAGGTAAAACGTACTAGGGAGAACTACACATGATGGCACACGATAATTTGACGACTCGGACGAGTCTGTAAAAAGGGGAGGGTAGTGTTACGGTGTGGAAATTCGCAAACATCATAAAGGTCCCATAGGTGAGGTATTTCTGAAGTACATGTGTAGTTAGCTCCAAACCCGTTGTATAGAGGAATTAATGTGATTCATTCGGGCTGCGATCCTTTGAGTTAGGCGTTTTCTGTTCTACCTTTATTTTCGAACCAACCACACTTCAACGTCAACAACGCCAACCAACAACCACAACGCTAACCACGCCACCACTCTAACAACGCCAGCCCCGCCACCCTCACAACCACGCCACCATCTCAACCACGCTACCTACACCAACGAACGCCATCCTCAGCGGTCTACGTACGACGTTTGCGCGTTGAAGGCCGTCGAACGGCTTCGCCTCGCCCCCCACAAGACGCAGGTGGGAGGGAACGAGAGGAACGCCCCCCTTCTGGAAGCGCCTCGAAGGAAGGTGGAGCGAGAACGGGCGTGCGCCGGGCGTATAAGAGGCGAGGCGGCTGAGGCTTCTCTCTCTCTTCTTCGTGTGCTTCGTGCTTCGCTCCTGGTTGAGCTTCTGGATCCTCCCTTCTTCGAGCTTCGTGTCTGGTGCTTCGTCCCGTCCTGTTCTCGCTCGTCTCGCTCCTGCTGCTCTTGTTCGCGTGCTCGTGGTTCGGTGGACTCGGTCGGTGCTCGGTCCGTGGCGTCGGAGGCCAGCACGAGCAGGCGCGAGGCGCGCCGGAGAGGCCTCGCCAACCACGCTCGAGCGGGGAGTCACGGCAGAGGACGGTCGCCGAGGACTCAACACCTAAGGGAAGTCGACTTCCATTTCTTTGGGTTCTGTGTGAACGTGTGTGTGGCGCCGTGTCTCGTGAAGTAGAATTGTGTAAGTGGTCCGTGTGTCGCGTTAGTCGTAGTAGCTCTGCTTCTTTGTTTTCTATTTGATGTATGTGCATTATGAATACTGTTTGCTTTATGTGTGCTATTCGTTGACGTTGTAAAATAAATGCTTGTCTGTTGAATTCTTCCCCCGTGTCGCTGCGCCTTCCTTCGTTGGGTCTCCATCTTGTTTCACGTAAAGGGTTCGTCGTGGGCGCGGGCCGCCCGATAATTAATCTGAACCGTCAAGGCCGACGATAACACCGCTCGGTTATCCCGTTAGCCCGGAACGAGCCGCTTAAGCGGATCGTGTCCGAAGTCGGCCTGTGGCGAGGTACAATCCCTCGGTAGGTTACCCGCGCGGGTACTTAGGTATATCGACTTTCGGCGATTCACCCTATTCCGTGCGGTAGAATGCGGACTGGGTTGTGGTGAGGCCGAAAGGTCCACCCGTGACTGGATCCCGGCGTTAGCCGGGAGGGTCACGACTGAATTGTCCGTCGGTGGCGAGGCGGTCGCGATTCGAGTCACGTGGCCGATCGCACGCCGACGGGCGCGAATTCGCAAACAATATATATAATAATATATATATATATATATATTATATATATGTATATGTATATATACTACTGGTCAAAGGTTTTAGAAACACCCCATTTTTCCAGTTTTACTGAAATTTTAGCAGTTTAATGTTTCAATGTACTCTGAAATTAAAGCAAAGAACATGTGTATGTATATACATACATATATATATAATATATATATATAATAATGTAATTACGCAATTCTAACTTGCCCAAGTTGTAATGATGACCTCATCACAATAGCGTTATGCCGGCCAACCCCGAAGAGCATCCAGCTGGTCATGATGTCATTCAGAAGGTGTCCAGTTGGCAGGCATGATGCCGTCGTGATGAGGTCATCACAACGTTGGTCCAAGTCAGGAGAATCGCAAAATTACATTAATACATTCCCCGACTGCTTATTAACATCATTGGTGCTTCCTGGTTGTGATTGGAGGTAACACAATGTATCAATGTGGAAGATGGCACTTGTGGTAGCCAGGGATATACAATCTGGCCTCACCAGTCACAGTCAGTGGGGCAACAAGACGTGTGTGTGTGTGCATATATATATATAGGTATATACAGTTCAAGATACAAAGTACAGTACTATGAGTGGTATACAGCACAAGTGTTCAAATGTAAAACGGTTGCAGATCTTTTGTTTTCCATACAAATAAAATAGGGATGTTTCACAGGAACTGCAAAAACAGCAAAGAACTCCATGAACTCTTCTCACCTTGAGCTCTAGCCTGGATCGCTTTGGAAACAAATATCCAATCATTCCTAGGTCTGTCCCCATCATGCTGACAGCCAGGAAAAATAGATCAGTCTCTACAGCAGAAAAGAAACAATTCAAAGTTAGATCAACTAAAAACGCGCACAAGCACACCAAAGTAACAGTGACGTTTGAGGACGTGCATGTTTTGCATTGGCATCCTCAAATGGCATTTCAACAATAATATCAAGTGGAAAGGGCAGGTAACACTTTCTAGATACAGATCAAGGTGCTCTTTATAATGCAAACACCAGCCCCACACTGCTGGACATAATTATTTAGCACTACTCTGAGTACCAGGTGCTGAAGAAAAACTATGTAGGGATTCCGGCACATCTGAGTACCAGGTGCTGAAAAATAAACACTCTGTTTGGATTCCGGCACATGTTGGATATTGGAAATGTATGGAGTTATTGCCCTCCTGGTGGTGAGATTTCCCAGGAGGGGTTTTGGGATGTGTTGGACATTGAAAAGTTATGGAGTTATTGGCCTCATGGTGGTTAACTTTACCCGGTGGCAGCACTGCACGACCCCACATCACAATACTGCATACACTTTATAGAGGCCTTTGGGGCCTCAAAACAGACATCAAGCAAAGCCTTCGGGACCCCCATTCTTTGACAATGGGAGGAATAGCACGGGGTAACCATCCACCATACGGCGTCTCCTCGGGTTAACCTGAGGCGGTCCCTTCGGGTGGTTACCTGGAATGTTCTATCCCAAAGAGAGGATTATCAACTGTCTCTGCTATCATCTGAGTTCCAGCATTTGAACATTGATTGCAGCACTCTCTGAGGTTCGGAGACTGGATTGCGGTGAGATCATGGTGGGTGGTTACACTTACTATTGGTCTGGTCCCTCTGATGGTTACCATGTCCAAGGAGTTGCTGTAGCTGTGTCCAATAAGCTGACTCCAATGATAATTGACCTGACACTGATCAACGAGCGTATTATGAGACCAAGGATCCATCACTCCTTTGGTGTCATTTTCCTGGTCGCTGTATATGCTCCGACTGAGGCGAGTGACCTCACCATGAAGGACACATTCTATGCCGCGATCGAGTCTGTGGTTGATCAGTGCCCCAAGCGAGATACTCTTCCAGTCCTGAGGGATTTCAATGCATTGACTGGAACTGATAGAGATGCTCTGAGGCATGTGTTGGTCTCCATGGGTCTGGAACTGTGAACCAAAATAGCACCAAGTTCCTTGACTTTGCAAGAAGTCATGGACTTAGGGTGCCCGGTTCATGTTTTCAGCACCCACAAGCTCATCGCTGAACTTGTTATTCCAACGCTGGCAGTGTGGCAAAGGAGATTGACCATGTCCTCGTTGATGGTCACTGGAGGAGATCCAGAACTGCAGGGTCTACCAGAATGCCAGTTCCTCAATACTGACCACAGGCTTGTGGTAGAAAATCTGAAGTTGCAGCTAAAATCTGGGTGAATGTACCATCCCAGCCTAGGTTAAGGCCCCGTCACACCTTGACGATTTAGCCAGCGTATACCGACGTATGAAAAATTTGTCTAAAACGCTGGCACACGTCGAATACGTATGGGTAAGTTTTGTATACGTTAAGAGCACGCTGGCATACGTCGTAGTATCTGCATACGTCGTAGTACGCTGGCATACGTCGTAGTACGCCGAGCTGTTAGACAAATTTTCCATGCTTGAAATTTTTCGACGTATGCCAGCGTATGACTCACACGTTCCGCATACGCTGGCATAAGTTGTAGGCACGTTACGCGATCATTGACACACGTGAACACACGTTACTTGTAAGTTACTCATAAGTCGAAACACGTCGAGGTAATGTTTAGCGTACCCGAAACTTATTTCTAACCTATGAGTAACGTGTTGTAGGCACGTTACGCGATCGTTGACACACGTTACTTGTAAGTTACTCATAAGTCGAAACACGTCGAGGTAATGTTTAGCGTACCCGAAACTTATTTCTAACCTATGAGTAACGTGTTGTAGGCACGTTACGCGATCGTTGACACACGTTACTTGAAAGTTACTCATAAGTCGAAACACGTCGAGGTAATGTTTAGCGTCAGTGTTCCAGACTCCATGATTTTTTTTTTTCTTCGGCATGACGGTGATGTTGACACTTCGATTTCTAGTGCCGTTATAATATAATATGATTAATAGGCTGCCGCTCAATGATTTAAATCATAACCGCACTAGAAATCGAAGTGTCAACATCACCGTCATGCTGAAGAAAAAAAAACAAAAAAAACATGGAGTCTGGAACACTGACGGGTTCCTCCTGTGAAGCCCATTTTTATATACCAATTCCCCTAAACGCTGCCAATATCCATTATACGGTAGCTGTAAGTTAGAAACATGTTCAGTAAGTTCTGTGGTCGTCCGGAAGACGTCAATCAAATACGTCTACATACGTCAATGTGCGTTGGAGATACGTTACACATAGGTTCAAAGCACGTTACTCATAGGTTAAAAATTAAGTTTCGGGTATGCTAAACATTACCTCGACGTGTTTCGACTTATGAGTAACTTACAAGTAACGTGTGTCGACGTGTGTCAACGATTGCGTAACGTGCCTACAACTTATGCCAGCGTATGCGGAACGTGTGCGTCATACGCTGGATACGTGGAAAAATTTTCAACATGCTGAAAATTTGTCGACGTACTACGACGTATGCCAGCGTGCTTCACGTGCTCTTAACGTATACAAAACTTACCCATAACGTATTCGACGTGTGCCAGCGTATTCGGCAAATTTTCATACGTCGGCATATGCTGGCTAAAACGTCAAGGTGTGACAGCGGCTTCACACTCGATGTCTAGTGCGGTTATGATTTGAATCGTCGAGCCGCAGCCTTTTAATAGGCTACGCCATGTGATCGTCGGCGATACGCTGCCACGCTATGCATAAGTAGACTATCGTTGGGCATAGGTTGTGAACGCCGACAACACGCTCAGCATTCGTTGGTACAAGTTATCTATATGTTATTGAAACGTTCTGTGTACATTACTAATACGTTATGCATACGTCCAACTCGTTATGAATACGTCCAAAACTGAAAAAAACATCAATAGTTCAGCGTACGCCAGCGTTTTGCATACATTTTGATACCTTGCCGTACGCTGGCTAAAACGTCAAGGTGTGACAGGGCCTTTAGATGTTGGCAAACTCAAGAAGGATGAGGGGGTAGCTAAGGTGTTTGCAAACAGGCTGAGTGGGGACTTGGGGGGGAGGGGGGGTTGGTTGTTTCAGGGAATCCTGAAGAGTTGGAGAGTGCCTTTAAGATGACCATCGTTGATGATGTCAGTGGATGTCTTGGAAGCCATCATCAGGCGAAGAAGAACTTTGTCTCCTAAGGGATGCTGGATACCATTGACCAGAGCTGCAGTGCCTGGATTAATGGAGAGCTGAGCTGTTCAGGAAGTTGAAGCGTAAAACTGTACGTGTGGTGAGGGCAGACAAGGAGGCCTGTGTGTGAGGAATCTATGAAGGGTAGAGCATCACCTGTGGTTAAGCGATTTTAGATCTGCTTACACAGGAATTCATACATTGTGTTCCTCCAAGTCCATCCCTCAGTGTACTGCAGTTAGGGTAAAGGGTGGTGGGCTCTTGACAGAGGAGACTGCGGTGAAGGTCCGCTGGGCCAGTTCCTTTGAGCAGTTGTACCAGGCTGACCCACCAGCTGTTGAGTTGGACGTCAGGGGTGTAACTATAGCTATTGCTGACTCTCAAATCGACTGAAAACTGCCTTCATTTGGGGAAACAAAGGCCGCGGTGAACTAGTTGAAAGAGGGGAAAAGCTCCTGATATCTGTGGCATCCATGCTGAGCTTCTCAAGGCTGGTGGAAATTCTGCACTCGTGTCACCGCATGCAGTTCTGTGTTCTTCCTGGAACACAGGCATCATCCCAACTGACTGGAAGAGGGTGGGCTCTTGACTTTGCAAGAAGTTTTGGACTTAGGTGGCTGGTTCATGGTTTCAGAACCAGCCACACATACAACACTTTTTTCGGCATGGAGGAGGCCAACGGGCCGACCACGTGCCTCGTGGTTGCAGCAGGTTGATCGGCATCTCAAGAATATTGTGATGGGCCAGGCAGCTATCTGGAGGATTGCCAGAGACCCCTGGATTACCGGCAGACAGTGGATGCAGCGATGCGCTGCTCTGGCGAATGCTCCCATACCTGCCTTAGACCCTGTAGACCAGTTATACCACTTTAAATGGACACCACACAAACATCGAGACAGGTCAGGGTAGAGGAGCTCCTTGTGAGCCAACGTCCATCCATTCCATTCCATTGGATTCAACTTTTTTGGACTCTGGATCAACTGGGCTTCACTTTTTCATCAAACTTTCAATCCGTTCTACCCATATACTCTCCAAATGGTGGGTCCATGACCTCAGTGGTATGTGTATACACACGCACACGCACAAACAAAACTTCAACTAGCTAAAAAATGAATGGCAAGAAGACAACCTCAGTCAGACAAATTCTGGTGGTTGAGGCCTAGCCATACTCTTGATAGAGAATTGGGGTGCTCACACGTTACGATAATTTCCCTGGCTCAGAACTAATCCTAGACAGGTCACCACTCTGTCACAAGGTATGGAACTTTCTGCTGAGCAACTGTGGAATTCAAACCCCTAAAGTTTATCGGACAATTTAAAACTTTTGCTCAGGTAGCATTACAATCATCTTCAGTCGCCATTGACAGAAATACCTTAAAACCTACATTTACTTCACTTGTGAGCTTTGTTGGTCATTTTTATATATCACACATAGTTGTATATAATTTTATGAAGTTATATAACAATGAGCTGCAATATCAGCAAGTCAAAAAAAACTATACATCACTTTCCAACATATGCTCCTCTACAAATAGGTCTGGTTAGCTGAACATCCACTATCTGGAGGGGTCATGATTATGGACGACTAAACAAAAGGACAGCAGAGAGAGAATGATATCGAAAGACGGTAGATATACAATGAAAGGATAAAATTGGATCGACAGATGTCCATCAGTGACAGAGCTCTGAAAACAGCCATTCCCTTACCAGCATCACTCCAACGGCGGGTATGGGTAGTTTTGTTCAGAAAACTGCTGTAGGTGGTGGCATTACCTCGCTCCAGCACCGCTGACCCTTCAACAACACAGATGCTGCTGGACTGTTGAACGCCTACAGAGATGCTGGGAGAGAATGGATAACAGTTGAGATATTGAGAGCTCCCATGAAAGGATGACAAGAAGAGTCAACGATTGATGAAGATAAATCTTCATCCAACTTTGTGATAGAGGCACACATTGTTAATGTTTGTTACATTTTACTTGCACAACATACTTTGACTCAATTTGATTCTAAAAACAAATTATATCCAGGATGTATTCACATAACAATAAGTTTGATTCAATTTATTCCCTTCAAAAGTACCATTATTTTCTCATGATGAATATTTGAGGCTAAAGAAAGCAAAACAACATAGCATGTAACCTTAACTGACAATGGAGTTCAATGAAAGATACAAATGGGATGCACAAACAAAACAAAGGTGAAGTCATAGTTTAGAAAATATCCAGGGTAGGTATAAAAGATGACATAAGCTGGTGGTGACCTACTGTCTTTAAAACCTGGATAAAACACCAGGATTGGATGGATGGGACATCAATTCAACAGGAGGGAAAAAAAGGAGGGACAGAGGGGTTTTGGTGAGCAGAATGATTAGACTCATGGAGCTCATTAAGGGAGCTTGGTTTGGTGATAAATTTGACAATGTTTAGGAAAAGGTACCATGTAATGGGCACCAATAATATATCCTGAATTAATAAAACCACCATGTTTAGATATAATAACTGAAGATCCAACAAAGTAAACAACAATTTTTCTTTAAACCAACAACCGTGTTCATCCTGGCTCTTGTATTACACACCCACCTTTGTTCATTGAGAATCAATGATCCATCTTCAGCAACTTGCACTTGAGGAGCCACAAGTAAATCCTCATTTGCTTCTTGTTGCAAACTTTGGTTCTCTTGACGCGCGTGTGCATCCGCGCGCCCAAGCTGCTCCCACGTAGTCCTACTGAAGACGTGGTATTACATAGGCCTCTTACGATGAATAAAATACTTTACAATTCTGTTAATAACAAACAGTAACCTTTGCCACAAATTACACCGAAAGGAGAAGCCAATTAATTACCTGCTATGACCAAGGGTCTATAAATATACAATATAAATTAACAAAATACGAGGGATGATCAAAATGTTCATACTTGTAGTTGTTGGCATCCTCGTTGGATTTTAAGTTCACATCCTATTTGGTAAAGCTGATAGGTTTTTCAGTTGTATTTGCAGGGGGATAACTTACAAATCAAAATAGCATCAATGCTGGACAGCAATTTAATGAGACGTCACTTAGCGCAGTGTATAGTTTTGGTCACCACATCTCAGGAAGGACATAGATCACAAAGACATGATTTCGTGTAAAAGGACAAGATCGATTTGGGGGGAGGGGCTAGATAGACAGCTATGAGGAGAGTCGCAAGGGGACATGACATTATCTGTATACATTAAAGGAGCGGCAGTTGTCTGTCTGTCTGTCTGTCTGTCTGTCTGGCTAAATCATTACGTCTGGGACATCATTACGGCATAGGATGGCTGACTCCAACATCCACCATTTTTATTTTCATGCAGTTCAGGACTAACACATCGTCAAACCTGTCATATTCACAATTGCCCTACCCTACCTTTGCGTTTTCCATTCAATGTGAAAGACAAAAAAGCGATGGTTGAAATGATCATCAAATATTGACAGGATAGGTGTCATGGGCCTTCCAACGACACACCGCGTATCGGCCTCAGGCCTCACCTTCAGTCCGCTTAAGGTTATTCTTTTCCTGGAGCGATCGATGCAGTGTTCCAGACTTCCTGCCCGGTTCTTTTTTTCCCTGGGAGAGTTTGAAGCACACTTCATCACATGATCAGCATGGCCTCTGCAATTTAACATCAGGACCCTGTCATAATGTTGTAACCCAAATTTGGTGACATCCTGATTGGTGGGTCTGGAGAAGAAGATTTTTGAAGGAATTTACACGATTTTCCAAAGAATTGACCAAGTCGGCCATTTTGAGACACTTCCAGTCACATGATAAGCATGTCTGCAATTTAGCATCCCTACCCTGGCCTAATGTTGTAACCCAAGTTTGGTAGCATTCTGATTGTGACTGGTGGGTCTGGAGAAGAAGATTTTTGAAGGAATTTACCAAGCCTGCCATTTTGACCGACTTGAAGTCACGTGACCAGAACAAGCTGTGCAACCCCCATTACCAGTCAGGAGTGGAACATTGCTGCCAAATTTCAGCTGGATAAGTCGAAATAGGAGATGGATGGACAGACAAATGGTACACGATAACAATACCTTATCTGGAATTCCAAGTCCAGATAGGGAAGACGATTTGGAAAGGTAATCCTTCGCAAAGCTCTCTTTTGGAACTGCTCGATATCTGCTACTTGGGATATTGTGAGACCTGAACTCCATACAGGTCCTCCAAATTCTAAGAATGGGTAAATGTACATCTTGTAGATTATTACAAAATCTCCAACTTTCACACCATCCTTCTTGAGCTTCCACAAGATGAACAAACGTCTCAAAAGCATTGCTAGCCATGTGCTCCACCTCCACTTCAGATTGTCTTGAATTACGACATCGAGGAGCTTCAGAGATGAAACAGTTCCAAAGGAAACACCATTGATCGCCTGTGTAAGAGGAGTTAGTGGTTTGCGAAAAAATGATATCCACATTACCCGACATTTCTCTGGCTATGGCACCATGTCATTGCCACCACAGCATTCACTAAATAAGTCCAAATGCGACAGCATGCAAGACTTCTCATTTATTTCCAATATTTCAATGATACCGAGGTCATCGACAAATGTATGCAGTAGTGGCGTCATTCACCATCACAAGGAAGATGATCAGCCCAAGTTTTGTGCCCTGAGGTACTCCATAGGAGAGACGAAATTAATCGGAAGTAGCTCCATTCTACCGAACAGTCTGAGATCGCTGTGATAGGAAGCTACAGATCGTGGGCAGAATTGCACGGTTCCCTCCAAGTTGAATCTTCTTTTCCACCGCAGTCGTGTGGTTAATATGGTGAGACACCTTACAAATTTATTTTTTTTAATCGACAGCACAGACATTTGCAGAGCAGCCCGGTTTAGAGGCCCTTGTGTATACAATCCGACATACTAAATAGTGATTAATGGAACATCCTTTCAGATTACTAAATTGTTGGAAATCAATCACATCTGTGATATCCTCAATCACCCTGTCAGCTAAAAAGCCCTCAAAGACACGAGCCATCACATGTGAAATCGATATTGGTCGAAGCTGATCACATTTCATGACCTGGGTGGTTTTAGGAAATGGACAAACAGATGCATTTTTCCAGGTGTCAGGGAAGCATCGAGATACGAGCCATAAATTAAAAAGTTCAGTTAAAGGCTCAGAAAATTAATATGCAAATTCCTTATGAAGTCACAAGGGAAGAATCACAAGGATGCACAACTTTAGATACGTTCAAATGTAGCAGATGCTCAGAAACTTGATAACGCTCGAGAACCGGGGGAGGTGATGGGGCTGGCAGGTAGGATGTCAATGAAGACAAGTTTAAGGGAAGAAGAGTGGAACAAATATATGCAAAATAGGAACGATATCTTCTAACTGCACACTAAGTTAGTCTTTCTGCTGCTCTGAACCCTGTTTGTGGTGTGTACGCTGAAATTCCATTCACCATTCCTTTCTCCATCACAAACGTCACTCACATCAACCTGTCCCTGATTGTCTTTATGTCCAGTCCTCGTTCCCTCGTTCCCTCGTTCTCTCTCTCTCTCTCTCTACATATATATCTATATACATATATATCTATATACATATATACAAAAGTACCAAATATAATTTTGGGATTGCTAAAAATCGTATTGTTGTGGATAACAGGGAAAGAGAAGAGAAGTTGAGTTGGAGTCACATTGATATATATATATATATATATATATATATATAAATATATAAACGATTTTTAGCAATCCCCAAATTATATTTGGTACTTTTGCCAATCCATTTTGCCTCCTGTACACACAAGATGTCAGCCCTTATTCTCATCATGCCATCCACCAACACTTTCCCTTGCCTACCTCTCATGAGCCTTGATAAAATTGACAGACCAGTGTTTGTGTACATTTGCGTGTTTGTCGCACGACTCCTCCTACATTTCTGGTCAGATTACATCCAGACTTGCTACATATCATCAGAATGACTCCCATCAGTGTTTCATGAGTTGTGTTTTTTTTAAATCTTTGCTGGTGGTCTTGGGTGATGGGGAGAGGAGGGATGCAAATTCTCTATGAAATATGTATCGTGTAGCACCACCTCCAGGTGGGAGAAGGTATTACAAGTCTCCACCATTTACAGTACAGTATTCCTGTCGCCACGTTTTCCAGTGCTGTGAGGTGTTTTGAATTATAAGCAGTACGTATGTTTTTGCTTCAAACACGTAACCCAGGTTATTTATTTTATTTTTGGGAGTGATTAAGGCAGCTGTCAGTTGCCTATACACCATCCAAATAAAGGTATGTCTCAGAAGAATGTGTTGCATCGTTGGAACAAGATCGTCCGTCGGGTGAGTACTCCGCTAGCAACAAGCAATTATACAAAAATTTGGCAAAAGCATGTCTGTCTGTCTGTCTATGTCTGAACCTTGTAGAAACAAAAATGGCTTGGCTGATTTCCACAAAATTTTGCATAGATCCTCGGGATACCGAGGCTGAGGTTATGAGCACAGAATAAACACCCTCTCACCCCCCTGCCACCCCCCCCCCCCCATGATGGTGGAGGAGTCTTGGAATTTCCACCTGTCCCTGTGGAACAGTGAAGTAGTTTAACCACTGACCCCTGCTGGAGGGAGGGGATATAGACATGATATTTCAGGATTGGGTATTAGTTGGAAAAAGTCCGTCAGCAAAATAATTTGGGCACTGCCTTACCTTCCAGGTTCCAGTGCAATCTCTTCTTCAGGATTACTATGCTCACATGTGCTGCAAATAAAAAAGAAAGTGGCACTTTTGACTACCAAGGACGGCAAACAGTTTTATTGTAAGGGTAGGAGTGGCAGTGAGAAGAGAGGAGAATGTAATGTTAGGTATAATGAAATGCGATGACAGGATGAAACACAATGGATTCTGAAAGGCATACCTCATAGGGTTGTGAATTGGTAACCAACTGATCAGGTCCTGAACCTTCATGGACATGTGAGGTTCCTCCACCCCAAAACTAGCACTGCGACTGCAACTATGCCGAAGCTGGCAATTTAATTGACAGGGGTGGAGGGGGGAGGGGGGAATAAAAAATAAAAAGAGTAAATGTAGATGCAGCTGGAATGTACAACATGGGACAAAGAGCACAGGTGAAGACAATTTTTATTTAATGATGACAAAGTAATGCAAGATACATTTTGCTGTCAACATATCAACGATAAAATTGTCGATTTAACGAATAAAGATTGGACTCACAACTCTTTTCTTGGCATCCTGTTTGGAAAGATCGTGCAGCATCTCCATCATCCGACCAATCACGAATTCCTTTAGAAGTTTCTTTGGCCCTGGTCCATCTCCTAATGGTTCAGATTTACGAAATGACATCCGAGAAGCAGAAACAGAAGGCATCAAATTTACTTGCTCAGTGCAAACCACACCAACGGCTTCTTCTGTTCCACCTGAGTTTGACTCTGATTGAAATGTTGTAGTCTTTCGTTCTGCAGATAAAGATAACAAGCAGATAAATTTAAAAAAAAAATTTTTTTAATGCAACTGCAAAGATCAACAATTGCATTCAGCACAATAAGTGTACAGTGTGTGCACGCACGCACGCATGCACAAACACACAAAAAAGCAGCACAAAGGATAACGGAGTGGGGGTGCGGAGGGACTACAAAAAGAAGGCCCGAACTGTCAGACAAGTCCTGTCTCAACGGTGGTGCTGCAGGAGCTGGACACAACCAATGAGTGACACATATATGCAGGGCAGGTCCATGAGATAGACCTCCGAGACACCAAGGCAGTGTTCAGGAGCACAGCTCCGAGACTGTTCAGTCCCCAAGCCACGTCTCTCCCTGGGATTTTAAGCCAGGAGATTTTGAGCAGAGATGTTGGGACCGAAGACGGTCCCCCCTCCCCCCTCCACCCCTGTCAAGACGCGTCTGGGACCGAAGACGAGCAAGCTGTTGACTGGAGGGCTGGTGGAGCATGTGAGCGGGAACGCTTGTAACCTTCTGATCACAATAGTGCAAAGAACATCTACCGACCCTGCAGCCCATATGCGGTGGCAAATCAAGAGACACACCTTTATGTTGGTGATATCGCTCTGCTGAAGGTGGATGTGCATAGGAACGACTGGCCCTATGGACGCATGATTGACATATTGCCCAGTGCAGACGGTCGGGTTTGAAAAGTGTGAATCCCCACCATGAAGGACGGGAAGTCCCATATCTGAGGTCGTGTTGCTTAAACCAGCAGAGGAAGAGTAATTCCTTCATCGTTTTCTATTGATTGTGAATTACATGTTGTCATGATATTTTCCACTGTGTCCCTATCTGTTAACCATTGTCTGCTCCATGAATTTAGTAACTGTATGTGATGTACTATGTCATCAGTTTGTTTCATTTTTGACAAAAGTTCAACATTTTTGATAATGTTCAATAACAATTTGACAATGTTGAGCCAAGGTGGCTACCCTGGTTCTTGCGTTCATGTAATTCTCTTTGATGAATCAATTGCTGTTGTGGTTTATATAAAATCCAGGCAAGGAGTGTGATGTCACCAAGTTTGTATATTTATGCTCCGTAAAATATATTTATGTAAAATAGACATTTATACTCCGCCCATGAGTTGCGTCATCTCCACTGGCAGAGGGCTAGGGTGGCTCTTCCCTGTCTGGCGGACCAGTGATTGTGTGTGAAGAAAGCACGGTTTTCACCATCGCACTTGGAGTGTTTGAAAAAAACAGTAAAAGTGATATTAACCACGAAGTATCGGTAAACTGTCTGGAGCATTCTTTCTTCAAAGAATAAGGACACGCAGACCATTCCAAGATACCAATTCAATCCTTTCGACATGTAACGACTGTTGGAATATGCCCTTTAAACCTTTAGACCAGGTCAGGTCAGATATGGGAGCATGCGCCGGAGTAGCGCGTCACTGCGTCCACTTTCCACCAGTACTCCAGGGGCCTCTGTCTTGCCATCCCCCAGGCAGATACCTGGCCCATCCCC
>CM068961.1:124040061-124055005 GCA_035128595.1 Eptatretus atami
CAACAAGCTTCAACAAGACACTAACTAAGAAAGTGACCCTGATGACTTCGACCAAAAAGAGCATCAAGCTGGATGGAAGGCCAGTATATGATTCCAAATTGATCTACACCCGAGTCATATGTCTCCAACAATACAGGGATATTGATATCAAGGATCGTCCTCTCTTACGAACTGCCCCTGTCCCAGCCTCCTTGTTTGATGAGAGCGTGCGATGCGGGCTCAGTCGAAAGCAATCCTGAAGACAAAACTCAAGTTGAGCAATCAAGTCGAATCCAGTGTTTCCAGATGCTGTCATCATCGATGGATGCACTATGTATGGACTGTACATTGGCCCACAAATGGTACAGTTGAGGATTATGTGATCAACTTCATGGGAACCATCAAATACCCCTGGAGTGTTGTGACGTTTACCTGATTTTCGACAGGTACATCAAAATAGCAGAAACAAATGACGAGATCCAGTCGCGCAGGTCATGATTCAAGTCGAAACATCAACTCAACTTACACACAACACTTCCAGCGCAAAAAGTGGCCTAAATGTAGCCTACAACAAAGTACAACTGATCGATTTGATCTGTCAGTATTCTGATGACCCACATTGTGGACAACCAGACCAAACTGGTGATCACCGGAAAAAGATCTCACCAGTACAAGTATGAAACAATCCACTCTCCAGCGACGGGATCTGAAAACACACATGAGAGAAGCAGATGTCATCATCATCCATCACTTAGTTAGAATGTGTTCAGGTGTTAGTGGTGACTTGCACATCAAAGTGATCTGCGACGATACAGATGTCTTTGTCCTGTTGATTCATTTCTACCTCGAGGAAAAGATGACTGTGGATGTCAGCATGGAGAGTCCGTGTGCTGGGAGGGCGAATGTAGACATTCGCCAAACAGCACTGAAACACAAAAGCATCGCCAAATATCTGCCTGCTGTACATGCTCTGACCGGATGCGATACGTGTCGTATTTGTTTGGCATTGGAAAGGCCCACGCGCTGAAGTACTAATGGGTGGACATCATCCCACCTTACTTGTCAGCTGGAAGCAGACGAGGAAAAAGCTGATATCTGAGGCAACTACCTTCATTGCTGCCTGTTATGGTTCCCAAGTCGAAGGTGATATGTCCACACACCGGTATCAGTTGTGGAATCTAAGATGGCCAACTCCAAGATTACCTCTGCTCCGAAATTGAAGTCGTTGCCCCCATCACATGATGCCTTTGTTCAACATGTACATCGCGTTCATCATCAGTCATTATATGGAAATCGGCCACTCAGTCAGACCCTCGAACTTGGATCCCATCAAGTATGGATGGCAAGAAGGTGAGGACAGTGCGACGTTGTGTCCAACCACACTTCCACCTGATGTGTATACTGCACCAGTCACATTCTGCAGCTGATCAAGTGTGGATGCTCCACCAGCCGGCCATGTTCCACCGGAGTGTGGTTGTGTGGCAGCACAGAATGTCATGTTCGATGTTTTGCAGTTGTAATGCTGGATCAGACTGTTGAAACGAACAGACAAGGGCAGGCTGCTAATCACGACGACGATGACGAAGATTGAACATAATGTAGAACATTGCATCCTTAACAAAGTTTATATTTGTTTGCCTAAAATTAAAAGTAATTTCAAAATCATATACATTACATACTTACTTTAGACATAACCCAAAGTTATAGTCAACCATCCACATGTATCCGGATATATTTGTGAAAATCGTATTTCAATATAATCATCAATTCATTGATCATTGCAAGTAAGTTACTTCAGCTGTCATTGACTATTATTGTACGTAGTATTAATATTTGAGGGTTCATCAAATTCAATTTCTTACTCGAAGTGATCAGTGGAACTGCAAAATACCATTTTTCAATTTAAAATGGTGGCCATCTTGAAAATATGAGACAGGTCTATATATATATATACACACCTTCAATTTTATAATTATCGGATTCCTTGACCATGAAAACATAGTAGTAGACACCAAAATTGTGTTTGTAAGTGCATTAGAAGTGAAGATATAGCCCAAAGCAGAATTTATCGAAAGTCGGTGGCGGCCATTTTGTTTTCGCCTCTAAAAAAAATTCCTCAAGGGTGCGAGTCTGGTACCCGGCTGATTCTGATTCAGGATAGCTCAGAGATGATGAATCAACCAAAAAAACTTCATAATGACGCCACAACATGCTTTTTCACATTTCCGCTGGACAAAGCGGCTCCGACTCCTCATTCAGCATCTCGAGGGCCCCCAAAAGGATATCCAGAGTCTCCGCAAAGATGACTGCATCATCTGCGAAATCAAGGTCAGAGATCTTGACATTCCCAAACGATGCACGTAGCTTGATCTCTCTGACATCCTCCCCAGAATCCAGTCCATACAAGTGCTGAAAAGTATGGGGGCCAGTACGCACCCCTGACAAACTCCAGTAACAACTAGAAATAAGTCAGAAATGGTATCACCACGTCTCACAGGGATGACAACAGGGGAAACAACATAATATAGGATGTCCTGCAAATTTCTGAATGGATGGCACAATAACAACTATACATCTGGAGAAACAATAACAATGATACCAGCACTCGGTAGAGCACATACCTCCACCAGGCTGAAGAGTTTACGTTTTGTATACACTGATAGGCTGGATCTGGATTCGGACCTGAACTAAAATCGAATCCATTCTTCCTTATTGCACACCCACTTGTCCACCAAAGGCCGTCCGAATATGTCCACAAGTTTTTGAGATATTTTGCTCACAGACAAACGAACAAACAAACAAACAAACAGACATGGGTGAAAACATAACCTCCGTCAATCAGTGGTGGAATTACCTCCGTGGTGGAATTGATGATATGTAAATGACAATCCCGGCCTCAGATGGTAGTAAAATATTTCCAGGCCTGTTGCCAGGCCGTATATGATACTGTAGTTAACTGGGACACCAAGGTGAGGTCTGACACTCGGTCTGATCTCAGGTGAATCTCAAGTAACTGGCTTGTACTGTATGTAAGGGCATCTTCTGCTGGGCGTACATGCTCCTGTTCGGAATTCCTGAGTTCAGGGCTCCTTGATCATATTGACAGTGTTATCATCGGTGTGAAAGATGTGATGAAATGGAAATCCAAAGATGATTCTTCATCCATTCTAAAGCAATGCCAACCTGCTCACAATTCGCCATTTGCGATGAAATGGGAGATCCGACGAGGGAGGTTCCCAGATGCGAGTGGCAATCGCAGGTCCGCGCCTTCTGGGTGAGGGAAAGTCTTCGGCCATTTCTTTATGAATCCATAAAGGAGGGTGATGGTATAACTGTGCTAGTGTGGTGTCTCACTGCATTATAATGAAATTAAATCAAATACATGGTGTCATATGACTATGTGCACTATGCATCATGGGGGTGATGTAACGTAGTGTTGTGAGTGGAACCAGGTGAGGTCTTCAAGGCTTCAGATGCAATACCAAGTTCCTCTTCATGTTGAATGGATTTACGGCATTTCTCTTGCTTTCTGCATCCCTCAATGTCATAAAAATAACAACAAATTCAGCATTCCGATGATCCGGTTTTATTTAGTGATAAAGGTAATTACAACATCCCCGTATTTACAGTGGAAATTTAATTACCATTATTATTTATTTTTTTGTATGCAAAGTCAAGGCTCATGGAAGAGCTTGAACACAGAATGGATCAGGATGCAACAGAACAAATGAACAGCAGGAGGAGAAGGGGGAAACACCAACCACAGGGCCAAGGAACAAAATAAATGGATACGGATAACAAGGGGTGCGGGTAGGAAAGAGGGTAGGGGAGATGTAGGGGGTGGATAAGATGGTTACAGAGGCAAACTCTAAGGAAGGAGATAATGGAAATTTGGGGGTGAGTGTGAGAGGGGAGGGGGTTGGTTTAACGGGGGTATAAAGATCATGGTTTTTGAATGGGGGATATTATCTGAGATGGTGGTGAGAAGCTGTATTGAAGACTTGGAGTGAAGAATGAGATGGAAGACAAGTGAAGTTGGTTTCACAGATGGGGAAAAAGAGAAACAAATGAGTGAAGGTGAGTTGTAGTTTTGGATTTTGGGAGTTACACCAGAATGGGGCTACTGCTGGACCCTGCAGAAACCTGTGTGTGTGAGGGGGGGTGGGGTGGGGTTAAATCCTGGAGAGGAGAGGTTAAACCCAGAATGGAGTTGGAAAAAGAAAGAGAGACCACCGACCTGTCTGCGATGTCGAAGCGATAAGCCCATTGATCAGTTTCATCACGGGAGATTCTAATGACGTTGAAGGCCTTGGTTTCCACGGCGCCAAGCTCAGCAATGTGAGAGGCAGGGGAGCCAGCCCAGAGAGGAGTGCAGTACTCCATCAAGCTTCAAATGAAGGCCTTGTAGGTGGTGAAGAGTTCAGGTGTGCCAAGGAAGGACTTTGCATGAGGGAGGATGTCCAGTCAGCGGCTGGCTTTTGGAGCTCACCGTTGAAATGTGGTTTACCGAAGAAAGATCATGGCTGATAGTGAGACTGCAAGGACATCAACACATTATTTTTCAAATGAACTGGTATTCGTTCATTTATTCAGTTGAGGAAGTCAGTAAGCCATGTGTGGAGTTAGTCTTGGATGCCATAGGCAGAGCATTTGGAGTGTAAGACATGATACCAGACTGTATCAAGGGCATGAGATATATCCAGAGAGATGGTCTTAATCTCCTGTCTGACATTGAGGGCAACTGTGATGATGGATCAAATTGTGATGATGGATCCCATGACCTTAGTAATGATTGGAAGTAAACTATTATATCTGTAGTTAAAAGGATCGGTTTTTGCACCTATTTTATGGAATGCAGTGATATTGGATGGCTTTCAAGCAGATGGAAGATGACCTAGGGCAAATGACAAGGTGAAAGGGGCAGAGAGAGAGAGAGGAAGTGCAAGAGCAGCAGAGCAGGTTTTTAGGACACTTGTGTTGATGACATCCAGTCCAGTTGTGGAATCAGAGTCGAGGGTTGATAGAAACCTCCCCACCTTGTCAGGTTCAAAAGACGCAGAGTGCAGGATCAGGATCAGTTTGATGTGACTGGGTAGGGAGGGAACAGAGAGAGAGAGAGAGAGAGAGAGAGAGAGAGAGAGAGAGAGAGAGAGAGAAGAGAGACAGACAGAGGAGTTGGCGATGCGAGATTTGAAAGCAAAAAATTCTCTAGATCATAGAATAAGAAACCTGCACCCTGACCGGAAAAAAACCCAAACAAAGTTTGCTGTACGTGCAAATTGAGTGAGAACGAATGTGGTGGTTTGAAGGCGCTTTTCAAATGAAGACCATGGAATCTGCTAAGAAAGCTGCGAATATCCAGATGGGCCTTCTTTCTGGTCGTTTTAGCATGGCCATCGCAGAAATCAATTCAAAGGAAGAGGTAGATGGCGCTCGCACATACCATTCTCAATGCCTGAATAATTTCACTACTGTGAAGTGGCCAGCTCCTGATCCAATTACGTTGGCTCTTGCTGTCAAATCCTCAATGCCCGAATCTCGTGGTCGAAGTTCACTCCCAACGACGGATGAAAAAGGAGTGCTGAAAGTATAGTGCATTTTCTGTGGAGAAATCAAGAAAAAGTAGAACAACACACATGTCAAGCCGTGTCAGAGTCCCGAATTGTGGATGACTGAAAATCCATTACTGAAGCAGCCCAGAAAACGAAGCCCATCGTATGATGTCAATCTTCCTGAATGGAGGCCATGCATTGCGAAAGAGGCAAAATATCACGTCTCGGCAATCCTACCTGTAGAGTTCTGAGAATGTGGCACCCAAAGTTGATCAAATGTCCAGCAGGAGACTCCGCGGTGAAACATACAAGATGAGCATCACATTTGTCCACAGGGAAGTTATCAATGAGATGCAGGCAATGACGGCCACAATGTCAATTCAGTGAGCATCGAGCAACTCATCGACATTGCCGACAAGATCGTTGAGGTCGTCGCACCTGTTGCCTCCACCATGAAACACGTGCTCCAGCTAACACAGACATCCAACACATACAGCAACAGGTAAATCAGTTGACAGCTCATGTGAATGCTCTTATCTGTCATCTGAGGGAGAAGCAAGACCAACAACAGACCCGAAGTTACACACAACAGCATCGGCTGTCGTGCGGCCACAGTCTGAGTGCTTGATGCCACTCAGGATCAGGAATAATATTGGTATCATTGACGGTTTGGCTCAGATGCACACAAGTGCATTCCTCTCTGTTTTTCACCACTTACCCTTCTTACAACCAGGGAAACGATGTAACCTGAGGCTAGTGGCGACAAGTCAGTTTGGTGAAGTCACAACCAGTTGCCTATTTTACATCAGGGATAAGAACACTGGCACATGCTTTCTGGATGGCACTGGTGCTGAGGTGAGCATTCCACACCCAGAAGATGAGTGCAAATCTTCACCTACATCAGTCAACCTGCAAGTTGTTAACAATTCTCCCATCACATCATCTGGTGAGAAGCCCTTCACTCACGACCTTGGACTTAGACAAGTTTTCCGCTGAAATTTCATTGTTATGGAGTTACCCACCACCTATCAACCTATCATCGGAGCAGATTTCCTGAGGCAGTTTGGTTTCTTAGCACATGTTAAACACCAAAGCTAATAGACTCTGCAACTAGCCTAGCTGTCAATGGATCAGGTCAGGTCAGGTATGGGAGCATACGCCGGAGCAGCACGTCGCTGCGTCCACTTTCCTCTGGTACTCCAGGGGCCTCCATCTGGCCATCCCCTAGGCAGAAGCCTGGCCCATCCCCATCTCCTTGAGATGCCGATCAACGCGCTGCAACCACGAGGCACGTGGTCGGCCCATTGACGTCCTCCACTCACGAGACTCCCTCGCTGAGAGAATCTGGTGAGCAGGATCAGCGTCAGCAAAACGAGCCACATGTCCATACAGCCACAGCTGACGCTCACGGACGATGCAGGTAACAAATCTCATTTGAATCCCTCTCAGCAACCGCTCGTTGGACACAGAGTCCGACCAGCGATCACCAAGGATTCTTCGAAGAGACCTGGTACCAAAGGAATTAAGTCTCCATCTCAGAACCCTGGTCAGAGTCCAAGTCTCACATCCATAGAGCAAAACTGGAGGCACCAAGGACCTGAAGACTCAGTCTTTCGTCCTCCCGCACAAGTACCGGCAGGGCCACACCCCATGATGCAGTGAATCCATGACTCCCCAGGCCTGACCCAGATGTCTGTTGACCTCTGGCTCACAGCAAGCAAAGACAGGAATATCACTGCCAAGGTAAGTGAATCTCTCCGTGACCTCAACATCCTCACCACAAACAGGTACAGACAGGATAGCAGCATCCAAAATGTCATTGAAAGCCTGGATCTTAGTTTTGACCCAGGAAGCCCATAATCCCAGCGGCTCCGACTTGTCATTCAGCACCCCGAGGGCCCCCAAACGGATATCTCGAGTCTCCGAAAAGATGACTGCATCATCTGCGAAATCAATGTCAGGGATCTTGACATTCCCAAATGATGCACTGCAGCTTGATCTCTCCGCCATCCTCCCCAGAATCCAGTCCATACAAGTGCTGAAAAGTGTGGGGGCCAGTACACACCCTTGACGAACACCAGTAACTGGAAATAAGTCAGAGATGGTATCACCACATCTCACAGCACTCTCAGTACCAGAGTCTAGTTCAGACATCACATTGATCAGTTTTGGTGGCACCCCACGACGACCAAGAATCGTCCAGAGGGCATCCCGATTCACTGAGTCGAACACTTTACAGAGATCAACAAAGACTTCAATCAGCCCCTGCCGAAACTCTTGTCTGCATTCAGTGAGGACACAAAGAGCAAGGAATATGGTCAATTGTTGACCTCTTTGGTGTAAAACCTGACTGCTCTGGACACTTGTGCTCAAGCAGATGGTGGCGAACCCTATCAAGAATTATACGAGCAAAGACCTTGCCCAGCAGTGAGCAGCAGCATCATCCCTTGTTAGTTCTTGCAGTCTTGGCGATCACCCTTCCCTTTCCAGAGAGGGACAACAAGGCCCGCTTCCAGTCAGTTGGGATGATGCCTGTGTTCCAGGCAGAACACAGAACTGCATGCAATGACACGACTACAGCATTTCCACCAACCTTGAGAAGTTCACCATTGATGCCACAGATGCCAGGAGCTTTAACCCATTTTAACCGTTTCACTGCAGCCTGTGTTTCCACAAACGAAGGTGGATCACAGTTGTTTGGAGGGTCAGCAATAGGGATAGTAACACCACTGACATTCAACTCGACAGGTGATGGATCAGTCTGGTACAGCCTCTCAGAGTAACCGGCCCAGCAGGCCTTCACTTCAGACTCCTCTGTCAAGAGCCCACCACCCTCTGCTCTAACTGCAGGACATCGAGGGACAGGGTTGTAGGAACGCAACATGCAAATTCCCCTGTAAGCAGGAGGAGAAACACTTGACCACAGGTGAGCTCTACCCCCTCACAGATTCCTTGCACATAGGCCTCCTTGTCCACCCTTAGCGCACGTACAGTTTTACGCCAACAGCTCAGGTCTGCCATTCATCCTGGCCCTGCAACTCTGGTCAGTGGTATCTAGTATCCCTTGAGAGACAAAATTCTTCTTCGCCCAACGATGAGTTCCAAGACATCCTCTGGCAACATCAAGGATGGTGGTCTTGAAGGCACTCCACAACTCTTCAGGATCACCCAAAGCACCCAGACCCCCCAAATCTCCACTCAGCCTGTTCGCAAACTCATCAGCTACCCTCGCATCCTTGAGCTTGCCAACATCCAGCTTAGGCTGGGTTGGTACCATTCTTCTGGATGTAAGCTGCAACTTCAGAGTTGCTACAACAAGCTTGTGGTCAGTATTGAGGAACTGAGGATTCCGGTGGACCCTGCAGTTCTGGATCATCCTCCAGTGACCATCAATGAGCACATGGTCAATCTCCCTTGCCACACCACCAGCATTGGAATACCAAGTCCAGCTATGAGCCTGTGGGTGCTGAATCTATGAACCAGCCACCCTAACTTCATGACTTTCTGCAAAGTCAAGGAAGTTAGTGCTATTCTGGTTCATAATTCCAGACCCATGGGGACCATCACATGTCTCATAACCATCCCTATCAGTTCCAGTTGATGCAATGAAATCCCCCAAGACAAGAAGAGTATCTCGCCTGGGGCACTGATCTACCACAGACTCGAGTGGGGCATATAATGCGTCCTTCATGTTGAGATCACTCGCCTCAATCGGAGCATATTCAGAGACCAGGGAAATGACACCAAATAAGTGACTAATCCTTCGTCTCATTGTACGCTCGTTGACCGGTGTTACTTCAATTATATTATCATTGAAGTCAGCTTATTACAGTAACTTAAACTTATTATTCGCTTATTACAGCTTATTACAGGACACAGCTACAGAAACTCCTTGGGCATGGTAACCATCAGAACGACCAGACCAATAGTCGGTGTGACCACCCGCCATGATATCGCCGCAATCCAGTGTCCGAACCTCAGAGAGTACTGCAATACCGATGTCCAAACGCTTGAGGTCATATGATAACAGAGACAGGTGATCATCCTCTCTTAGGGATAGGACATTCCAGGCACCCTCCCGAAGGGACCACTGTCTGGTAGACGACACCTCAACACCACCCTGACACACACTACTGCAATCTGACCTGCGAAGATTACCCCGTGGTTTTCCTCCTATCATCAAAGATTGGGGGTCCCGAAGGCTTTGCCCCAATCCTGTCGTTCGGTGAGCTGAACTTCAAAGGGAAGCTGCACAGGAGGTACTCCCACAGAGTGGGTTTTCAGATTTTTTTGGTGCTCTTTGTATGTTTTGCAGAATGAAGGGTTTTATGGTGGCTGGAGTGCAAATCCTGCCACAAACCTCCTCATGAAAAAGTAACCCAACTGCAGGAGGATGTCTGCAGACACAGTTGGGCACCAGATATGGATGGCCGTTGGCTCACAAGGAGCTCCTCCACCCTTTGACAGGTTTTGTTCTTCATCCTGCTGGGTGTCCATATCATACACCCTCCTCACCAAGAAACTTGGTGGGGGAGATGGTTTCGTCACCGACAACATGACCATGAAACAGGTTAGTACAGGTTTACATGGTGCCTGTAGCAAGTCACAGATCTGATCTGATCTGACCTGACCTGTCAAAGGGATCACCTCCCATACTCTCCATCAGCCCGATGTTTGTTAAGGCAGGGAGTATTACCTGTTTTGTCTCCCTTCTTCAAGGGTTCAAAGAAATCATGTGGCCTGTTTACACTGAGACTGCAGTTAAGCACTCATTTACTCATCATATTGAGACCTGTAGGCCTCCAGTAGCTACTCATCCTTGTTGCCATGCTCCTGATCGCCTCAACATTTTTAAAAAGTGGAGTTTGACCACATGCTTGAGCTTGGAATAGTTTGATCATCCAGCAGCAACCGGTCTTCCCCCTTGCATATGGTACCGAAGAAGATGCTGGGTGACTGGAGACCATTTGACGACTACTTTGCACTCAATCGCTGCACCATGCACGATTGCTATACCATACCTCATCTGCAGGATTTTGCTTCAACTTTACATGAAAAGCAAGTACCGTAAATCCCCGACATTTGCAGATTCGCAATTCGCGGAACCCAGCTTTTCACGATTTATAAAATATGAACTGCTTTCACGGCCTCAGTGGTCCAGCTACTCACGGTTTTTGTGGGCATACACCATCCCCCAAACGGCCACCACCATCCCCCACAAATAATGGACACACTACCCACCCCTCCTCCATCTACACACAATCTCCTTAGTGATAATCCCCTCCCCACAATCCCCTGCATGGGTCCATCTGTGCAGCGTGTTCTGGACATAATGCTTTCTTCTTGTCCCACAGCCTTGATCTGCTGTGATTCCTCATGCTAATGAACTTTTGTACTCATTGTTTCAAATCGATCATGGGTCCTAAGCATATGAGTAGTGCAGGAGTTGCATCTGCTCCCAAGAGGCAGAAAAAAAAGTAATGAGCTTGAGCCAGAAAGTGGAGCTGCTTGACCGAATAGAAAGGAGTGAGAGTGCGGCCTCTGTGGGCAGGCACGATGGTGTGAATGTGTTCATTGTCTGGTACATAAAGAAAAAGGAGAAGGCAATTTGCGAAAGTGTCGCGGCTAGTGCAGCACCCAGTACCAAAGTCGATACATATGTCAGGGACGTCTACATTGAGAAAATGGAGAAGGCATTGAATGTGTGGCTTGAGGACAATGTGCAGAAAAACATTCTTTAAGTGGACCTATCATTCGTGAAAAGGCAAAGCAGATGTATGATCATCTGGTTAGTGCGGGTGGTGCTGCTAACATGAGTGATGCGGGTATGAGTGGCTCCAGTCCCTTCCAAGCTAGCAGGAGATGGTTGGACCATTTCAGGAAGAGGTACAACTTCCACAATGTAAAGCTCACAGGTGAGCATGCCTCAGCAGACCATGGGTCAGCTACAACTTTCACTGCTCAACTCATACAGCTGATTGCAGAGAAAGGGTATCTACCAAAGTAGGTCTTCAGTGCTGATGAGACCAGCCTTTTCTGGAAGAAAATGCCCACAAGAACTTGAATCTCCAAGTGAGAGAGGACAGCATTGAGGTTCAAGGCTGCAAAGAACTGGGTATCTCTCTTCCTCTGCACCAATGCCAAAGGGGACTGCATGATGAAGCTGATGATACTGTACGATGTCCTGAACCCACGTGCACTCAAGGGCAAAAACAAACATACTCTGCCTGTATTTTGGAGAGCTAACAAAAAGGCGTGGGTAACAGCTACCATATTCATGGATTGGTTCCACCACTGTTTTGTCCCTCAAGTGGAGAGGTACATGGCAGAAAAGAACTTTTCCTTCAAGGTCCTCCTGTTAGTGGGCAATGCCTCAGGCCACCCCGAGGAGCTGAACATGGCCCATCCCAATGTCAAGGGCATCTTTCTGCCACCCAACACCACCTCCCTAATCCAACCACTATACCAAGGGATAATTGCCACTTTCAAAGGTTATACCCGCCGCACCTTCTGTCGCATCTTGGAGGCTATGGAGACCAACCCCAAACTTTTCCTCAATATTTTGGAAGGACTTCAACATAGCCCCCTGCGTCAGCACCATCAATGACTCTCTGGACAAAGTCAAAGCCTCCACCATCACTGCTTACTGGCAAAATGAATGGCCACAGGCAGTCAACGACCTCAGAGGTTTCCTTGACAACACTGAGGAGAGGTGGAAAATTGCTGGTTGGCACGGGAGATGGGAGGGAAAGGCTTCGACGACATGGAGCCTGAATATTTGGAGGAGCTCATCGCCTCGCATAGGGAGGGGCTGACTGAGGAGGACTCGGAGGCTATCATAATGGTTGCCAAAGAGGAGGAGGGCAGTGAAGAGGAGGAAGAGGTGAGAAAGTCCAAGCTAACTATCAAGTTCCTGATTGAGGTGCTGAAGGACATGAGGGAAGTTGCTGACAAATTGCAAGATGCTGACCCAGTGATGGAGCGATACCTCTGATCCAAGAAGGGGCTGGATGATGTTTTGCTGCCGTACAAAGAGCTGCACAGAAACCTGCAGAACTCAGCAAAACAGAGATCGATCATCAATTTTTTTTCACTCTGGTCCATCCACCTCAACACCAACACCACCCTCACCTGCGTCCCCTTCAGTGCACGACTCTTCAGCACCCCCACCTGCATCCTCTTCAGAGGAGTTCACTGGATTCTGACTCATCATCATCATAATCATCACATCAAAAGTAAATATATATTGTTAACAGTACCTACTGTTGTTGTTGTTGTTGTTGTTGTTTTTGTTTTTGTTTTTGTTTTTGTTTTTGTTTTTATTATCTGTAAGTATTTTTAATGAAACTGTAATGATGTGCTTTTGTGTTCTTAAACTTTTAAAATTAACCCTTATGAATCACGAACTGATGTGAACCTACCCCCCATTTCCCATTGAAACAATGCCCCGGACATTTGCGGATTCGTGATTTACGGTAATTTTCAAGAACATATCCCCCGCGAATGTCGGGGTTCAACTGTATTTGCAAAGCTTTATTTGGTGCAAACATATCATCATGTACCTGTTGAGACGGCTGCCATCCCCAAGAGTGTCGTCACCATCCCTTTTGGCATATTTGAGTTTGTGCGTATGACTTTTGAACTACATCATACACCTGTTGAGATGGCTGACATCCCCCAGACTGCCGCCACCACCCCTTTTGGCCTATTCGAGTTTGTGCGTATGACTCATGAACTACAAAATGCGGCACAGACATTTCATGGTCTCCCTTTTATCTACGCCTATATAGACAACCTTCTTGGTGCTTGTGAGTCTCAAGAAGAGCATGAAGAACATCTACAACTTTTGTCCACTCGCCTTTCTGAGTATGGCGTCATCATCAACCCAGACAAGTGCCCGTTTGGGGTTTCATCGCTCACATTCCTGGGTCACATCGTCGATGAGCATGGCATACACCAACTGGACAAGAAGGTCGAAGCCATCCAAGACTTCCCAGCACCTGACTCACCACACTAGTTGAGAGAATCTATCGGCCAGATCATTTTTACAGGCGTTTCATCCCATGCTGTGCCAACATCATCCAACCTTTGGCTGACCTCCTTCAAACAAGAAGAAGAATCTTCTTATTCATCCAAAGGCAGACGCACAAATTTGTCTACTGACAGATGTGGAGTTGGAGGTGAACTACAGCAACATGTAGATAGAGTGGCCACCAATCTCCTTCTCCAAGTGTCTGCAACCTGCTGAGACTCACTACAGAACTTTTGCTTGTGAACTCTTAGCTCTCTACCTGACCAAACACTTTTGGCATTTCCGAGAGGGTCGTACCAGTTCAGCATCCATACTGATCAAATCCACTGTCTTTTGATCTACGGTCCAAACCTGATCAACACTCCCCCAGAGAGATACACCACCTGGACTACATCTCCCAGTTCATAACAGACTCAGGCACATAAGTGGCAAGAACAACTCAGCAGCTGATGCCCAATCAAGATGCCCTTGATGCATCCTCTACCATTGACTTTGCCCTTGATGCATCCTCTACCATTTACTTTGAGGCCAATGCTCGTGCACAGGAAGGCGACATGGAAATGCAGCAGTTGTCAGACACTTCACTGCAACTTGGCGTGTTACCACTTTCTGCTTCTAATTTCACATCACCTGCGACACTTCTACAGGCAACCCTCATCCTTCCTTACATCCCTGTTCCGTTTCGTCAGGCAGTCTTCAATGCCTCACAATTTATCTCACCCTGGCATCAGAGCGACACAGCATTTAGTGACTGAACGTTTTGTCTGGCCAGGTATCAACCGAGATGTTAGAGAATGGAGGGGCTAAAACTTGTTTGCAATGTCAATGCTGCAAAGAACATCATCACACAAGACTACCCCGAGACACCTTTGCAACACCAGGTGCCAGATTTGATCATGTACATGTTGACATTGTCGTCTCACTCCCTCCTTCATGTGGTAACGCATATATTATCACATGCATTGACTGTTTCACTCGCTGGCCGGAAGCAATATTTACCAATCCCAGACATCTCTACCGAGTTTGTAGGTCGTGCCTTCATTACACGTTGGGTGGCCATGTTCAGAGTACCATCAAGTATTACTACTGATGGTGGTTGCCAGTTAAAGTCATCACTCATTCCACACACTCATGGACCTTCTGGGAAATAAGAGGATTCGACCTTGTTTGTTTTTTTGACGTTGACCTAATTTTTACGGTCATGACCTAATTAGACATTTTAACATTTTCACCATAACTCGATTAAAGTTTATCTGATCAGACCGAAATTGCCCTCCCCACATAGCCTGGAGCAAGGCGCATTTACACTTAATTTACATCATATCTCTCCAGGATAAAGGTGAAGGTCTTACACCCCCAAGAGTATCAAACCACCATTTAG
>CM068961.1:124105456-124128308 GCA_035128595.1 Eptatretus atami
AGAGATGACCTAAAACCCCAAAAATCAAACAAACACATTAAAACATTTTGCATTTTCCTCCTTGGATCTTGTGTGGATGGATTCGTGTGGTGTTCGCGCAGGCATGATGGCTGAATGGCCTCCACCTGTATTGGATTCCCTTGTTAACCTCCGCCATCGAAGATCGGAGGTTATGTTTTCATCCCTTTCTGTTTGTTTGTTTGTTTGTTGTTTGTTTGTGAACAGTATTGCAGAAAAACTCATCGACGGATTTGACGAAACTTGGTGGGGGGATTAGGTATGGTCCAAGGACCATGCCATTAGATTTTGGACTCAGTCCAAAATCCAATATGGCGCTATGGCGGCCATTTTGAAAAATATTTGAATTTTTTTTTTTTGCATTTCTACATGTTTTAAGTGATTTCCAACCCCCCCCCCCCCCAAAAAAAAAATGTTGGAGAAAAGACTATAACTGTCAGCACTGTTGACGTCATATTTAATGAATAAGATATAAGGTTCACTTGAGTGACCAGCAGTATTGGCGGCAGAGGTTTTGCACTCTACCGAGTGCTCCCCCTCTAGTTACCTCCGCCATCGAAGATGGATGGAGGTTACTGTTTTCACCCCTGTCTGTTTGTTTGTTTGTGAACAGTATTACGGAAAAACTCCTGGACGGATTTCGACGAAACTTGGTGGGGGGATTAGGTATGGTCCAAGGATCATGCCATTAGATTTTGGACTTGGTCCAAAAAAAAAAACTTCGAAAATTTGCAACTTTTTTTCAAAAAAATTTCGATTTTATTTGAAAAATATTTGAATTTTTTTATTGCATTTACATGTTTAAGTATTTCAACCAAAAAATTTTGTTAGAGAAAAAAAACGCAGAAATTTTGCAACTTTTTTTGAAAAAAATTTCGATTTATTTTTTTTGGGCATTTTATGCGCGTCGATCTAGTTTAGTTTATTCAATCGTGGTTCAGTAGAGTCTGATCCGTTTTGACCTACAATGAATAGGATATCAGGTTCACTTGAGTGACCCAGCAGTATTGGCGGCGGAAGTTTTTGCACTCTACCGAGTGCTCCCCCTCTAGTTTCCTTGTCATCGGTGACATGATTCAGCAACCATAGTTTTTTTTAAATCTTCAAAAATCTTCTCTGAAATGGTGAACAGATCGAGGCGAAACTTTACACGTATGACCGCCAATCGATGACGAACAAAAGGTTCACACTTATGACATCATAGGTCAAATGGTTTGGCAGCCATATTGGATTTACACTAAAACCTATAAAAATCTTCTCTCCAGAACGGCTGGACAGATCGAGGGGAAACTTCACAAAAATGTTCCCCAAGCCTTGGGTGTACAAGTTTGTTAAGGAATAATTGATAGGCATGGTTTGTTTGCCATATGGATTTAAGAAAAATATTAAATAATCTTTTCTCTGCAACCACTTCATCGACATGAAACTTCATAATTATGATTACTAGTGATGGGGAATATATTTTAAATTTGACTTGATCAAACACATGGTCTGGCAGCCAGAATTATTTAATTTTTGATCTGGGTTTTTTTTGTTTTTTGAATAAGGCTCACTTGGCTGTGTCTGGATGGGTTTGAGGGTGGAGGAGTAGCAACTGAAATGTGAATCCTATCCCGGTTTCTCCTGATGACTTCATCTTTGCTTTTTTGCTTGTTCGGTTTCTTCTGATGACTCCAATGCAGGACTGTACCTATTTGGTCTTCCATTTGATTTGAATTGAATGTCTTTTAATCCCATTCTAAATTCATTTGAATAATAATTTAAAAAATGTCACAGGTCAGGTGTCCAAAGGGGGGATGCATCAAAGTGGGATGTCTTGGTGCCCGGTCATCACTGCCAGCAGTTATAAAAGTGGCAGTTCTAATGTCTAATTATATAACACACTCGTACACAAACACCTCACAAAACAAGTCCTGGTGAGGGTCTGCAATCTCTGATTGCTCTTTTTCTTGTTTGAATGCAATCAAGTAAGCAAATGTATAAAACATGGAAAGTACGCATAAAAGAGTAAAAATGAATTAAAAAACGTGGAATTGAGACATGGTAAAATCGTCAGTTGTGGAGAGAACAAAAGATAACTCAGGTTAAACGAGAAGGGCACTCGGTAGAGAGCGCATACCTCCGCCACGTAATGTCTGATCCACGAGAACATATCGGGCCAATACATTTTTGAGATGCATGCTATATATCGTTTTTGGCCCCATAAATGGTGAAGAATCACTTAGAATTTTTAAATAATTCTTGTATCTGGATCCAAATGCAGATCTTCACCAAAATCGAATCAATTCGTCTTGGCACATACCCAACGTGTCCACCAAGTTTTGTTTGAATCCGTCCACAACTTTTTGAAGTATCGTGCTATATTATTGTTTTGGCCCATCTCTCAATGGTGAAGAATCACTTAAATAAAATTCGAGCAGCCAGATCGGGATCCGGATCTTCACCAAAATCTAATCAGTTCGTCCTTGTCACACACCGAACCTATCCACCAAGTTTCATCCGAATCTGTCCACAACTTTAGCGATATCCTGTACACAAACAAACAAAAAGGGTGAAACAACCTCCTTCCACTTCGGTGGTGGAGGTAAAAGGGAAATTAACGATTGGAGCTGAGCTATATGGATACACTTTGAGAGAGAAATAAGCCATGGGTTCTGGTAAAATGCCTATGACAAAGGGCCTGAGGTTGAGTAGAGAGGTTGTGAGGGCAAGAGAAGACTGCAAGGCCACGAAGGTTCTTGTGGTGAGCAAGAAACACGTTGGACTAGCCTCCTATTGCAACATACCAATGGTATGGAAGGCTGTGGACTCCACAGCCTCGAAGGAGCAAAACAGGAAGTAGTAGTTCGAGAGAGAGGCGGAGGGGTGGGGCAGTCAAAGCAGCACATCCAGGGTTAAGTGACCTGAATGGAAAGAAACGTTTTTAATGCCAGGAAACATGATTACGTTACCTGGCTTTTAACTTGAGCCATTTTCTTTTTCCGTGCAGCTTTTTTGGTCTGTTTTTCCTTTTGTACGTATTCTGTGTTGATGAATGTTCAAAGGACTGTAATTCAACTTCTGGCTCAGTGCCCGTCTCACTCGTGCACCATCAGCCTTGAGAGCATTCTGCAGCGCACATTATGAATATGTTCAAAATCAATTCGATGGAAATCAGTTATTTTGGTGTGATAATAGTAGTTTCATTTAACAACAACAAAAAAATCAAATACCTGAAATTTTGCACAAATTAGGATTACAATATATTTTTTAATACATAGTCGAGGCTCGTGAAAGAACTAGTATTAGTACACTGAACAGATCAGCAGGACACAACAGGACAAAAATGAGGGGGGACACCAAGACATGGGGAGATGGACAAACAATGGGTGTGGGGAGGAATGGAGGGCAGGAGAGGATGCATAGGGTGGACAAGATGGATACAGAAGGACAGTTTTAGTTAAGAAAACTGTAAATTTGGAAGGATGAGGGATTGGGGTGGAGGTTAATGAGGGTAAAAAGATCATGTTTTGGATTGGAGAAGATCTGAGATTGTGGTGAACCGCTGTCTTGAAGACCTGGAGGGAAGAATGACATTGATAGAATGTGGAAGTTGGCTCGTTGGTGGAAAAAGGAGGAACAAATGAGCGGAGGTGAGCAGTGATCCTGGACTTATGTAGTTTCATCAGATGGAGGAATGTGAGCCCTGCACAAACCTTGGGGGGGGGGGACCATGAAAAGAGCAGAGGGTGCAAGACTATAAAGAAGCGATAGAAGACAGAGACCACCAACCTGTCTGCGATGACAAATCGATCGGCTATTTTCCACATTTCATCAAATTCACGGAACATTATTTCATATACATACTGTATATACACTGATGAGCCAAAACATTATGACCACCTGCCTAATATGCTGTTGGTCCTCAGTGTGCCAGCAAAACAGCGCCGACCCGCCGAGGCATGGACTCTACAAGACCCCTGAAGGTGTCCTGTGGTATCTGGCACCAAAACATTAGCAGCAGATCCTTCAAGTCCTGTAAGTTAGAGGTGGAGCGCCGTGGATGGACTTGGTGGTCCAGCACATCCCACAGATGCTCATCGGATTGAGATCTGGAAATTTGGAGGCCAGGGAACACCGTGAACAGTTCATCATGTTCCTCAAACCATTCCCGAAAATCTGTGCAGTGGGGCAGGGCACATTATCCTGCTGAAAGAGGCCACTGCTTCAGGAATACAATTGCCATGAAGGGGTGTACCTAGTCTGCAACGATGTTTCGGTAGGTGACACGTGTCAAATTGACGTACACATGAATGCCGGACCAGGGTTTCCCAGAAGAACATTGCCAGAGCATCACACTCCCTCCACCGGCTTGTCGTCTTCCCACAGTGCATCCTGGTGCCATCACTTCCCCAGGTAAACGGTGCACACGTACACGGCCATCCACGTGATCTAAAAGAAAACGGGACTCATCAGACCAGGTGACTTCTTCCACTGCTTCAAGGTCCAGTTCCGACGCTCACGTGCCCATTGTAGGTGCTTTCGACGGTGGACAGAGGTAATCATGGGCACTCTGACCGGTCTGCGGCTACGAAGCAGGGTGCGATGAACTGTGGATTGTGAACACATTCCTCCCATGACACCATTAATATTTTGGTGACGTGCACAGTAGACTTCTGTCGGTTCAAACCAGACGGGAGAGCTTCGTTGCCCTCGCGCATCGATGAGGCTTGGGCGCCCAAACCCTGTCGCCGGTTTGTGGTTTGTCCTCCTCGGATCACTGTTGGTAGGTACTCACCATGCTGACCGGAGCACCGACAAGCCTTGCATTCAAAGACGCTCTGACCAGTCGTCTGCCATAACAATTTAGCCCTTGCCAAGCCGCTCAGGTCTTTACTCCTGTCATTTCTCTTGCATCAACACATCAACTTCAAGAACTGACTGTTCACTTGCTGCCTAATATATCCCACGACAGGTGAATTGTAAAAAGAAATCATGTTATTCACTTCACCTGTCAGTGGTCATAATGTTTTGACTCATAGTGTATATAAAAATATGCTGTATTATAAATTAGAAGTCATACAAGAGCCAGTTTTAAGGGAATTTCCAGCCAAATTTACAAAGATAATTAAAAAAATAAATAAATAAATAAAGGATCATCATTCTCATTCATACATGTGGTATGTAAAATTTATGATTTATATACATTTAATTCTATTTTAATGTTTGGTTAATTGACATACCTTTCTTTCAGGATTAAATATTTATTAGTCACCAAAAGTTATTTCTAAACAAAAAAGAAGGGGGTCATTCTGTAACCCACTGTCCCCAACCCCTATTTCTCATTTAATTAAGTCTTTGCCATGCACAACTTTGCCATTCATCGGATTTCCAAGATATGAACCGACCGAACGGCAAGGGTTTGCTGTACTTTATCAGAAAGAATGAAGATATTCCAACCTTGAACGAAGCCAAAGCCTTGTCGTAAGCTTTGATGAGTGCTGTGTCATCCCATATGTCATCGTCATTCTGCATATAAAAAGAAAGAAAGAAAGAAGAAAGAACATGTTCAGCTTTCTTGTATTTTCCATAATGTGAGTACTTCTGAGACCAGAAAAGCTATTTTGAAGTTCAGAGCAGATCTGTTCCTAAAAATATTTTTCAATGTAAATTTTTCTTAAAAAGTATCTTGACATTTACATTTTGCAACTCGACCCATGGACAAGAGCGCCCGCTACTATGGAGCACAATATTTCGATTTTCGTGTCAAAGTAGTTTGTAATTAGTATTGAGTGAAATCTACTGCAGTGATCTACTACAATCTATATCGAGTGATATCTGCTCGGGTGATTAATACAATCTACTGGGTGTCCAAAAGTCTCCATACATAGGGAAAATTAACACTTTCAGCAAAATGTTCCTGAAATTCTTCATACATAGATTATATCTTCTGTTTTGTTTTTCAGATTCCCTTCAAGAATGCTTTGTCAAAAGAAGTATTGAAATATATTCTCATGGCTGATTCGGAAGCTGTCGCAAGGTTGCAATCGACTTTAACAGGAAACATGGCATAAGCACATCAACACGACAAGATTCAGAACATGAGCATTTAAGGAACGCATTTGAAGTGGAATTATTGCATAACGCCAGATGTGTTTGACTCGAGTTCACCATGAGTGGGAGAGACGACTTTGTGTGTGGTTTACAAAGAAATGGCAATCATGTTAGGAACGTTTTGTAAATAAAGTTACATTTTGCTAAAAGAGTTCATTTTCCGATGTATGGAGACTTTTGGACACCCTGCAATCGAGTGAAATCTGCTGTAGTGATTTAATACAATGTACATCAAGTGATATCTGCTGCAGTGATTTCATACATCTACATCGAGTGAATCAACATCGAGTGAAATCTACATCGAGTGAAATCTGCTGCAGTGGATTTCATACAATCTACATCGAGTGAAAATCTACATCGAGTGAAATCTGCTGCAGTGATATAATTACAATGTTACATCAAGTGAAATCTGCTGCAGTGATTTAATACAATCTACATCGAGTGAAATCTACATCGAGTGAAATCTGCTGGCAATGATTTGATACAATCTACATCGAGTGAGAATCGACATCGAGTGGAAATCTGCTGTAGTGATTTAATACAATCTACATCGAGTGAAATCTGCTGTAGTGATTTTGATACAATCTACATTTAGTGAAATCGGCTGTAGTGATCTGATACAATCTACATCGAGTGAAATCTGCTGTAGTGATTTAATACAATCTACATTTAGTGAAATCTGCTGTAGTGATTTAATACAATGTACATCAAGTGATATTGCTGCAGTGATTCATACAATCTACATCGAGTGAAATCAACATCGAGTGAAATCACATCGAGTGAAATCTGCTGCAGTGATTTAATACAATATACATCGAGTGATATCTGCTGCCGTGATTTCAATACAATCTACATCGAGTGAAATCTACATCGAGTGAAATCTGCTGCAGTGATTTAATACAATGTACATCAAGTGAAATCTGCTGCAGTGATTTAATACAATCTACATCGAGTGAAATCTACATCGAGTGAAAATCTGCTGCAATGATTTGATACAATCTACATCGAGTGAAATCGACATCGAGTGAAATCTGCTGTATGAGTTTAATACAATCTACATCGATGAAATCTGCCTGTGGTGATGTTGATACAATCTACATTTAGTGAATCGGCTGTAGTGATCTGATACAATTACATCGAGTGAAATCTGCTGTAGTGATTTAATACAATCTACATTTAGTGAAATCTGCTGGAGTGATTTGATACAATCTACTCGAGTGAAATCTACATCGAGTGAAATCTGCTGTAATGATTTGTATAAATCCACATCGGTGATATCTGCTGTGATGATCAATACAATCTACATCGAGTGAAATCTGCTGTGGTGATTTAATACAATGTACATAAGTGAAATCTGCTGGCAGTGATTTAATACAATCTATACATCGAGTGAAATCTGCTGCATGATTTGATACAATTTACATCGAGTGAAATCTGCTGTAGGATTTAATACAATCTACATTTAGTGAAATCTGCTGCAGTGATTTGATACATCTAACATCGAGTGAAATCTACATCGAGTGAAATCTGCTGTAATGATTTGATAAAATCCATATCGAGTGATATCTGCTGTGATGATCAATACAATCTACATCGAGTGAAATCTACTGTGGTGATTTAATATAATGTACATCAAGTGATATTTGCTGGCAGTGATTTCATACAATACATTTAGTGAATCTGCTGCGTGATTTGATACATCTACATTGAGTGAAATTTACATGAGTGAAATCTGCTGCAGTGATTTGATACAATCTGACATTGAGTGAAATTTACATCGAGTGAAATCTGCTGCAGTGATTTGAATAAATCTACATCGAGTGAAATCTGCTGTAATGATTTGATAAAATCCACATCGAGTGATATCTGCTGTGATGATTCAATACAATCTACATCGAGTGAAATCTGCTGCGGTGATTTAATACAATCTACTGGTGTCCAAAAGTCCTCCATACATAGGGAATTTAACACTTTCAGCAAAATGTCTCTGAAATTCTTCATACCATAGATTATATCTTCTGTTTTCGTTTTTCAGATTCCCTTCAAGAATGTCTTTGTCAAAAAGAACGTATTGAAATCATTCTCATGGCTGATTGGGAAGCTGTCGAAGGTTGCAAATCGACTTTAACAGGAAACATGGCAAAGCACATCACACACGACAAGATTCAGAACAATGGAGCATTTAAAGGAAGCATTTGAAGTGGAATTATTGCATAAACGCCAGATGTGTGACTCGAGGTTCACCATGAGTGGGAGAGATCGACTTTGTGTGTGTGTTTACAAAGAAATGGCAAATCATGTTAGGACATTTTGTAAATAAAGTTACATTTTGGCTAAAGAGTTATTTCCCGATGTATGGAGACTTTTGGGACACCCTGCACATCGAGTGAAATCTGCTGTAGTGATTTATACAATGTACATCAAGTGATATCTGCTGCAGTGATTTCATACATCTACATTGAGTGAAATCAACATCGAGTGAAATCTACATCGAGTGAATCTGCTGCAGTGATTTAATACAATATACATCGAGTGATATCTGCTGCAGTGATTTCATAACAATCTACATCGAGTGAAATCTACATCGAGTGAAATCTGCTGCAGTGATTTAATAACAATGTACATCAGTGAATCTGCTGCAGTGATTTAATACAATCTACATCGAGTGAAATCTACATCGAGTGAAATCTGCTGGCAATGATTTGATACAATCTAGCATCGGTGAAATCGACATCGAGTGAAATCTGCTGTAGTGATTAATACAATCTACATCGAGTGAAATCTGCTGTAGGTGAATTGATACAATCTACATTTAGTGAAATCGGCTGTAGTGATCTGATACAATCTACATCGAGTGAAATTCTGCTGTAGTGATTAATACAATCTACATTTAGTGAAATCTGCTGCAGTGGATTTGATACAATCTACATCGAGTGAAATCTACATCGAGTGAAATCTGCTGTAATGATTTGATAAATCCACATCGAGTGATATCTGCTGTGATGATTCATACAATCTAGCATCGAGTGAAATCTACATCGAGTGAAATCTGCTGTAATGATTGATAAAATCCACATCGAGTGATATTGCTGTGATGATTCAATACAATCTACATCGAGTGAAATCTGCTGTGGTGATTTGATACAATCTACATCGAGTGAAATTTACATTGAGTGAAATCTGCTGTGGTGATTTAATACAATCTACATCGAGTGAAATTGCTGTAGTGATTTGATACAATCTACATCGAGTGAAATATCATCGAGTGATATCTGCTGCAGTGATTTCATAGCATCTACATCGAGTGAAATCTGCTGGCGATTTGATACAATCTACTACATCGAGTAAAATCTACATCGAGTGAAATCTGCTGTAGTGATTTATACATCTAACATCGAGTGAATCTGCTGTAGTGATTTGAATACAATCTACATTTAGTGAATCTGCTGTAGTGATCTGGATACAATCTACATTGAGTGAAATCTGCTGGCAGTGATTTAATACAATGTACATCAAGTGATTTTGCTGCAGTGATTTCATACAATCTACATTTAGTGAAATCTGTGGCAGTGATTTGATACAATCTACATCGAGTGAAATCTACATCGCGTGAAATGTGCTGTAATGGTTTGATAAAATCTACATCGAGTGATATCTGCTGTAGTGATTTAATACAATCTACATTTAGTGAAATCTGCTGTGGTGATCTGATACAATCTACATCGGTGAAATTGGCTGCAGTGATTTAATACAATGTACATCAAGTGATATTTGCTGCAGTGATTTCATACAATCTACATTTAGTGAAATCTGCTGTGCGTGATTTGATACAATCTCATCGAAAGTGAATCTACATCGAGTGAAATGTGCTGTTAATGATTTGTAAAATTACACATCGAGTGATATTCTGCTGTAGGAATTTAATACAATCTACATTTAGTGAAATCTGCTGGTGGTGATCTGATACAATATACATCGGTGAAATCTGCTGCAGTGATTATAATAACAATGTACTCAAGTGATATTTGCTGCAGAGCGTTTCTACAATCTAGATTTTAGTGAATCTGCTGCAGTGATTTGATACAATTCTACATGATTGAAATCTAGCATCGAGGTAATTCTGGCGCAGGTATTTGATACAATCTACATCGAGTGAAATCTGCTGTGGTGATTTATACAATCTACATCGAGTGGAAATCGCTGTAGTGATTTGATAGCAATCTATACATTGAGTGGATATCTTGCTTAGTGTTTAAATAAATCTACATCGGTGATATCTGCTGCAGTGATTTCATACAATCTACATCGTAAATCCTGCTGGGCATGGCATTTAATACAATGTACATCAAGTGAAATCTGCTGCAGTGATTGAATACAATCTACATTTAGTGAAATCTGCTGTAGTGATCTGATACAATCTAATTAGTGAAATCTGCCTGGGCAGTGATTTAATACAATCTACATGGGTGAAATCTACAGTCGAGTAAATTTGCTGTAGGATTTAATACAATCTACATCGAGTGAAATCTGCTGTATGGATCTGATACAATACTAGTTTAGTGAAATTCTGCTGTAGTGAATTTAATAACAATCTACATCGATGAAATCTACATCGAGTGAAATGTGGCTGTAATGATGTGATAAAATCTAACATCAGAGTGAAATCTTGCTGTGGTGATTTAATACAATCTACATGGAGTGAAATCTGCTGTGTGATTTGATACACGTTACATTGAGTGATATCTGGTACGTGATTTTGATACAATCTACACGAGTGATAATCTGCGTTATTTGTGATTTAATACAATCTAATGAGTGAAATTGCTGTAGGTGATTGATACAATCTACATTGAGTGATATCTCTGTAGTGATTAACTACATCTACATCGAGAGTGAAATCTGTGTGTGATTTGATAATCTACATTGGTGATATCTGCTGTAGTGATTTAATACAATTACATGAGTGAAATTGCTGTAGTGATTTGATATCAATCTACATTGAGTGATATCTGCTGTAGTGATTTAATACATCTAAACATCGAGAGGTGAAATATGTGTAAGTGATTTGATACAATCTACATTTAGTGAAATGCTGCTGTAGTGATCTGATACAATCTACATCGAATGATATTCTGCTTGTAAGTGATTTCATAACAATCTACATCGAGTGAAATCTACATTGAGTTGAATACATCAGTGATATTTGCTGCAGTGTTTATAACAATCTACATCGAGTGAAATTACATTGAGTGAAATCTGCTGTACGTGATTTGATACCAATCTACATGAGTGAAATCTGCTGCAGTGATAATACAATGTAGCATCAGTGATATTTGTGCAGTGATTTCACAATCACATCGAGTGAAATTCATTGAGTGAAATCTACATGGTGAATCTGCTGCAGTGATTTAATAATGTACAGTCAGTGAAATCTGACATCGAGTGAAATCTACATCGAGGTGAAATCTACATCGATGAAATCTGCTGCAGTGATTTATACAAGTAACAGTGAAATTGCTGAGTGATTTAATACATCTACTACATCGGTGAAATCCTACATCGAGTGTAAATTGCTGTAATTGATTTGATACATCTACATGAGTGAAATTCTACATGACGATGAAATCTGCTGTGTGATTTAATACATCTACATGAGTGAAATCTGCGTAGTGATTTTTAATACATCTACATTTAGTGAAATCTGCTGCAGGATTTGATAAATCTACAGTCGAGTGAAATCTACATCGAGTGAAATCTGCTGTAAATGATTTGATAAAATCCACTCGAGTGATTCTGCTGTGGATGATTCATACACTCTACATCGGTGAAATTGTGTGGTATTTAATACAATGTACATCAAGTGATATTTGCTGAGGTTGATTTCATACAATCTACATTTAAGTGAATCTGCTTGCAGTGATTTGATACAATTACCTTGAGTTGAATTTACATGAGTGAATTGCTGCAGTGATTTATACAAACTAATAGAGTGAAATTTACATTGAGTGAAATCTGCTGCAGTGTTTAAACAATCTACATCGATGAATCTGCTGTAGTGATTTGATCAAATCTACATCGAGTGATTATTTGCTGCAGTGATTTCATACATCTCATCGCGTGAAATCTGCTGCAGCGATTTAATTACAATGTACATTCAGTGAAATCTGGCCTGAGTGATTTAAACAATCCTAGCATTTGGAAATCTGCTGCGTGTTTGATACAATCTACATCGAGTGACATCTTACATCGGTGAAATTCTACATAGAGTGAATCTGCTAGTAATGATTTGATACAATCTAACATCGGAGTGAAAATCTACATCGATGAAATTGCTGTAGTGATTAATACAATCTACACGAGTGAAAATCTTGCTGTAGTGAGTTGAACAATATACATTTAGTGGAAATCTGCTGTAGTCGATTGAACAATCTACATTGAGTGAATCTGCTGCAGTGATTTAAAAATGTAATCAGAGTAATATTTGCTGCAGTGATTTCATACATCTAATTTAGTGAAATCTGTGCAATGATTGATAACAATTAACTGAGTAATCTACATGAGTGAAATGTGCTGTAGATTTTGATAAAATTACATCGAGGATATTGCTGTAGTGATTTAATAATCAAATTTAGTGATTGCTGTGGTGATTCTGATTCAAATTACATCGGAGTGAAATTGCTGCATGATTTAATACAATGTTACATAAGTCATATTTGCTGCAGTGATTTATACAATTACATTTAGTGAAATCTGTGCAGTGATTTTATACAATCTATGAGTGAATCTATAGGTAAATTGCTGCATGATGATACAATCTAATCGGAGTGAATTTCTTGTGTGATTATCAATTACATCGAGTGAATATGCTGTGTGATTGATACATCTACATGAGTGATTATTGTGCTGTAGTGATTTGATACATCTACATGAATGATATCTGTGTAGTGATTCATACATCTTTACATCGAGTGAAATCTGCATGAGTGAAATCTGTGTAGTGATTTGATGACAATCTACATGAGTGAAATCTGCTGCAGTGAATTTAATACATGTACATCAGTGATATTTTGCAGTGATTTCATACAATCTACTTTAGTGAATTGCTGCAGTGATTGATACAATCTACATCGAGTGAAATCTACATTGAGTGAAATCTCTGTAGTGATTTGATACATCTCATCGAGTTTGAAACTACATTGAGTGAAATTTGCTGTAGTGATTTGATACAATCTACATTTAGTGAAACTGTGCAGTGATTTGATACAATCACATTTAGTGAAATTGCTGTAAGTGATTGATACAATGACATCGAGTGAAATCTGCTGCACTGGTTTAATACATGTTACATTCAAGTGATATTTGCTGCAGTGATTTCATAATCTACAATTTTAGTGATTTTGCTGTAGTGGAATTTGATACAATCTACACGAGTGATATCTGCTGTGTGATTTATCAATCTCTTTAGTGAAATCTATTGTAGTGTTTGATACAATCTACATCGAGTGAATCTTGCTGTAGTGATTTATACATCTACTTTAGTGAAATCCTGCTGTAGTGATCTGATACAATCTACATCGAGTGAAATCTGCTTGTAGTGATTTGATACAATCTACTTGAGTGATATCTGCTGCAGTGATTTGCCACAATCTACATTTAGTGAATCTGCTGCAGTAATTTGTCAATCTACATTTAGTTGAAATCTGTGTAGTGATTTTGATAAGATTACATCGGAGGGATATCTGCTTTGTAGTGATTTAATACAACTACATTTTTTAGTGAATCTGTGTGTCATCTGATCCAATACATCGAGGAAGATTGCTGCAGTGTTTGATAAATCTACAATTGAGTGATATCTGTGCAGTGATTTGATACATCTACATCGAGTGAAATCTACATCGGTAAATATGCTGCATGATTTGATATAATTAACATCGGAGTGATATTTGCTGCAGTGATTTTGGATATAATCTATATCGTGAATTCTGTAGTGAATCTGAACAATCTACATGAGTGAAATCTGCTCAGTGATATACAAGTCATCAAGTGATATTTGCTGGCAGTGATTTCATACAATCTACTTTATGAAATCTGCGCAGTGATTTGATACAATCTACACGAGTGAAATCTGCTTGTAGTGATTTGATACAATTACATTGAGTGAATCTGCTGTAGTGATTTTAATACAATTCTCGAGAGTGAATCTGCTGTAGTGATTTTGATACAATTACATTGGTGTATCTGCTGTAGTGATTTAATACAATCTACATTGAGGTGATATCTGTGTAGTGATTTAATACAATTATCGGAGTGAATCTGCTGTAGTGGATGATACAATCTACATTTTAGTGAAATCTGCTGTAGTAATCTGAACAATCTACAATCGAATGATATTGCTGTAGTGATTCATAAACTAAATCGAGTGAAATCTAACATCGAGTGAAATCTACATAGTGAATTTTTTGCTGCAGTGATTTCATACAATACATCGAGTGAAATTACATGGTGAAATCTGCTGCAGTGATTTGATACAATCTACATCTGAGTGAATCTGCTGCAGTGATTAATACAATGTACATCCGTGTATGTGCTGCAGTGATTTCATACAATCTCTTTAGTTGAAATCTGCTGCAGTGATTTGATACAATTACATCGAGTGAAATCTACTTGAGTGGAAATTGCTGTAGTGATTTGATACAATCTAATCGGAGTGAAATCTACATTGAGTGAAATCTCTGTGTGATTTGATACAATTACATTTAGTGAAATCTGCTGCACGTGATTTGAACAATCTACATCGAGTGAAATCTACATAGTGAAATCATGCTGTAGTGAATGTGATACAATCTACATGAGTGAAATCTACATTGAGTAAATCTGCTGTAGTGATTTGAATAAATCTACATTTTGAAATCTGCTGCAGTGATTTGATACATTCATTTAGTGAAACTGCTGTAGTGATCTGATACAATCGACATCGAGTGAATCTCTGCAGTGATTTAATAAATGTACATAAGTGATATTTTGCTGCAGTGATTTCATACAATCTACATTTATGAATTTCTGTGTGATTTGATACAATCTACATCGAGTGAATATTGCTGTGTGATTTCATAAATCTACATTTAGTGAATCTATTGTAGTGATTTGATACAATCTACATCGAGTGATTTGCTGATTGATTATACAATCTACATGTTAGTGAAATCTGCTGTAGTGATCTGATAAATCTACATCGGTGAAATCTGCTGTACGTGATTTGATACAATCTATCATTGAGTGATATTGCTGCAGTGATTTGACACAATTACATTTTAGTGAAATCTGCTGCAGTGATTGATACAATCTACATTTTTAGTGACTGTGTAGTGATTTGATACAACTAACATGAGTGATATCTGCTGTGGATTTATACAATCTACATTAGGAAATTGCTTATCACTGATAAATCTCATCGAGTGAAATTCTGCTGCAGTGATTTGATAAATCTACATTGAGTGATTTCTGCTGAAGTGATTTGATCAATCTACATCGAGTGACAATCTAATCGAGTGGAATCTGCTTGCAGTATTTGATTATCTAATCGAGTGATCTGCTGCAGATGATTTTGATATAATCTATACTTTCGTGAATCTGCTGTAATGATCTGGATACAATGCTACATCGGTGAATGCTTGCATGATTTTAATACAATGTACATCAGTGATATTTGCTGCAGTGATTTATACAATATACATTTAGTGAATTGCTGCAGTGATTTGTCGAGCATGACCTAATAATATGGGTGTAGATGTCCTTCGATCCGTCCGTCCGTCCGTCCGTCCGTCCGTCTGTGGCGAAAATGACGATTTTCAAATTCTGTCTCCTCCGCCATTTCTCAAGCGATCTTGAATTTGATTGTAGCAAATGAATCTATGGGACAATATCTAAAACACACAAAGTCGTCTCTCCCACTCATGGCTGACTCGAGTCAACACATCTGGCGTTATGCAATAATTCCACTTCAAATGCGTTCCTTTAAATGCTCCATGTTCTGAATCTTGTCGTGTGTGATGTGCTTGCCATGTTTCCTGTTAAAGTCGATTGCAACTTGCGACAGCTTCCCGAATCAGCCATGAGAATGATTTCAATACGTCTTTTGACAAAGGCATTCTTGAAGGGAATCTGAAAAACGAAAACAGAAGATATAATCTATGTATGAAGAATTTCAGGAGACATTTTGCTGAAAGTGTTAATTTTCCCTATGTATGGAGACTTTTGGGACACCCAGTAGATTGTATTAAATCACCGCAGCAGATATCACTCGATATAGATTGTAGTAGATCACTGCAGTAGATTTCACTCATTACTATTACAACTACTTTGACACGAAAATCGAAATATTGTGCTCCATAGTGAGCGGGCGCTCTTGTCCATGGGTCGAGTTGCAAAATGTAAATGTCAAGATACTTTTTAAAGAAAAATTTACATTGAAAAAATATTTTTAGGAACAGATCTGCTCTGAACTTCAAAATAGCTTTTCTGGTCTCAGATGTACTCACATTATGGAAAATACAAGAAAGCTGAACATGTCTTTCTTTCTTTCTTTCTTTCTTTTTATATGCAGAATGACGATGACATATGGATGACACAGCACTCATCAAAGCTTACGACAAGGCTTTGGCTTCGTTCAAGGTTGGAATATCTTCATTCTTTCTGATAAAGTACAGCAAACCTTGCCGTTCGGCGGTTCATATCTTGGAAATCCGATGAATGCAAAGTTGTGCATGGCAAGAACTTAATTAAATGAGAAATAGGGTTGGGGACAGTGGGTTACAGAATGACCCCCTTCTTTTTTGTTTAGAAATAACTTTTGGTGACTAATAAATATTTAATCCTGAAAGAAAGGTATGGTCAATTAACCAAACATTAAAATAGAATTAAATGTATATAAATCATAAATTTTACATACCAATGTATGAATGAGATGATGATCCTTTTATTTATTTATTTATTTTTTAATTATCTTTGTAAATTTGCTGGAAATTCCCTCTAAACTGGTCTTGTATGACTTCTAATTTATATATACAGCATATATTTTATATACACTGATGAGTCAAAACATTATGACCACTGACAGGTGAAGTGAATAACATTGATTATCTTGTTACATGGCACCTGTCGGGTGGGATATATTAGGCAGCAAGTGAACAGTCAGTTCTTGAAGTTGATGTGTTGGATGCAAGAGAAATGGACAGGAGTAAAGACCTGAGCGGCTTTGACAGGGCTAAATTGTTATGGCCAGACGACTGGGTCAGAGCGTCTTTGAAATGGCAAGGCTTGTCGGTGCTCCCGGTCAGCAGTGGTGAGTACCTACCAACAGTGATCCGAGGAGGGACAAACCACAAACGGCGACAGGGTGTTGGGCGCCAAGCCTCATCGATGCGCGAGGGCAACGAAGGCTCTCCCGTCTGGTTTGAACGACAGAAGGTCTACTGTGGCACGTCACAAAAATATTAATGGTGGTCATAGGGAGGAATGTGTCAAATCCACAGTTCATCGCACCCTGCTTCGTAGCCGCAGACCGGTCAGAGTGCCCATGATTACCTCTGTCCACCGTCGAAAGCACCTACAATGGGCACGTGAGGCGTCGGAACTGGACCTTGAAGCAGTGGAAGAAGGTCACCTGGTCTGATGAGTCCCGTTTTCTTTTAGATCACGTGAATGGCCGTGTACGTGTGCACCGTTTACCTGGGGAAGTGATGGCACCAGGATGCACTGTGGGAAGACGACAAGCCGGTGGGGAGGAGTGTGATGCTCTGGGCAATGTTCTTCTGGGAAACCCTGGTCCGGCCATTCATGTGTACGTCAATTTGACACGTGTCACTACCGAAACATCGTTGCAGACTAGGTACACCCCTTCATGGCAATGGTATTCCCTGATAGCAGTGGCCTCTTTCAGCAGGATAATGTGCCCTGCCCCACTGCACAGATTGTTCGGGAATGGTTTGAGGAAAATGATGAACTGTTCACGGTGTTCCTGGCCTCCAAATTTCCAGATCTCAATCCGATTGAGCATCTGTGGGATGTGCTGGACCACCAAGTCGATCCACGGCGGCTCCACCTCTAACTTACAGGACTTGAAGGATCTGCTGCTAATGTTTTGGTGCCAGATACCAACAGGCACCTTCAGGGGTCTTGTAGAGTCCATGCCTCGGCGGGTCGGCGCTGTTTTGCTGGCACACTGAGGACCAACAGCATATTAGGCAGGTGGTCATAATGTTTTGGCTATCAGTGTATATACAGTATGTATATATGAATAGATGTTCCGTGAATTTGATGAAATGTGGAAATAGCGATCGATTTGTCATCGCAGACAGGTTGGTGGTCTCTGTCTTCTATCGCTTCCTTTATAGTCTTGCACCCTCTGCTCTTTTCATGGTCCCCCCCCCCCAAGGTTTGTGCAGGGCTCACATGGTCCTCCATCTGATGAACTACATAAGTCCAGGATCACTGCTCACCTCCGCTCATTTGTTCCTCCTTTTTCCACCAACGGAGCCAACTTCACATTCTATTCAATGTCATTTTTCCTCCGGTCTCAAGACAGCGGTTCACCACAATCTCAGATCTTCTCCAATCCAAAACCATGATCTTTTTACCCTCATTAACCTCCACCCCAATCCCTCATCCTTCCAAATTTACAGTTTTCTTAACTAAAACTGTCCTTCTGTATCCATCTTGTCCACCTATGCATCCTCTCCTGCCTCCATTCTCCTCCCCACCCATTGTTTGTCCATCTCCCCATGTCTTGGTGTCCCCCCTCATTTTTGTCCTGTTGTGTCCTGCTGATCTGTTCAGTGTACTAATACTAGTTCTTTCACGAGCCTCGACTATGTATTAAAAATATATTGTAATCCTAATTTGTGCAAAATTTCAGGTATTTGAGTTTTTTGTTGTTGTTTAAATGAGACTACTATTATCACACCAAAATAACTGATGTTCCATCGAATGTTGATTTTGAACATATTCATAATGTGCGCTGCAGAATGTCTCAAGGCTGATGGTGCACGAGTGAGACGGGCACTGAGCCAGAAGTTGAAGTACAGTCCTTTGAACATTCATCAACACAGAATACGTACAAAAGGAAAAACAGGACCAAAAAAGCTGCACGGAAAAAGAAAATGGCTCAAGTTAAAAGCCAGGTAACGTAATCATGTTTCCTGGCATTTAAAAACGTTTCTTTCCATCAGGTCACTTAACCCTGGATGTGCTGCTTTGACTGCCCCCACCCCTCCGCCTCTCTCTCGAACTACTACTTCTGTTTTGCTCCTTCGAGGCTGTGGAGTCCACAGCCTTCCATACCATTGGTATGTTGCAATAGGAGGCTGAGTCTCAACGTGTTTTCTTGCTCACCACAAGAACCTTCGTGGCCTTGCAGTCTTCTCTTGCCCTCACACCTCTCTACTCAACCTCAGGCCCTTTGGTCATAGGCATTTTACCAGAAACCATGGCTTATTTCTCTCTCAAAGTGTATCCATATAGCTCAGCTCCAATCGTTAATTTCCCTTTTCCTCCACACCGAAGGTGGAAGGAGGTTGTTTCACCCTTTTTGTTTGTTTGTGTACAGGATATCGCTAAAGGTTGTGGACAGATTCGGATGAAACTTGGTGGATAGGTTCGGTGTGTGACAAGGACGAACTGATTAGATTTTGGTGAAGATCCGGATCCCGATCTGGCTGCTCGAATTTTATTTAAGTGATTCTTCACCATTGAGAGATGGGCCAAAAACAATAATATAGCACGATATCTCAAAAAGTTGTGGACGGATTCAAACAAAACTTGGTGGACACCGTTGGGTATGTGCAAGACGAATTGATTCGATTTTGGTGAAGATCTGCATTTGGATCCAGATACAAGAATTATTTAAAAATTCTAAGTGATTCTTCACATTTATGGGGCCAAAAACGATATATAGCATGACATCTCAAAATGTATTGGGCCGATATGTTCTCGTGGATCAGACATTACGTGGCGGAGGTATGCGCTCTCTACCGAGTGCCCTTCTCGTTTAACCTGAGTTATCTTTTGTTCTCTCCACAACTGACGATTTTACCATGTCTCAATCCACGTTTTTTAATTCATTGTTTACTCTTTATGCGTACTTTCAATGTTTTATACATTTGTTACTTGATTGCATTCAAACAAGAAAAAGAGCAATCAGAGATTGCAGACCCTCACCAGGACTTGTTTGGTGAGGTGTTTGTGTACGAGTGTGTTATATAATTAGACATTAGAACTGCCACTTTTATAACTGCTGGCAGTGATGACCGGGCACCAAGACATCCCACTTTGATGCTCCCCCCTTTGGACACTGACTTGTGACATTTTTTAATTATTATTCAAATGAATTTAGAATGGGATTAAAAGACATTCAATTCAAATCAAATGGAAGACCAAATAGGTACAGTCCTGCATTGGAGTCATCAGAAGGAACCCGAACAAGCAAAAAGCAAAGATGAAGTCATCAGAGAAACCGGGATAGGATTCACATTTCAGTTGCACTCCTCCACCCTCAAACCCATCCAGACACAGCCAAGTGAGCCTTATTCAAAAAACAAAAAAACCCAGATCAAAAATTAAATAATCTGGCTGCCAGACCATGTGTTTGATCAAGTTCAAATTTAAAATATGTATTCCCCATCACTAGTAGATCATAATAATGAAGTTTCATGTCGATGAAGTGGTTGCAGAGAAAAAGATTATTTAATATTTTTCTTAAATCCAATATGGCAAACCATGTGACCTATCAATTATTCCTTAACAAACTTGTACACCAAGGCTTGGGGAACATTTTTGTGAAGTTTCCCCTCGATCTGTCCAGCCGTTCTGGAGAGAAGATTTTTTATAGGTTTTAGTGTAAATCCAATATGGCTGCCAAACCATTTGACCTATGATGTCATAAGTGTGAACCTTTTGTTCGTCATCGATTGGCGGTCATACGTGTAAAGTTTCGCCTCGATCTGTTCAGCCATTTAAGAGAAGATTTTTGAAGATTTAAAAAAAACTATGGTTGCTGAATCATGTCACCGATGACAAGGAAACTAGAGGGGGAGCACTCGTAGAGTGCAAAAACTTCCGCCGCCAATACTGCTGGGTCACTCAAGTGAACTGATATCCTATTCATTGTAGGTCAAAACGGATCAGACTCTACTGACCACGATTGAATAAACTAAACTAGATCGACGCGCATGTAGAAATGCCCAAAAAATAAAATCGAATTTTTTTTCAAAAAAAAGTTGCAAAATTTCTGCGTTTTTTTTCTCTAACAAATTTTTTTGGGGGTTGGAAATCACTTAAAACATGTAGAAATGCAATAAAAAAATTCAAATATTTTTCAAATAAAATCGAAATTTTTTGAAAAAAAAGTTGCAAAATTTTCGAAGTTTTTTTTTTTGGACCAAGTCCAAAATCTAATGGCATGATCCTTGGACCATACCTAATCCCCCACCAAGTTTCGTCGAAATCCGTCCAGGAGTTTTTCCGTAATACTGTTCACAAACAAACAAACAGACAGGGGTGAAAACAGTAACCTCCACATCTTCGATGGCGGAGGTTAACTAGAGGGGGAGCACTCGGTAGAGTGCAAAACCTCTGCCGCAATACTGCTGGGTCACTCAAGTGAACCTTATATCTTATTCATTAAATATGACGTCAACAGTGCTGACAGTTATAGTTCTTTTCTCTCAACATTTTTTTTGGGGGGGGGGGTTGGAAATCACTTAAAACATGTAGAAATGCAAAAAAAAAAATTCAAAATATTTTTCAAAATGGCCGCCATAGCGGCCATATTGGATTTTGGACTGAGTCCAAAATCTAATGGCATGGTCCTTGGACCATACCTAATCCCCCCACCAAGTTTCGTCGAAATCCGTCGATGAGTTTTTCTGCAATACTGTTCACAAACAAACAAACAAACAAACAAACAAACAGAAAGGGATGAAAACAGTAACCTCCGATCTTCGATGGCGGAGGTTAACAAGGGAATCCAATACAGTGGAGGCCATTCAGCCATCATGCTGCGCGAACACCACACGAATCCATCCACACAAGATCCAAGGAGAAAAATGCAAAAATGTTTTAATGTGTTTTGTTTGATTTTTGGGGTTTTTAGGTCATCTCTTCGAGCATGACCTAATAATATGGGTGTAGATGTCCTTCGATCGTCCGTCCGTCCGTCCGTCCGTCCGTCTGTGGCGAAAATGACGATTTTCAAATTCTGTCTCCTCCGCCATTTCTCAAGCGATCTTGAATTTGATTGTAGCAAATGAATCTATGGGACAATATCTAAATTTTGATCTGCCGGATTTTCGATATTCGCTTTTGTTTTCGTGTCACGTGACTTCAAAGTTGGCAAAAAATGCGAAAATGACGATTTTCATGCGAAAATGACGATTTTCAAAATCTATCTCCTCCTACATTTCTCAAGCGATCTTGAATTTGATGTGGCATATGAATCTATGGGACAATATCTAAATTTGGTCAGGCCGGATTTTCGATATTCGCTTTCATTTTCATGTCACGTGACTTCAAAGTTGGCAAAAAATGCGAAAATGACGATTTTCAAAATCTATCTCCTCCTACATTTCTCAAGCGATCTTGAATTTGATTGTGGCATATAAATCTATGGGACATATCTAAATTTGGTCAGGGCCGGATTTTCGATATTCGTTTCGTTTTCGCGTCACGTGACTCAAAGTTTGAAAAC